>BSBM01000109.1:12880000-13465000 GCA_027924585.1 Larix kaempferi
ATCATGATCATCTTCAACAACATATTCTTCTTCGAGAACGTCTTCATTACCTTCATCTATGTTATACTTTACCGGCCTTCCCCTTGGATCATGTCTCACAACAAATGACCAACCCGCTCTACCTAGAACCTCAGAGTAAAATACTTGTTCACATTGGGTTGGAAGAACATAGGGCTCTGTTCCTAGCTCAAACAACCTTGTATTTACCATTTTAAATCCATTATCATGTTCAATAATTGTTTTATCGGGATCACGTTGATTCAATTGACACCTATACGTCCATTTGACAACGAACAAAAATACCTTGAAGGAGTTAAATTCACACTGAAGAATGTATTCCGGATACCCATAGTATTGATTTTCAAAGAATTCTGGATGTCTGTCACTTCTAGAAGAAACATTGGTCACCTCAAAGACTGCAGATATCCCACAATCGGATGTTTTCTTCGTTTCATCCAACTTTTTGATGTGATATCTACAGCCATTGCACCACATAGCCTTATGGTGTTTTACCTACAACAAGCCATACAGGAAAACATTACATAATGATCCAATATTTATGATTAACTAGTGCATGTTTATAATGCCATACATGGAAAAAAATTAGCATGTACAATGACAATATTTTTTACAAATAACAAAATAGTGTGGTTGATTAATATGCTTACCTGCTTATCTTTTAAACCTCTTGCTAAATCAATTTCCCCTTTTTTTAGATTGGTATATCCATTGCGATGTACAGCTTTAACCAATGAAGCCACACCTTCCCATGATATTCCATGACCAGATTGTTCACATATTTCAATCCATACCTTCCTCTAGTCAAGATTGTTTGTGATGTATAAATGAATTGCATCCCACTCCCGACCAACTGTTTGATGACAATAAAATTAAAATTCAATACAAATATATAGTCACTTAACAAAGTATATTACACTCTAAAGTGATGCAAAATATTGAATATAAAAATAGAAAATGTATGATATATATACATAAAAATCAACAGTCAAATGTGTTATATTACCTTTCACCTTCCTCGATATACCTTTCCCCTTCGAGTACTCCCCTTCGAAATCTTAATTGGAGTCCAGATCACATATGAGACATAAATTGAGCTTTGACGCTAATATGGGAAGATATTCACTAATATACAACATGTTTTGGTATACCATATATTCCTCCATCATAGAACCCTCAACATATGCTCGTTGTCTAACCAAACCCTTCATAAATTTCAAGTGCCTCTCAACCATCCACATGGACCTTGAGTGTGCAGGTCCACACAATTCAATCTCCTCAATTTGGTGTATGAGGTAGTGTTCATGTGCATTGAAAAATGTCGAAGGTAGATGCTTCTGCATTTCACACATGAGACGAGGAATTTCTCTCCTCCAATACTTTATGTCTTCTTTATGGAATTCATTAGATGACAACCATCTACAAGTGACATGACAACCCAATCGAGAGATTAAAGGAAAAAAACATTATATTACATAACATGAATTAGAGAACCAAAATCAAATATAAGTTCTATGTTGAATTAAACAAACACTAAGTGCATTGAAAAAATCACCACTTACCTCATGTAGTTCCTGAGACTATATATTATTTGCTTGACATTGTTGTCGAAGTTGTCAGGGATAGAGAGAGGTAGAACATACTGTAACAATATACAAATCGTTTCATTTTTTCAACAAAGAGTAGAGAAACAAAAATACCAACCATATTCACTAGAATAGAAAAAAATAAATTAAATGCATACCATAATAATTACCTTCATGAAGACATGCCAATTGTGCGTTTTCACCCCCGTGAAATCACCTTTCTTTGTTATGGTATTCTTCATGTTTGCACATAATCCGGTGGGAAATTTAATTTTTCGCATGACTTCTTTTACAACATTAATTTGATGGCCCATTAACATCCAGGGAAGTGAGTTTATATTAGCCTAGATCCAAATCCTAGGCTCTATCAAGTGCTGAGTGGGATCAAATCTCTCCAAGTGCAAACCTCTCCTTGAATAGATCCTTGAGTGCAATGCCTGAGCCACCTAATCCTAAGCTCTAAAGTCTCTAATTTAAGTATCATATTTATGTTTTACTTTGTAATATTCTTTTTTGTTTATGGCCAACATAATATTTATTACTTTTTACTTTGTATTATTATTTCTTGTTTACTTTGTATTATTTTGTTACTCAACAAACTCGACAAACTCTACAGATGTTACAAGATCTCCCTCATACTTGGCTGTAGAGCGCCTCTCGGCACAATTAATTTGCTCTCCGTTGCTATGAAATTGAATGATGTCTTTCATTGCATGGTTTCTATCTTGAATGTCTTTGCAAATATTGACAATTTTTTCTTTCTCACTCCTTCCATCCAATATTTTCCATAATGTTTCAGTCACATTCTTTCCGATATGGATTGTATCAAATAGATGAGAAATTTGTAGGTGCTCATAGTAAGGCAACCTACTAAACTGTCTAGGATAACTTTTCATTCCTCGTGGAAGCCCATTAATGCCTTCATGATCACATGAACGACAATCATGAATAGTATTTTATAAAGAAATTACATAAATCAATGTCAATTACAGTAAACAACACACAATAAAAAAAATACAATATCACATTTCATATACGATGATTCATACGTACCTTGACGATTTCTATTATATTGCAACTTCCATAGGTGAGGTGTCATTCTCTGTGGTTTTAATGCAGTCTCTTGCTTGCCATTGAACAGATGTTTTTCGGTAGTTCGATACTTGTGATTCTTAGAGAGGAAGTGCCTATACTCATCAAACACCTCCTTTCTTAAGCTTTTTGAACAACGAGATTTGATCTTAGGACCACAAACTGGACATGCAATTTTCCCCTTTATCCGAAGACCTACATAAAGAGATGGAATATCTATGTCAATTATAATTATATACAAAAAGACTCGATTATTTAGAAAAACATGCGTGTGTAGTATATTGACTAGTTCATAAAATTAAATGCAAATACAGTGGAACTTATAATTACATACTGCAAAAATGGGTTAACCGTGGGCATCATGCATTGTCCATACAAGCATTGCATGGAATTGAAATTGCCTTTGTCATATTGGTCTAGATACGTCATACATAGTGATGCCATTCCATAACTTCTGTAGCTCGTCAATAAGAGGTTCAATATATACATTCATATCTTTGACTTGGTACTTAGTTGATTGATTTGAACATATAAAAAATATAATTATGATATGTACCATTTAGATATATAAACCATATTGCACAATAGAAAAACATTAAATATATATATGACATTATGCGACAAAATACGACAAATGAGATACGAGTACATTAAAAAAAACTATAGACACAATATACCTGGAACAATCATCAACAACATTATGTGCTCCCTTTTTATTATCAACCATGGAGGAATGTTATTGTTGATAACAAAAATAGGCCACATCGAGTAAATGGATCTCATCTTTGCAAATTGATTGACAACATCTGCTGCCAAATAAATCCTAAGATTAAGAGGTTCTTCTTTAATGTGAGGCCATTTTTCCTCCATATCTCTAAATGCAGACCCATCTGCAGGCATCCAAATAATGTCGTCTTGACTTCTGTTATGTGCATGGTAATCCATACACTGCACTATGTTTTTGCACCTGAATAGTCGTTGCAAACGTAGAATAATGGGAATATAATGTAGAACCTTGTGAGGCACCTTTTTTGTTACTTGATCTTTTCGATATATACTGATATGACATTCAAGACATTCTGTTGCAAATTCATGCTAATTATAATATAGAACATGGTCATCAGGGCATGCATGAATTGCTTCATACTGCATTCTAATTTCTTTCATGATGGTAGATAAATCTTGATATGTGCGAGGTAAAATATTTGACGGTGGTAAGAAATATTCACCTATCATGCTATAACAAATTAAAATTAAAATCTAGTTAATATAATATAGAAATAATATTAATGAAACAAATTTCATCCGTATTAATTTGACTTATGAATTAACAATAAAATTATTAGACGATCATATATATTATGTGATGGAATATATTACATACCTTAACACCCGTGTGACTGATATGTTTGAAAGACCATTCATAAACTTCAAGTCCATTATCAACAATATAGCAGAGAGAATATTTGTCTTGGAGCCCTCATAAAGGGGTTCGTATGCCTTCTCAAAAAGAGGTATATCATGAATATCATCAAAATGTTCATCATTTTCATAATCATCATCATCGTCATCATCATCCATTCTAACATTAAATGAATCATGGATCAAAGTATTTGTAACATCATCTTCAACTATGTTATCAGTATGATCATATTCTTCAATATGATCATTAACTTGTTCTCCATTAATATTCATAGCTCCATGTTCCTTCGGTACTTGTTCTGGAAGCACTTCCTCCGGACGATATGCCGTAGGATGTCTTTCCTTTATAATTACATGAAACCATCATTAGATAAAAGTTAATATAAGAAATTGAAACGCAAAATGTAAAAATTTCAAACACAAAATGTAAACATTTTTGTGATGCATTTAAAATGTAACAAATTTTGTACTGTTGGGATGAAAAGAACAATGGCCAATTGTAATGTTTGTAAAATAGGTGCATCCAAACTATCCAAGAGACATAATAATTGACCCAATTACTGAGCAAAGCTACTCAAATATAACTCAAAATTTCCTATACTGTCCACTAAAGGTAAGATAAACGATGCTATGGTTTCTATAGAAAAAATAGAAGAGAAACAACATGCCAATATAGTCGTTATTTCTATTATCATGATGGAAAGTGTCACAAATCTAGAGAGCTAAGTGCTTTCCCTGGTGAGTGGGTTAGTCTCACTAACGAACAAATAAATGAGTTATTCTACTATACCCTAGATTCAACATGCACAAAAGAAAAAATTATTATAATAAATATTAAATATTAAAATAATATTTATTGTCCATGTTAGTCCCCATCTATTGAAACCACTATTAATAGATATAAGTTAATATAAGAAATATTAAAATAATACATACATTTACAAAAGCAATGAAAATAAAAAACATATATAATGCAAAACTTACAAATGGATGATATTCATGTCCCCCCTCATCGTGTCCATGTTCCCTACAATGTTTTGTGGCTGTTGTGATCAAAATTATTCTCCTCTTAAGACCCATGCATTGACTACATGGACAATAGCATTTCCCATCACCCCTCCTTTCAACTCCTTCCGACAATCTAGCAAGCAATTGTCGATTTTGTTCGCCTGGATCAGGAATATTGCTAGTTGACATTTTCTCGTAAAGAGCTTGAATGAAGATTATCGATCTTAGAAAATCAAGATCCCCACTTCGCTCGCTTTAATCACAAAATCAATGGAAATAATGAAAAACAGTCTGCCGAATAAAAAAACTTCCGCAAACCGTCGCTTGTATAGAAAACATTTTGGAATGTTCCAATATTTATAGGTTTTAAATATAACATTCCATTGTATATCCGATGACTTTAACTTAGTTACTGCTGGAGAGTATATGTCGGATATCCGACTCCCGGGAACCTTAATAGATGGTCGGATATCTGACATCAGTGGGCTTAATATGAGGTCGGATATCTGACAATAGTGCTCAATATTCCAATGACCTCATCAAATATTCAAGGGACATTGGATATCCGATGGACCCTTCGCTCAATTTATAAAAAAACATCAAATTTCATTATTTTGAAGGTGAAATCCAACGACACAGACCTTTTTGTTGGATGTCGTCGGATTTTCTCGTCGTATTTTTGGTTCAATTTTTTTATGTCTTCTCTCCATCATTGGTCAAGTAAGGATGATAGATTCTGGAAATTGCTCTCCCATTTCCATAATCATTAGAGGTATTAATGGTATAGCTACAAAGTTTGAATTTATGGAATATTTTCATATTCTTTGTTCACGTGATACCAAATTTATATAAACAATGGTCAATGTGAAGGTCAAATTGGAAAAAGGAATGTTATAACTCACTTAATTCCTTGATGAAATACATTATCAATCACACTTAGTGGCATTTATGTGATAAATGGAAATGGATGTGGTCGAGGATATCACTTTTAAGTCCTCCTTCAATTAATCAATGCACACTTGAACTTGGATTATTCTCTAGTAGGAGTCTTAATTTGGTTCAGATGGAAAATATTGGTGCGTGTAGGATAAATCTGACTATTAATGCCAAGAAAATTTATCATATGGTAAGTTGGGTTGAGCCAAAATTTGGTTTTGGGTTGCTCCATAATTTGTAGGGGTGGTGGTGAATGTTGTTGGTTAGTGAAGAGGATGGGAATACTTTTGTTTGGTTTGTTTCTTTGTTAAGAATTGGACTATGACATGATTATTTTAATTGGCAATGTTGGTTTGTGGATGAAAACTTGAACTCTTGTTTTTTAGGAAATCCTTTTTTGGTTTATTGTCTAGGTGATCTCAATGGAAAATTAGGCAATTTAGGCAAGGTCCTGAGGTGCTTATCACCACATATGAACACCTTACAAGAGGTAATTTTTCATATTAATCAAAGTATATATAGTCATCATGAAACCCAATTGGATAGGCTTTTGGATATGGAAATGAGAATGGAAGCACAAAGTGAAAGGTTAGAGAAGTTGGCTACAAATTTAGAAATGCATCATAACATTACACTAGGTTTTGCTTGAAACTATAAATATTCGATTGACCACCCTATATTTTCCATACGTTCAGTGAATGGTATTCGTCCAAAAGAATTTGTAGTTCAACAGGATCTTGGTGATTATGAAGACATAAAATAAGCACAAGTAGCATCATAAATGAAAAAAGTTGAAAATGGAGAAACAAAGGATGCTTACAGTGAAGATGAACACATCTCTAGTTTTCTTAGGTTTTCATGTTTTATAGGGTTTCATTTTGGTTTGGCTGGATTATATGAATTTATAGCTCTCAAGAATTTAAACAATATGATAAACACAACTGTAAAATCCAGTGTGATATACATGTTTTGTGAGAATTATTCATTTTGATTTTATTTTTAAACAATGATAATAAAAACAATGTTACTCAGTGCTAACTAATTTGTGTGAGAAAGGAAGGAAAGATGCAAGAATAGGGATAGAGAGATTTAATTATTGAACAAAAATTACTCATAAATGGATCTAATTATTCAAAGTAAAGAATTTACCTATGTGTAGGGTGCCGCAATCTCCTCTGCTGCTTCCATGGCTCCATCTAGCTCAAAGGAGCCAATGTACTCCCACTTGGAGGATGCAGACTCGGACCTGAATAACTGTACATTAAAAAAAACAAAGTCAACAACGTGTAATTCAATTTTAAATATATTAGAAAATACGATATCGAATAACATACAATAAATACTTGATCATTAAATAAAACAACAGCTAACCTTGTCCATGTATCTCTTCATGGTATGCTATTGTGTAGGACCATGGTAAGAATGCCCACAGTGAAAACAATGATGTGTCGTTGTTCCCGTCGAACTACATGGCCACTCCTGGGTTCCACTTGTACCTAGTATGTCCCAGCCACCACCCATAGACCGTGCAATAGTTTGTGTCTCATCGTCGTCCTCCTGGATTTGTGAAAACATAGCCACAAATGTGGTATGTCTAAGAAGATGACGAATGGTATGTCTAACAGATTCATCGATCTCATCTAGGCCACTACCAAACCCAGGTGGCTGAGGAGGGGGGTTTGGCTCTCACCTGGGTGCAGGTGGTCCTTGAGTGGGTTGCGGTGGGCCTGAGGTCGATATTGGGAAGAGACAAGGCTGACACCGTGAAAATTAGTGATGTCAAAATAATTGACATGGTCTCCTAACTCAAACTCATCCCAAAGTTTCCTAAGAAAATACTGTGGGACCTCCAAATTATTGCATGGGAGGATGTCAAACACCATAAACCATCTCTTTCTCCAGTTATCTCTCCATGGATGGTAATTAAACGAGTCCATGCAAACCCATCTCTTCCTCACATCTAGAGGCTTCCTTGTCCTAGGATCTATGAATTTGATGTACAATTCTGCTTTTGTGATGTTGAGGTCTTTGATTTGTTCTTTTGATATCCCGGTGGAGTAGTGCTCCCTGCTTCGAGCCCTATATTGGCTCAAATTAGTGATTTCACTATGGGCAATGTTAATAGATTCAATGATGTTTTGGAATTATGTAGCGAGGGAAACCCGAGAGGGTTCCCTGGTGCTCCTCAAATTATTGCTTAAGACCCTTAATTGGTTTTAATATTTATGTAATTCCTCCTCGGGGTTTTCAAATGCTTCATTGTTCATTCCAACATTAATTTTATCGTCTGACGGTTCAATTCCATTGGTTTCCTCTGATGGTTGTGGTTTGTTTCTCATTTTGTCAGGTGTAATTTATCTGCAATGAAAATTTGTTGTTTTTAATTGACTGCATTTTTTTATAATTTAAAATTTTAATGAAAGAAAAAAAAACAACAACAAAAAATTGAATGGTTTAGCAACTACCTGGAGGAACTGGAAGCAATGGAGGTTGGAGGTCGAGTTTGATGTTGAATTGGAGGTAGTTGGATGCTCGAAACCCGCTTGTGTGCCTACATCTCCCCCAATCCCTCACTTGCGGGTTTTTTACAGAATAACAAACCCGCGAACTATGTTTTTTTATAAAAAACACAGGAGTGTGCATGCATGTTTTTTGCGTGCGTGTTAAAAACGTGTGCTTGCATATTTTTGTGTACGCGTTAATAATGCGTGTGTGCATCTGTTGATGTAGATATACAGATGTGCATGCATGCTTTTAAGAGCACGTACACGCTTCTTCTATCCACATCAACTCACCAACGTGGAGGATTGGCATTGCCAAAGCATGAGCATATACGTGTGTTTAGAGGCATGTGCACGTGTTTGTTTTTTTTGTGCTCATGCGATATCATTGCAATATTTTTGGGTATGAGCTTCGTGCAGGTACCCTTATAAAAAAAAATCCTCTAAAATAAAAATTATGAAGAATCAATTTACCTATTAAGTGACGTGTCGGGGAGGCATATTGGCAATGTATGGAAAATTTGAATCTTTCCCACCATTTGGAAAAATTCAAACTAGAGTTAGCAGCCAATAAGAATGAGGAATTTGTACATGTGCACCATGGATGTTAGGGAATCCAGGTGGGAGAAGTGCAACATCGATGTAGATGAGATCAAATGCACTGAAGATGGTAAAAATGAGTTTGACGACACAGTTATTTTTTTATTAAGCAATGTTTCAGTGCTCACGACAGTCAGGCGCAACGGTGCAAGTAGGTTTTAAAATATAGTAATAGATTTTAATAAAATAATATTGTTTTATTTTTTAATAAAATAATTTCCATTGCGTTTGGGTCTTTTACATGCACCGGGGCATTTAGTATCATTTAGCACATTGATATTAGGTCTTAAAAAAATTGCGTGTTAATAAAATTATAATTTTTTTATTTTCAATAAAAAATGGTTGGTGCGTTAGAGTCTATTACACACAATAGGGCATTTAATGACTAACGCATTGTTACTAGGATTTAAGTAAAATTTTGTGATATTTTTTAATAAAATATATCTCAATGCATTCATTTTGATAAGACACATCGGGGCATTTATTGTTAACTACCGCACTAAGATAAGGTTTTTACCTAAACGTTAACATGTTTTTTTAATAAAATAATTATTTTTATTTTTATTTATTTTTATAAAAACTTATATAGTGTGTTCATTCCTACTACATGCACCGGGGTATTTAGTGTTAGGTAATGCACTACTTTGGTTCTTCGAAACTATTTTTTTGACATTGATGTTTTTTGTTCATGGCATGACATGATTATGAAATTCACCAATGCAAGTTGTTGAAAAATGCATCGGTGCATCTAATTGATTAAACACATCGAAATAAAATCTTCCTCTAAAACCTCTACCACTCGCCTGTACTAGCGAACTCTACTATAAAAAAAATTATTTGGGATCTTCTGGGAGGAGCATACACTATAACCTCCACTAAAGGGACTTTTCATTTTTGTGTTCCACACAATATGTAGAATCTTGTATTTGTTACTATTGCAAAAATATCTAACCCAATATGAGAACTCTGAACAATTCTCAAGTGTATAGAAATTAAACAGTACAATCCCTAGAGGGTAACAGACAGAGAAACCAACATTATCCCTATCTTTCCAAACAGTCTCTAATCTCTAGAAACGAAAGCTAATCTCAAAATAACTCAGACTAGTTTGAGATTCAACGTTATTCTTTTCAAAAGATAACAAACAACTGAAGCACTCAATTACGAAGACTTGAAACAAAACCACTATCTCTTGTTCACCAATCCCCAGCTAAGATGAATTGTTGCTTGTCGAAGAAATATTATAATTTTTTCAAGACTTCACAGAGGGATGATAATCATGAAAACCTCCCCTAACCCACTTTCATAGTATACTAGCTTTGCATACCAATTCTCTTGGAATTTATGAGAGAGTAACAATTCCAATATGTAACAAACCATAACTTGAAATCAACCAGAAAGACCATCATAATAGAGCATCTTGGGCCTTCAATTATTTCCTCGGCGATATGTAATTGATTATCCTGTACCAACAACATCAAATTTCTAGTATGCTACATGTGGATGGTAGATTGTTGATACCTTCTCCCATGCTCAAACTTTCTATCCATCTACATATGATTGATGTTCATTAATACGACGAATTGATTAGTAATCAATTGTATTCTATTGACCTGCCACCTAGAGTCCAAACTCGAGATGCATATAGCTTCTTATTTGTGTTTTTATCCAAAATATAAATCATAGAATTCAATCACCCTCTGAGTTTAAGGGACTTGACAAATATAGCCCGCTTTCTCCCAGCATGTCCTCAATTTTCCTTGATCAAAATTATAAGATAAGTTTGTGTTTCCCTCATCTTGAAGATTTAGATTTCTTATGACATGGCATATCTTTACATATTCAATCTCTGAAAACAAGTGCAAGATTCTGCTTATTATTTGAGTCAAAGGGCCATATGTTAGAGCTTGTTTGGTGATTAGATGCCGACTAGTTCTACATGTCTTGCATGAGGCCTTGCAAAAGAGCAAGGGATTCTTCTTGAGTATTTGAAATTTCTTCAATCCCCATGAATAGTTCTTCTTCTTCAGTTTCCTCATTTTAGGAAGGGTTATTATTTAGGAATGATTGCACTTCCACCTGCTATATTAATCAAAGGGGAAAGGGTTTTAAGGACATCTTGCATGTATATTATTTTTGGGTCTAGTTCATATCCTTGTGCATTCCTCAGTAAATTAGCACAATTTTTTTAAGAAAAATTCCCAATGTTAATGAGTTGGCATTTTGAGGAGGGGAGGGATTCGGTATGTATTGTTTATTTATATTTAGTGAACAGATAATATGTTTTAATTAGTATTGTAGTATTTATATTTTATGATTTATTTATCTAAATTCTCTATCTACAAATAATAGTTATTTGTAAATAATTTTAAAATAAATTGGTACCTCAATTTTTATTAAACATAATCTAACAATCAAAACAAAATAATAAATCACAAAACTAGCAAATCTAAAAAATATAAATACCTAATTACAATAAGACATCCACATCACTTTTACTTAAAAAAAACATAACATTTCTACCAATAACTAATGTAGTCTACTACTTCATTAACAATAATAATTATTATTACATAGTATTGTCAAAACTTACCAACTTATAACAACCATTTTACTATTACAAGCAAAGAATGTAAACATATACATACAACCCTCCATATCATGTTTATCCAATGCTCATTACCTAATATTAAATCCCTTTTACATATTCTTGTTACCCTAAATATGTTAATGGTTTCTTAATTAAGATCCAAAAAAAGAAATTTATTTGTTTGTTATCCACATTGAATACCATATTGAGGCATAATTCATAAACATCAATCAATTGAATGATAATATTATTAAGAAAAATAATGTGTTGAATATATTAAAATAACTTATTTTAACATTAACAAATCTCATTTTAAATGTTATATGATATAACATTTATATACAAATATAAAATGAAAAAAAAAACCTTCAATATAATTATCTAAAATATACCATAATAATAACATAATAACTATAAATAAATCTTATGCTATAAACCATACTAATAATTTTCCACATACAATCTATGAAGATATATGCAAAATGCCCCTCATTGATTTGAAAGTTTCATTAAAAACACCACACCGGTTAAAATTGGTTTGGTTTAATAATATTTAATAACTTATATATCACATCATCTCATTATACATCTAGTTAAATTTACTCTTGTTAGAAAACCTTTTCAAGTATTCATTACTCATAAAAAAAAATATCCTCCTACCTTTAAACAACATAACACTCGTGATTAAACAACGTGACCACCATGATGCACTTCTATGTTCTCTTTTCCCATTTTGAAGTTACATTGATATATAAGAAATCAATACGAATTTTCTCCCACGATAAGAAGATAAGAGGCAGTTTTTCCCGAATAAGGAAAAAAAAATCGAAATGTGGAGCGTCTTCAAGCCATACATGCTCGTGTGTCTCCCGTTGGAATTTCGTTGTTGCTATCGTGTGATTGCGGATTTCTCCATCTTCGTGTGGTCACTAACTTCAAAATGAAAATGTCGATTGGGTAGGTAATAAAAGATATATGCCGGAGAATTTTATGTTTGAAGCCTAAAAAGTGTACAAATTCTATTGGGTAGGTAATGGAAGATATGTGATGGGCAGTTCTATGTATGTTTAAAAGTACAAATTCCATTTCTTTTTAAAAGTGTGACAAACTTAAAAATAATTTTTCAAAATGCAAAAGTGAAGACTGATCACGATATGTTAGGTAAAAATTTCAATTGATTTTTTAAAAATCAATTTTATACTTAAAATTTCTATCAACTATATAAAAACGATAATTTAAAAGCGAAACATTGATAGAAAAAAAAATGATTTTATAGCGTTATACATTATTCCATATTGAACGCATACCTTATTGCATATTGAAATGCTTTCAAGGCCAAGAAGGAGAAACATTATAATCGTGGGCCATAGACCAGCTGGTTGGTGAAATGCTCGTGTGCTAATAATTGAACACGGGATATTATATGAAACGGACTTCTGAGTTTTTCGTTCTCTTAGAACCGGATCTGAGCACTGGGAATCAGAGAGAGGCGCAGAAGAAAATGAGGTACACTAAAGGACAAGGGATAAGCGAAGGCATTCCCTCAACTCCCTCTCAGCGAAAGCCAATGCTGAAAAAAAGTTTTTGGTCACGCCAAGAAGATGAGAAACTCATTAATTACATCCAAAAAGACGGCAAACTTGGCAGCTGGAGTTATGTTGCCAAGCACGCTGGTAAGTACCCATGTCTGCTCTTATTTCAATCAATTTCTTCTATATTCTTTCACTTTATTCTATACAATTCTAAGCAATGCAATGTACGTGCATTCAGGTCTACATAGATGCGGAAAGAGCTGTAGGTTGAGATGGATTAACTACTTACGCCCTGGACTTAAACGTGGGTCATTCTCATACGAAGAAGAGAGGTTGATTATACGCTTACAATCCATTTTCGGAAACAGGTTTTGTTTTTCTCCAATATCAAACCACCTGTCCAATCTAATTTCTTTCTTTCCATGTTATATTCCTGCCTGGATTAAGATATAGAAAACTCCTTACTTTTATTTTTATGTTTCATCCCTGCCTTTCTTTTACGATTATGTTTCATTACATATGTAAATCCCCACGTGCCATATTAATTTTGCCAATGAGATAATGGCCTCCTACCATGAAAACTTCTAAGAAAACTGTTGTATGAAAACATGCCTTGAAAATTGTTGTATGAAAAGTGTCTTGGGTAAAAATGTTGTATGCATGATTGTGTTAATAATAAACAATTGAATGCCGTGTTTGGCAGGTGGTCTCTAATCGCTGCAGAATTGCCTGGACGCACAGACAACGAGCTAAAGAATTACTGGAACACTTGCATCAAGAAGAAGCTTAAGCTAAAACACCACCTATCCTCCTCATCCTCCAAGTCCAACGTTATCGATACCAAATCTCACATCCCAACTCAATATAATAGCAATTCAGTATCTGTTCATGCTCATGATGTTTTTACGTCATCTCACTCTTTCCAGCAGTGCATGGATGTGCTCCCTGAAGGATCCCAGCCACCTAATAACGCCTTAAATGCAGTAAATAACGGGGAAAATCTGTTGTGTGTGCCGGGCATAATGGAATTAAAACATACACAAATACAGGATCAAAGTGATCATGAGTTTTCAATTGATCTAAATCCCACCAATAACCACCAGGTTTCTTACCCCAACCTGTGGACTAATGCTAGTTCTATCAATAATATCCATGAGAGCTTCTGTAGCCCTACAGCTTTTATATCCCCAAGCCGGCATGCAAAATCATCGACATGCAATACTCAATTAATAATAGAGTCATGCAGTAGTAGTACTACAGTAGCACTTCACGAGGCGCCTTGCTTTCCTGAGATCTTTCCTGGTTCGGCTGGAATCAACATCCCTGCTCTTGTTGAAAGCGAGTCATCGCAAGGAAAATTTGAAAATGATGAAAATCATATAACGATCGACTATTCGAATGCAACCGATAGCTCTGATATCGTTGATCCAGGAGCTTATACCAATCATCAGGAGAAAGTTAGTATCCTGGAAAAATACGGTAACTTGTATGAGAATAATACCCAGCAGTCATACCCCCCACTTAATCTTTACTCCCAATTTAGCTGGCCCTCTAGCGAGGTTAGTGAGATTCTCTCTTACGAGCATTGCAGGGATAGTCTAAATTGGAGTTATGATGTAAACTTGGGTGTCCCAACATATGTACAATATCAATCCTCCCGTCCCTTATGACGTGGATCAAATGGAGTTGACGCAGCTCATGCGATAGGTTTGTTTATTATGACTAACATCTGCTTTGCATAATGGGCAAACGGCTCAGATTGTTTCAGATTGAATGACGTTTCAGATTGTTCTTGTAAGAGTTCGAAAGTTGGCATTTACAATTTATGCATTTATTTCTTAATAATGTTGCAGTATGCATTTTTATGGATATCTATTGACCATTTTTCCAATTAAAAATGTGTGGTCTTTACCATTTAAATTGTTATTATTAAGAATGTTGAACTATGTTTTGGATGGATATTTATTAAATCAACATTATTGAATTTTATCAGCGAAATTCCACGTTGTATGCATTGAAGTTTCACAAAAAAAAAATTACTCATTTCACATCTCGTAGATTAATCCTTTAATGTTGTTAGCCAAACTATTCAATTGCTTATTTTAATCGTTACATAATGCAGCATGCCAGCATTGTTAATTAAAGGAGAAGCAATGAAAGGTGCTAGCACTATATTTCTTCTTGCAACGATTCCAAATTATTTAGCATAGATCTACACTCGGGAGTAGATATAACCAAAAAATTTCCAAATAATTATATATTTCTTCCGCATCAATCTGATAAAGGTTTGGTATCTAAAGAGACATGTTGTACACCTATGTCTTTATTTATTTCGCATCAATCTGATAAAGCTTTGGTATCTAAAGAGACATGGTGTACCCCTATGTCCCCAAAGCATTCAATGGTGTGCACGATGCTGGTAGTAAAGGAAAATCAACCTATATGCAAAAGTTGCAAATATAGGCAGGAGAAAGAAGTTTCCTTTTTGAGATAAAAATATCTCACCAATGCTTTGAAATTTCACCATTGCTCTCCACATGAATGATTAAGTTTTAAAGTTATATCATGCCTTCAAAATAAATTACTACACTAAACATCTCTGATTAAATCATAATATACATGTTTAGTATCAATTCCCTCATGCCATTGCCCTCCAAATAAATGACTAAGTTATAAAATTATAACATTGCCCTCCAAATAAATGCCTACATTCGAATTAAAGCATAATACATGTTTAGTATCAATCCCCTCATGTATTAGTATGAATCCCGTTATGCCATTTTACAAAAGGATGACATGAAAACAAATCATACATGTCTATTTCCATAGAATGTTTGAGTTGAGTTGAACTTATATTTGGAACATTGGCTATGTGTATTGAATTGCAAGCCATTTACATTTAATTATCATCAAAGATATATATTAGAATATAAATTTATATGCGAAAATTATTATTTGGAAAAACTAAACTTTATCTTTATCTTTTTTTATTTAGAAAAACAAAAAAATCTATAAAAATTATGATATTACAATTGTTAAAGTTCTATTTTAAATTAAGTAGAAAAATAATAAAAAACATAATAACCAAAATTTTACTATACAATTATATAGTAAAACAAGTAAAAACATAATATTATAATAATCAACCATTTTTATTAAATTTAAATAATAATAAAAAATCATAATTATAAGTTTTTATAAACAATTTATTAGTGTAAACAAAGTGTGCAACATTAAGACTGATAGCAAAACAAATTCTTTCTAAAATCAAAACATTTAAACATTGACTTTGCAAAACATAAATTATAATTATAATTTAATCTTATTGTACATTAACTAGGATTGTATTCCAAATTTCAATGTTACAAAGCAAACTAACTACTACCTATAATTATATTCCAAATTTCTTATGAAAAATAAGTTTTATTCCAAATTTCTTTGAAAAAACAATTTCTTAATATTAGTATACTCACTATAGCTATTTGAAAAATTTAATTAAATTTTTTTTTTTTCAGCTAACCCGTTAGAGATAGACTTACCAGCTAATGATCAAAGCGGAAAAATAAAGATTATTTTGGAAGTAACTACTAAGGTAGGAGTGGGTCGAGTGGGTCCAGATTGAAGTTTCCACCTGAATGGTTGTCACTCTCCTTGGGTTTTTAAATGGTTTTTACTTCTTTTATCGACAATAGTTGTGGGAAATGAAAAAATATAATATTTATGGGGATGAAAAATATAAATTTTATAAATTTAATATTAATTATGTATATATCAACAATATTTAGTTTATAGTGTAAATGGTATAGAATAAATGATAAATGGGTATATTTTTAAAGTATTCCTTTTATTACTAACCTAAACAAAAATATTTAATTTGTAATATTAAATTTATTTTAAACAATTTTTAATATTATTCTTTTTTAATTAAAATTTTAAAAATGTAACATTAACTTTATATCTTTTAATATTAAACTTATTTTTATATTTAAATGGAAATTTAAAAATAATAACGAATAAAATATATCATATCCATCCCTCATCTCTTTACAAATCAAATAAAAATAAAAACTACTTTTATATTTTATGTTTACCTTTAGAGCCAAGGTTTTGTATATTTTTCGGCACATCAGCTATTTTGTGAGTTAAAACAAAAAGCTAAATATTTTTATTTTTTAACATAATTAAACTATCATTATTAAAATACACTCGCTATGCTAAGTGAATTTTCCTTATATGTAAATATATTTATATATAAAAGAAAATCAATTAACCTTATTTTCATATTAAATAAATTTTATTATTTTATTAAAAATATTAAAATAATAAATAAATATAGATAAAATTAACTATTTTGTTAAATATAACAATATTTAATATTTGATTTAAAAGTAATCATATTAATAATATTAAGTTAAATATTTTTATTTTGCATATAATTAAACAATAATTATGAAATTGTAATCATATTAATAATATTAATTTAAATATTTTGATCTTTTCACATAATTAAATTATAATTATTAAATTGTAATTACAATTTTAAATGAAAATTTCCTTGTTTGTAAATATATTTATATATAAAAGAAAATAAATATATTTTATTATTTGATTTAAAATATTAAAATAATAAAGAAATATAAATAAAATCAGCTACTTTCTTAAATATAATAATATTAATATTTAATATTTTATTTATGAATAATAACCATATTAATAATATTAATTTATTAATGTGTGTAAAAGTATATTATATATGTAGATTAAGATATAATAATACATCAATATTATTGGTACAAGTGTTATATATAGCAGAGATAGAGATAAGAATGAACTCTCGTGAGCTTCATAATGAAATAGGTCATTGGACAATTAGTGAAACATAGTGGATGGACATTATTTTCCATCTATTTGAACTATAAGCATTGAGGATGAAGGTCACTTTCTTTTAGAATGAATATGCACTCACATTATATTGCAATTTCACAATCTTTATTACAATACAAATCTCCCTAACATTCGAACTTGTCAAAACTATAACGGAAACACTTCTTTATGAATTTTTTGAACATATAAATAAAAAAATTTCATTAATCTAAATAATGCTCTATAAATACATTTTCATTATGATCAATTTTATTTTTTTTAATAATAAAATATTTAATTTATAATAATAATAATTTAAAATGACTCTTCTCTTGATCTGTATAGATGGCATATGCTAAAAACAAATAATAGAATGATTCTATATATTTGACAATATAATGTAATCACATTCTAAGAAATCAAAGGTATACAATAATATATAATTTTTAATAAAGTGCAATAATATCAATATAATTAATATATGTTATATAATTTTTAATATAGTACACTAATCTCAACATAATTAATATAACATTAATATATGTTATAGTATTATAATAATGTTATTTATTATATATTTATATTAAAAATAAAAAAATTAATATTTGTATTTGGTTAGTATATATATAAAATTAACTTGATCAATTTATAAAATATCATTCATATATAATGAATGAATCTCGATTTCGAGGAGGTGATCCGCTACTGGGATTAGGAGGAGGTGGATGTGACATACCCATTATTTGAAACATTCTATGTTTGGGAAAAACATTGTCTTAATTTTTATTGTAATTTTTTATATTTTGGCCCAGTGGCCAAGGATGATTGTAATTGCCCAATATTATTATTTAATAAAATAAAATAGGAGACACTCACCCAAAGAGACTGTTGAAAGAGTTTTTACTGACCCACTAGGTGGAATGGAATCTGGGGTAGAAGGCAATGGACAAGTGGCAGCATCAGGAACTTAGTAACTAGCTGTTGTTATGGAACAACTCCCTTGAATTGTGGTCAAAGTTCCCTGGAATATGGAACTGGAGCTTGAGGCTCATATATTGGAAACTAGCCACTAAAAGAACTTGGCATCTTTTATAAGCCATCGAATTTGAGCAGAGGCTCACACTTTTTCTGACGAGAAAATTTACCTTATGGTTCTGTTGTATGCACACAAGAGATTCGATAAGGGGAAGATATGTTTTGAGTTGTATTGTAAGTCTGTTTCACTTCTACTGAGTGCAGAGTTTTCCTGCTAAGTGCAGAGGTTTATTTTGAGGTATATGCAAGTCTCATTGATTGCTGGAAGTACAACCTGGGTGCCTTGCTTCTACACAAATTCTTCTAGGTCTAGTGGTTTAGTAAACGAGCTTGGGGGTCCAAAGGAGCAAGTGATATTGGATGCTTCTTCTGGAGAAGGTTGGGAAAAACAGGCCTCTTTGGGTGTTTGTCCACCCTATCAATTTATCAGGTTCTACTTGCTATTTTCTTTTTCTAATGGTTATAACTTATTGCTTTTATAACTGTTGATTTATGATTATTAACTGAATGTTGTTAGTTATCATCATTTAGATTTAAATGACTGATTTTCTAAACTGTATATTATTTCTGTAAATAGTTGAAGAAGTTTTATGATAATGATAGATTAAAATGCTTCCCTGCATTTTTCCACACATTGTCTTTGTGTCGTACTCTAGTGCATGGAAGAGTGTTTAAAGATAGAAATGATTGAATGCTTATCATAGATAAACTCTGTTAGGTTTCCTCTATTACATTATCTGTTTAAATTGCAATAAAAATCTCTTATGTAATAGACAATAGAAAACATAGCAAACTATTTATATAATCAGATATTTGATTATCAGATCATTTATAGTAATAGAAGTATTTATATTTAAAACAATCTCATGCTTTTGTCCAAAACCTAAAGTTCACTTATAGGCTAAACTTTATTTTCAAAAGACAAATAACATATACTTTTAGTATTCTGCTCTTATAAAAATTCTTTTAAGACATCTCAGTTTTCTGCATTACAAACCCTAACATCATCGAAACACATAGTGTAGTTTTTCATAACAAATTACGGATAGAAATTACTACAAGGAAAGTAGATAGAAAACCATACATGTCTATTGTACAGTAACAGTAATATCATTTCATACAAGTTCATTTAACTATCATTTGATACTAAACCATAAATAAAACAAATAAAGTGGCAATTATATTATCCGACGAATGACCCAGACCTCAAACCCTGTCTTTAGCTATTACTAAATTAACTTTTTAACTTTTAGCATAAACAAACAAGAATTTTGAATACAGAGTTTGACAAACGAAAATTGTTTTCCAAACAGTCTAAAGTCGTACAACTTTACAAGTTACATAACGAATCCAGGGTTCGAAACCCGAACTAGTTCTACAACTAAACAAATCAGTGAGCATTTAGTTTCAGGTAGGGTTCACAGTCTAGCATTATGGCTTGGTTTTACACATAACCCCATGGATTAAATAACCATTTAAACACAACGACGAAACCTGCATTCAACTACCAAGTAAAATTTCAAATTAACAAAAATGTTGAGAGTTTTCCTTTCAACTTAACACTTTATTATTTCAAAATACATAACCGATAGTATTATACTTTGAAAACATAATAGCTCAAAAGGAAACAATGCGAGGTCAAGTGTTCAAAACACGAACTAAAAAACCGAGTCTGTAATACCCTAAACAGTTTACCATTACATTTCATCAAAATGCCGAGGGTGAAACCCTTCGAAACAAATTGCACATTTATCAATTAAATTGTTACACAGTAAAACATTGTAGATCCAATGCAGAGTAGGTTGAGGATTCAATACTCCCTACACCAAAAACATGCCTTACGGCTTAAACATTACAACGGTGGAAAAATCGACAGCTAGCCACAAAACCGAATGCTCGGCTAAACCAGACAAGGATCAGCATTTTGCCAAGTTGCACCCTACAGGGAGTTAGCGAGGCTTACTAGGCATTAAGCTTTTATCCCCATTGCTTAAAAACACAACAAGGCTAAACGCCGAGGATGCACCTGCCAAAACAACACTCAATGTGGTTAAATGAAGCTCAAAAATTAACAATATATTTACAACTGAATAATGATAAACCTCATAGAAGTATAGAGTGTGAATACAACTTACCATTCAAAGAACACCTTGTAGCTTAACTGAACATTTCATGTAATCGCTGAGAACGAAGGAGTCACACAAACCACTAGCAAACGCAGCCTAACTTAACTTGGGAATGGCACAGCTCATGTAGCCTGCTAAGTGACAATTTACAACTACAGTTCATGGTATCAAACCTAGGAGAGGTGCCTCCAAGACCTTGCTACAAACCCTAAGAATCTGAGGGCCTCTCGGCCTCTCCAAAACCCCACTCACTACAAAAATGAATGCCCAGGTTATGTCATTGTCGAAGTAATTCCAAACGCAGTTAGGGTTAACACCACTACCAAGAAACACTATGTGAAGACCTACCATGGTGGATGCCAACAGGAATTCCACCAAGAAAGATTTTAATTCACTTTATTTACATAACTGCTATCATATGTAGAGCCTGTCATTGCAATCAATATCGAGGTTAATGTTTCGGTCTTCAATAAATAGACTTTACAACCATAGTGTAGTATGGTTACATAACATGTTAAAGAGTCAAACAATCTTTGCATAATAGCCAACCTTTGCTTAGTAATCCAATAACATTTGAAGTATGATGTGGAGCCCCTTTTTAATCAAACCCTTGTACTTAGCATAAAAACCATAGAGTGCACATCAATGCTATTACATAGCTAATGTTACAATGCTCTTAGGATTATAACATTCAATGTATATTTAATTATATAGAGGATAGTTGCATATAGAGCATAGTTTGCAACTATTGGTATTTTTAAAGTTGTCATAATAAAACCAATACATAGGATTTGTGCATATAGTGCATAAGATCGAAAGATAGGCTAAGAGTTATTTTGCAAGCATTAGCATATAAGCTTAGGTTTCGACTATTTGTATTACGTACATAGATACATGGTGTAACTCCTAAGTGCAAAGTTAATGATCTATAACCTTGAAATCAAAGTTCTATACTTTCCACGATGACTTAATACAAGACAAGTGTAATAATAATAAATACAAATTCTAAGATTCGAATATAACCGGAATTATATAGACAACATTATACAAATTATAACTAAAGATCAAACTAGAATAGATCTCACCCTGGAACACTTCGGGTCTTTCTATTTTCTTTTAAAAACATTGAGGGCTAACTGAAGTTTAAATGAGATCTCTTAACACACCTCATAACACTTGAAAAGAAGTATCGCTCTTACCTACGATCTGCGACAGAAGTTCAAATGCATTAGCTGAATAAGCTAAGTAATCCTCGGGGTTCCCATATGACCCCTTCATAATCATCAAGAAAATAAACAATTAGCACTTATAATGAAATTAGTATCAAGTTAAATTGATAAAGTTTAGACATCTAAATAAGTAACCATAATTGATCTAGGATGCAAGAATGAGGTAAAATCATCCAACAATATCTTAAATAAGCATAAACACATACGAATATTAGGTAATACAAACATACATATGCAATTGACATAACATGTTTATATTTAAATGAAGAAGCATTATCACCAGTGCGTCGCCTAGTTAATTAGATTATCATTTATTATACTTCCTCATAGCAATTGTAGCACTTAATGCTACTTAGAAAAATTTTAAATTTTTATCAATTTTTGGGATGTTACATGTGGCATCCGAGCGTGACTTCAAACTCTAGGCCTGAATTAGGCTCACGTGTGCAAAACAAAAAATGAAAACATAAAACTTAGTTACTAAACTTTTATTTAAATTTGTTTCTGTACAGAGCAGCTTGACATTTAATTTGCAGGTATGGACATACCGAAAGAATCCGTAGAGGACAAATCTCCTCATAATGAACGTAATAATAACAAACATGAAAATATTAATGAAGAAATCTACGTAGAACTGAATGATCAATCATCTGAATTATTACATACGGTTAAGGACTTAAAAACTGAAATAAAAAATGTTAAAGAAGAAAACGAGCGAATTTTAAGAGCACAGGAAGAATTGAACCAGATTTTAATGGAAAAGCATCATCATGATGAAAAAGATAAGAGAATAGAAGTAAAATCTGAATCTAGAACAATGTCCTACAAACACAGAGATAAGAAAATGAAATACTTTAAAACTAAAAGTAACTCTTATTCTTCTGGATCTGATGATAAAAATTATCACAGAAAGTATAATTGTGATCAAGACAGCAGTGATAGTGACTGTGGTCCTAAGAAAAAGCATAAACATTATGAACAAATTTTAGGGGAATTTAAAAAGATAAAAACTCCAACTTTTTATGGCGAAAATGAAAAGGGAGAGACAGCTGAAGCATGGTTGTCTGGTATGAAGAAGCATTTTTCAGATTTATGATTACTCATCTCGTTAAAAGCTAAAATGGCCATATACAATCTCACTGGAAGGACAAACATTTCGTGGCAAGATATTAAAAGAGTTAAAAGCATTAAAGAAAATAATATAAAATGGAGTGCATTTAAGAAACTGTTGAAGAGAAAGTTTTTATCTGAACAGTATTACGAAGATAAGTCAAAAGAATTTTATGATTTAAAATTGGGTTCTATGAGTATGAAGGAGTTAAGTAGCAAATTTATTAGCTTATTCAGGTATGTACCATACTTAGCTGAAGAGAAACCTAAGATACAAAGGTTTCTAAGTTGCTTACCCTTTAACATAAAAGACATAATTGAATACAATAATCCTTCAACTGTTGAAGAAGCCATGAGAAAGGCTAATTTCTGTTTTGAATAGAATAAGAAAAGAGAAGGTGTATCGAGTTGGATGAATAATAAACCAAGTAATTATGAGGATAAGAATAAAACTTTTAATTTCAAGAATTCTCCGAATAATAAAAATTTCGATAACAGAAATTTTCAGAGTAATAATAATTACACTGGTAATGTACCAAAGAATTACACAGCTACAAGGAATATCCCTAATAATAACAATAATAATAATAATAATAATAATAATAATACCAGGAATGTTAAACGAAGACAACTTTTAACGTGTTATGACTATAATGGACCACACCAGAGCAAACTTCCCACTCAAAAGAAGGACAGTCAGCAACATTCACACCATACAAGTGGAAGCAACATTTGGGGATGTAACAAGACAAATGCCCAAGATTAATGAAATGCTGAAAAATTGACAAGTAGACCATCAAACATCTATGGTCGATATTGAAGGTATGATACAAAACAAATATATTTCCATTTTAATAGATCCAGGTGCAGGTTTGAGTTACATATCACCTGATTCAGTGAAACGTTGCAAGTTAAAGGTAGAAAAATTTGATAAATCGTGGTTTGTTCAGCTAGCAACAGGCACCAAAAGAAAATTTGTAGAGTTTGTTAAAGGTTTTTATTTACTTATGAGTCAGTTGAAGATGCAAGTTAAATTGAATGTTTTTCCATTAGGTTCATACGATGTATTAATTGGCATGGACTTGCTTGAATAGCATAAAGTAATACTTAAATGTTATGAAAAGTCTTTTACTTGTTTGAATAACGAAGGGGAAATTGAAACAGTAAAAGAAATCCCTACGAAAACATATGTTAGACAAATTTCTGCTTTACAAGTAAACAAAGCTATAAGAAAGGGTTGTAAAATGTTTGTTGTAAATGTGATTAATGATGAATATTCATCTAAAGAAGATAAGATAAAATTGGAAGACGTACCTATTCTTAAGGACTTTTCTGATGTATTACTGGAAGAAATTCCAAGACTACTTCCAAAAAGGAAACTTGATTTCACCATTGAGTTAATACTGGGTGCAATACCAAACTCAAAGGCTCCTTACAGAATGAATATTCTGTAATTAAATGACGTAAAATCTCAACAAAAAGAATTAATTGATAAGAACTACATAAGACCAAGTGTGTCACCTTGGGGAGCACTGGTTATCTTTGTTAAAAAGAAGGATGGTACCTTGCGATTGTGCAAAGATTACCGTCAACTTAATAAAATGACTATTAAAAATTGATATCCCTTGCCATGTATTGACAATCTATTTGATCAGGTACGCATAGTAGAGATATTCACTAAGATCGACTTGAGGTCTGGATACCATCAAGTTAGAATAAAGGATGAAGACATTTTTAAAATATCCTTCAAGACCAGTTATGGACACTACGAGTTTGTAGTTATGCCTTTTGGGCTAACTAATGCATCGGCAGTCTTCATGTGTTTAATGAATAATGTTTTGCGTAGGTACCTAGATAAGTTTGTAATTGTGTTCATTGATGATATTCTAATTTATTCAAAAACAAGAGGAACACGATGAACACATAAGAATAATTCTACAAGTTATAAGAGAACATCAACTTTATGCTAAGTTCAGTAAATGTGACTTTTATAAAGATAAAATACAGTGCTTAGGTCACATAATATCTAAAGACAGAATTTATGTCGACCCAAATAAAATAAGAGCAATTAACGAGTGGCCTGTCCCTAAAGACGCAACTCACCTACGGTCATTTATGGGGATAACAGGTTACTGTAGAAAAGTTTTTGAAGGATTCTCCAGAATTACAAATCCCATAACTTCTTTGCAGAAGAAGGGAAAGAAATTCGTTTGGGATCAAAAATGCGACGAAAGTTTTAAGAAGTTAAAGGATCTATTAACAACAACACCTATATTAAAAATTGTTGATCCCAATAAGGACTTCGTTGTATGCACTAATGCGTGAAATGATGGACTTGGTTGGGTCTTAACTCAAGAAGGTCATGCATTGCATATGTGTCCAGGAAATTAAAAATCCACGAAAAGAACTACGCAACTTATGATCTAGAGTTGGCAGCTATGATACATGCATTAAAAATGTGGCACCATCACTTGATTGGAAGAAATTTTTCACTAGTGACAGATAATAAAGGCTTAACATACTTGTTGGATCAAACAAATCTTAATGCAAGGCAGGCTAGGTGGCTAGCTTTCCTTAGCGAATAGCGTTTCGAGATTCAACACATTCAGGGTAAAGAAAACAAAGTTGCTGATGCCTTGAGTAGAAATGCCAAATTAAATTCTGTGGCAGCAATCAACACATTTAAAATAGATCTGAAAAATCAGATCGAAGAAGGAATTAAACAAGACGAAAAATATCAGAAATTACATGATAAAATTGTTGAAAATATATCTGAAAATTTAATAACAGATTACAACATTAACGAAAAAAGGTTAATGAATTATATAAGCATAATTTATGTACCCAATGTGTCAAGAGTTAAATTGTTGATTTTGGATGAAGTTCAGAAAAGTCCTTATTCGCGACACCCTGGTTATCAAAAAATTATAACTATGCTAAGAAAAGATTTCTTTTGGCCTAACATGAAGAATAAGGTGGCTAAATACATAGCTAGGTGTTTCGAATGTCAGATAATTAAAGCTGAACATCAACACCCAGCTGACCTATCGCAGCGATTGCCAATTCCGAAATGGAAGTGGGAAATTATAAATATTGATTTATAACTGGTTTTCCTAAGAATAAAAAATAGAATGACTCAATAATGGTGGTTGTGGAAAAACTTAGTAAATCTGCTCATTTTATTCCGGTTAATACTACTTTTAAAGCTGGTAACAATGCTTATGTGTTTATGAAGTAAATCTTTCGCTTACATGGAACTCCAAAGGTAATTATTTCTGATCGAGATTCAAAGTTTACTGGAAATTTTTGGACATCATTCTTTAAAGGTTTAAATACTAAGTTGAATTTTAGCACTTCTTTTCATCCACAAACTGATGGGTAGACTGAAAGAGTAAATCATATTTTAGAAGACATGTTAAGAATGTATGTTAAAGATCAGCCAACTAAATGGAAAGAGTATTTGCATTTAGCTGAATTTGCTTACAATAACCATTATCAAGCTTGTGCTAGGCTTAGTCCATTTGAAATTTTATATGGAAGAAAGTGTAGTACTACTGTTTCCTTGGATAATCCTGTTGACAGATTAATGCTAGGACCAGATTTGTTAAGAGAGGTGGAACTAACCGTGAAACTGGTACAAGGAAATTTAAAAATTGCACAAGATAGACAAAAAATTTATGCTTAAATTCAGGTTGGAGATCATGTCTTTGTAAAGGTAAAACCCAAGAAAAGTTCTTTTAAGCTTAGGAGTTGTGATAAAATAACACCAAGGTACTATGGACCATTCAAAGTCCTATCAAGGATTGGACCAATTGCATATTAGTTGGCTCTACCATCTAACTCAAGAATACATAATGTTTTTCACATTTCTGTTTTAAAGAAGTATGTGCACGATGCTACTCATGTGCTGAATTGGAATGAGATATAGGTGGAGCCCGAAGGAGATTTTCAGGTGGAACTGGGTTGTATCCTTGACAGGAGTAAAATTATGCTCCAGAATCGTACCATAGGGCAAGTAAAGCTGCAATGGAAGCACCTTAGCCATGATGAATCTACCTGGGAATTGGAAAGTAATATGCGGGAAACATACCAATTATGTTCTAGGGAGGCCCTAACAAAGAATAAGCATCATCGAGGATGATGTTGAGCTTAAGTGGGGGTGTTTGTAACATACCCATTACTTGAAACATGTTATGTTTGGAAAAAAAAATGTCTTAACTTGTATAGTAAAGTTTTATATTTTGGCCAAGTGGCCAAGGATGACTATAATTGTACAATATTATTATGTAATAAAATAAAATATGAGACACTCACCCAAAGGGACTGTTAAAAGAGTGTTTACTGAGCCACTAGGTGGAATGGAATCTTGGGTAGAAGGCAATGGATAAGTGGCAGCATCAGGAACTCAGTAACTAGCTGTTGTTATGGGACAACTCCCTTGAATTGTGGTCAAAGTTCCTTGGAATGTGGAACTGGAGCTTGAGGCTCATTTATTGTGTAAAATCTCCCTAAAAAATTTTTTTTCCTTGTTTGTTTTCCTTTCCTTAAATCTTAACTTTGTGATTTTTAGTTCACTTTACAGCACCTAAGGAGAAGACAGTCTTTCATTCATCAGTATTTAATTTGTTAAAGTCTTCGCAACAATGAACTTACGGTGCTCTTTCCTTGTTCTCCTATTAGCTAGAAGGTTATTATGTTGACATACCACTTACTTAGCTGTGGCTAATCCTTCCTCCTTTCGGTATGCAGGTTCCTATGTTTTCAGGAGTTTTTCCATGAGGACGCAATCAGGTATGTGTATTTTAACAAAATCCAGTTTTACTGTTTTTATTTACGACTTAGCGTCGCACTTACACATAGCATAAAATCCCACCAAAGATCAGAAGTTTGGATTAAGGAGGTATTAACATGATTCTAAAATTGATCCTTTATGCCAATGTCAATTTTGAAGGAAACATTTCCAAACTATCAAGGTGGTATTTATTAATAATGCGCAAAGCTCAATCTGTCATAGAGTGACAAGAATACTAATGTTATTACACTCTAGAAAAGTTTAAAGTTTGAATGCTATTGTAGGTATTACCCAATATAAATATTATTCCAATCTCGAAATGTCCAAGTTGGATGCTATCAAATGTATTGCCCAACATTACTGTTATACGAACTTGAAAGATCAAGGTTTGAACTATAGTTTGGATGCTACCAGCTAGGTGAAATTAATAAGCCACATTCTAACATGTAAAACCCATTCCACATGGAGGAACTTACTCTACATTTAATATGCAGGGTACACGTACAAGGGTCATTCACTGCGGTTTCCAGACGGCCATGTGAAATCAATTAATGTATTCGAAGGTTATGGGACCATCTGTCCTGAAAGGACATGGATGGTTGTCTCGGCATCTGGGGTAGGTAACTCCTCAGTACAACTCGAAGCTTGCTGGGTTAATTGGCTTATTGGCATTCGAATATGGTGTTCACGAGCTTATTCAACCAAACCCTGGCGACCTGATCAAACTTCAATCTCATGTTATCACTGTATCTCTATGTGCAATGAGGAGGAAACGTTTAATGCACACGGGGTTGCTCCAGAAGGGATGTTCAATGTTTTAAAGACACGGCTACTTCCCTGCGTTGCCTCGGAGGTAACCTCCGATACTGTAATTTACCATTTTCTAAAAGCAGTTTCTGGTAGTGTATTCTAATACCCTTTTGCTAATATTGAAACCGTTTTTCAATGGTGATAGGCAATTTCCAGCTCGGGACAGCGCAGGTTGCAGAAGGAGTCTATTTTCGGTAAGTGGTATCGCTTCCTTGCCTTCAAATGCTGACAGGGAGAATTTGGAAGGTTCTCCTCAACGACAACAGGGTGTTGAAATGTTATGGTTAGTTCATTTTAAGAACAGGGTTTCTGTTTCTACCCCGAATACCCTATCGAAAATTTTAAGAGTCTGGACAATTCTTTTTGTAATGTTATGAGTGAAGGGGTTTATTATTCATGGCTCTAGAGTCGTCTCGGAGTTAGCACTGAAATACTGATCTTGATCTTTTGGGGGTTTTAAAATCCTATGCTACCTTTAAATATTATAAAACCCTCTGTATTAATTTTCTAAAAACAACCATTTTGGATGCCCGTAAGTAGATAAATGTCTGACAAGGACATCGTGGGGCTGGGAAATTTCATGATATTAAAAACCATATTTCAACAGTCGTGGGCAATAATTTAAAGGGTTTAGTTTTTTAAGAACTTCTGGATTTTGTTTGTTTGTCTCTATTTTGTGAATGGACTTTCTACAGGATGAAAGGTGAATTTTAGCAGATGTCTTCATTTCAAAGAATTACCAGCCAGTCGTATTGTGGGTCTGTTATGCTTTATAAATTCAGAAAAAAAAAAGATTTGACAAGATTCCCGTCAAAGCATGGAACGCTGTTTTAAATTCCTAAAAGACTGGAACGTTACAATCAGAATAGGTCTTCGAGAAATAGTGAGAACAAATATTTTAATGTTTCTTCTCGAATCCTGCTATCGATATTTTTAATTTCTATAAACCACTGTAAGGACATTTGCCTGGAAATTTTTCATAGCCAAAACCGATATTCGAAAGGATAATGATATGGCAATGCTGGTAACTCTGTTATAATATTTGTTTTCATCTAAACTTCTTCTATTGATGTATCTAGTATTTAAATACCCTAACTACCAGTGTGGTAATGTCGGCGTCCCTCGAATACCATTTAATTACTTGCTTATTCCATAATTTACTGTGAATGAGCGCTAAGTATTTAGATCGGGGTTTATTTCCTAAACGTTAGGGTTTAAACCGTGAGGAACAACAAATGGGTGACATTCGATTTTGAAAGAGTTATATAAAAATATTAGTTTTCTACATCAAACCATTCCGTGAAGGCAATGGCATAGATCAGATCTATCAACCTGGCAACTCAAATCCACAAACCGATCAGAACATAGAAATAACTATTATGGAAATAGTCTACAGTTTGGTAACATAAAATTTTATGGTTTAGCCTATTTAATGACTGATAAAAGAGAACATAAATCCGGCAAGTATATGATCTATATTTAGAGGGTAGTCCGAGATCCAAAAGAAAAATACCAAAAGAGTTTCCAGAACTAAATCGGGGTTTATTTTTATTTTTCTTTCTTTAATCGATTCGTAAACACGGGTAGGATCGGTTTAATAGACAACAGCAAAAATCCTGCAGTTTCTTTACTGAAGCTTATAAAAATAAAAACATTGTAAACTCTGATAAAATAATTCCTCTGCGACTACCTTATTCATTCTATTTGGTTACTCGTTTATCATTATTTCCAAAACAATCTATGGTACCGATCAAGCATTATTTTAATAACAGTAATTACTTGAATACCCTAAATACCATACTTTAACAAAAGGAGGCAGATAAATAACAGGAATTTCTTTAAATCTGAGATAACAAAACCTGGAACTTGAAACCGAATGGAGTAGGAACAGCCACGTTCCTCCCAATCGTAGATTAGGTACAAACACCAAGTTCGTCCGCAATCACCCCCGAGCCAGACACATGCATGGAGAAATGTGAACAGCTAGCCTCAAACTCAGTATTCTTTCCTGAATCCCTTGCCTAACACAAAGTGCTCACACAGCAAGTGAAATTCCTTCCGGCATACTTAGCAGCGTCCTACCTCCTCACATATGCCATCCTTTTATAATTTTTCCTAGGTCTTTCCATTAGCAGCCAATTCCTCATGGAATTTTCGCAGCTAATCAAATCCCTGATTTTCAGGGTGTGTGTAGTGTCTTAAATACACTCCTGACACTTGTTCTGATGTCCCAGAGGCTAACTCTAACTTGTCCCCCACTTCTCCATGCATGATCTCCTCATTTAACTTGGTTGTTCCCACTCATTCTTTTATTAATGGAATAAAATTGTTTGTTTACATCAGTCCTCCTAGGACTCAAGTCAGCCAATTTCTCATCTCGCTTCCTTATTGCATAAATCTCAAATTAATAAAATAATATTAAAATAAATCAGACATAATGTTTTTTCATCATTGGGGAGGGATGTCACATCCTTGCCCCCTTATTGTGAACACTGTCCTCAGTGTTCTAGTCTTCATCCATCTGTTCTGGGTATAGATTCGGGTACCTTTCTAGTATTTCGCTTTCCAATTCCCAGGTTGCCTCCTCAGGGATAAAGTGCTTCCATTGTACCTTTACCTGAGCGATGGCTCGGTTCCGAAGTACTGTTTCTTTCCTGTCCAGAATGCGTAAAGGTTCCACTTGAAACTCGCCTTCTGGAGCCTCCTGTATCAAATTCCAATCAATAATATGAGTGGGGTCATGAATATATTTTTTCAGTAATGAGATGTGAAAAACATTATGAATTTTTAAGTGTGCGGGTAATGCCAGTTTATAGGCTACGGGTCCAATCCTTTCAAGTACTTGGAAAGGCCCGCAGAATCGTGGTGCCAGTTTACTGCACTTTCCCAACCGGAGTGAGCTTTTCTTTGCTTTAACCCGCAAGTAGACATGGTCTCCAACTGAGAACTCCTTATCTCGCCTTTTCAGATCAGCATAGCTCTTTTGGCGGTCTTGGGCCACCTTTAAATTCTTCTGTACCCTTTGGACTGTTTGTTCCATGTCTTTCAGCAAATCTGGTCCTACCAATAAGCGATCGACCGGACTATCCCAGCTAACTGGGGTAGTGCACTTTCTCCCATAAAGAATTTCAAATGGACTCATTCTTGATGATGCTTGGTATCCGTTGTTGTACGCGAACTCTACCAGATGTAAGTAGTCTTCCCATTTGTTGGGTCTCTCCATGACGTACATTCTCAGCATGTCTTCAATGATCTGATTTGTACGTTCAGTCTGTCCATCTGTTTCAGGGTGATAACTCGTGCTGAAATTAATTCTTGTTTCCAAACCTGCAAACAAAGATTTCCAGAATTTGGAGGTAAATTTTACATCCCTATCAGAAATTACCATCTTTGGTACTCCATGTAATCTGAATATTTCCTTTAGAAATATTCCTGCAATATCTGCTGCCTTGTAGGTGGTTTTTACCGGAATGAAATGTGCCGCTTTGCTAAACTTGTCAACCACCACCATTATGGAATCATGTTGTCGTTGGGTCCTCGGCAAACCTGTGATAAAATCTAGTGAAATCACTTCCCATTTCCACTCAGGAATTGGTAATGGTTGTAATAACCCAGCAGGATGTCTATGATCTGTCTTCACCTGTTGACATTCCAAGCATTTAGATAAATAATCAGCTAGTTCAGTCTTTAATTTAGGCCAAAAGAACTGTTTTCTGAGTGCTGTTATCATCTTTTTATACCCGGGGTGACCTGCAAAAGGGGGTTTGTGCATCTCATTTAGAATAAACAATTTAAATTCTGCAATATTAGGCATGTACAGCCTATCTTTGAACCAGATCAGACCTCTTTCATCTAATTTGAAATCTGTCCCGTTCTTGTTTATCTCGTTTTGCTGAATTTTACTTTGCAGATTTATGTATTCTGCGTCCTGTTTGCTTGCCATTATTACTTTGTCCATGAGATTACTTTCTGGTTGACTCATTATTATCTCATACACCTCGTGGGTCCTTAGACTAAGTGCATCTACCACTGTATTTTCCTTACCCTTTATGTGTTTTACATCAAAGTCGAATTCACTTAAGAAATCCATGCACCTTGCCTGTCTGGCATGGAGTCCTGGTTGGTTAAATAAGTTCTTGACGCAAGTGTTATCGGTTAATAACAAGAATTTCTTTCCCAGCAGGTAGTGACGCCACATCTTCAGTGCGTGTACTACTGCTGTTAATTCCAAATCATGAACCACGTAGTTGCGTTCATGTTCCTTTAATTTTCGTGATTCATAACACACTACATGTCCGTCCTGGGATAGTACTCCTCCTACTCCCTCTTTGCTCGCATCCGTACAGACCGTGTATTCTTTACATGGGTCTGCCACTTTTAGAATAGGTGCTTTGGTCAGCAACTCCTTAAGTCGTTCAAAACATTCTTGACACTTGCAGGACCACACAAACTTTATTCCCTTTTTCTGTAGTGAGGTAATGGGATAGGCGATCTTCGAGAATCCCTCAATGAACCTCCGATAATAACCTGTGAGTCCCATGAAAGATCTAATATCAGCTACATCTCTCGGTACTGGCCAATCCGCTATGGCTTTAATTTTCTGCGGGTCGACTGAAATTCCTTCAGCAGAAATAATATGGCCTAGGTACTGGATTTCCTTTTTAAAGAACTCACATTTTTCCAACTTTGCATACAACTGGTGGTCCCTCAAGGTTTGCAATACGATTCTAATATGCTGTTTATGTTCTTCCTCCGACTTAGAGTATATTAGGATATCATCAATAAAAATCAACACAAACTGATCTAGATATTTGTTGAAGATACCGTTCATTAAACACATGAATGTGGCAGGGGCGTTGGTTAACCCAAAAGGGATTACTACAAATTCATAGTGTCCGTATCGAGTACGGAAGGCGTTTTTACTTATGTCTTCATTTTTAATACGAATCTGGTGGTACCCAGATCGAAGATCCAGTTTGGAAAAGATCCTAGCTCCCCCTACTTGGTCGAACAAATCATTGATTCGTGGTAATGGGTATTTATTCTTAATAGTTACCTTATTCAGTTGCCTATAATCAATACATAGTCTTAGAGTCCCATCTTTTTTCTTGACAAACAGAACCGGTGCACCCCAAGGCGAGACACTAGGTCTTATATACCCTTTGTCTAGTAATTCTTGGATCTGAATCTTTAATTCCGTCAATTCTGGGATACTCATTCTGTAAGGTACTTTTGACACTGGTGCTGATCCTGGTAAGAGTTCAATGGAGAAATCTATTTCTCGTTGAGGCGGTAACCCCAGTATTTCTTCTGGAAATACGTCTAGGAACTCACTTAAGACAGGATGCTCTGTTATGGAAGTCTGACTTTCATTGAGAAGTAAATCAGATACTCTTACAGCATAAATCTTGCATCCTTTCCTCATGCATTTCTTTAGCTGCATAGCAGAAATCTGTCTAACGGAAACAGGTTTCTGTTTTCCAATCACTGTTCTTAGAGTTTGGTCTTCCGCAATGTAGGTGAAGTTTTTGGTAAAGCAGTTCAGTACTACTCTATATTTTTCCAGCCAGTCCATACCTATTATCATGTCGTAAGATCCTAAAGGTAACACATTTCAATTAATCCTCGTTTGGTGGTTCTGTATTTGAAGTTCACAGTCAGATATATATTCAGTTACCTTCCTCTTTGCTCCCGTAGCTAACTGAACTAACCAGGGCTTTGGGTGTTTTACCCTGGTGAGTTGACAATGCTCCATCATTTTGGGAGTGATGTAGCTTAAAGTTGCCCCAGGGTCTATTAAAATAGTACAAGTATGGTCAGAAATTGTACCTTCGATTTCCACAATTGCAGATTGATGATCTGCCTGTCGGTCCTCTAAGGCTGCATTGATTCGGTGATAACTTTTCCCAATGTCTCCCACCGTGGATGCTTCTTGCACATTATGCAGTACCCTGTTCGTCTCATTGTATCGGGGACAATTCCTGCGTCAATGAGCTTCACCACATTCCCAGCATTTTAGGGGTTCCTTAGGAGTACCGATACTTCCTTTTATTCCCATGTTAGGGGCTTTGAAAGTTTTCTGCTGTAACTGTTCATTTCTGGGAAATGAATTTCCCTGGAAGTTTTTGGGCATGTTTCTGAAGGGCGGGGGTTTGTAACCTTTCTTCCGCTGGTTAAACTTTTCCTGTTTCCTGTCCTTCCATGCTTGAGTAGTGTCATTTCTTTGTTTGTATTGCTCATAACACAATCTGGCCTTTCTCAGTGCTTCTTCTAAAGTTCTGGGATTGTCGAATTCGATTCGATCTTTATAGGCCTGTGGCAGGCAGCTTAAGAACCGCAGTACCTTCAGTTTTTCTTCCTTGATATATGGGACAAACCGTAGTAATTCTAGGAATTTATTGATGAGATCTTCCATCGTCATTTGGCCCAGCTTTAATTTGTAAAATTCCTTGGTTTTTCTTTCATAGTAACTTTCTGATAAGTACTGTTTCTTGAAATATTTCTTAAATTCCGACCATTCGAGGTTCTTCTCTTTCAGTCCCTGGGAAATCTTCAGGTCTTGCCACCATATGCTGGCTTTCCCCTTTAGGTTGTACACAGCCATTCTGACTTTCATATTACTGGAATAGTTGTAGATCTGAAAGTATTTCTTTATGTCTAGCAGCCAGGCTTCTGCTTCTTCGCCAGTCTTTGATTCTCCATCGAAGCTTGTAGGCTTTATCTTTTTGAATTCACCCTCCAGATGGTCAACCTTTCTTTTTCCCACAGTCTTATCTTGATGTTCAGATTTCTGGGTCTCATTGGAGGAATCTCCCTTCTTCTCAGCATTCTCGTCAGTCTCCTCTTTCCTCTTAGTATCTTCTTTCTGTTTTTCGCCATTGTTCCTTTCATGAAGGCTCTGCAGCAAAATTTCATTAATTTCCTGTTGTTTTTCCTGGGCCTTCTTTAGTTGCTCATTGTCTACTTTGAAACTCTGTATCTCCACGATCAGGCTTCGCATAGTTTCTAGTACATGACTTGCTTCCGAATGTTCTGCCATTCTTGCCTATTCGTTTCCTTCAGGCCCTTCTCCGTATTCCTCGTGCGAAGTCATCTGGAAATTCAAAACTGGAATATGCAACAAAATATGTTAAATTTTTATTTCCTGCGCAACAAAAACTAAGTGTTCCAAGGCGACAGGGTTGAATCTAGCTCTGATACCATATGTAAAATCTCCCTAAAAAAAAAAATTTTCCTTGTTTGTTTTCCTTTCCTTAAATCTTAACTTTGTGATTTTTAGTTCGCTTTACAGCACCTAAGGAGAAGACAGTCTTTCATTCATCAGTATTTAATTTGTTAAAGTCTTCGCAACAATGAACTTACGGTGCTCTTTCCTTGTTCTCCTATTAGCTAGAAGGTTATTATGTTGACATACCACTTACTTAGCTGCGGCTAATCCTTCCTCCTTTCGGTATGCAGGTTCCTATGTTTTCAGGAGTTTTTCCATGAGGACGCAATCAGGTATGTGTATTTTAACAAAATCCAGTTTTACTGTTTTTATTTACGACTTAGCGTCGCACTTACACATAGCATAAAATCCCACCAAAGATCAGAAGTTTGGATTAAGGAGGTATTAACATGATTCTAAAATTGATCCTTTATGCCAATGAAAATTTTGAAGGAAACATTTCCAAACTATCAAGGTGGTATTTATTAATAATGCGCAAAGCTCAATCTGTCATAGAGTGACAAGAATACTAATGTTATTACACTCTAGAAAAGTTTAAAGTTTGAATGCTATTGTAGGTATTACCCAATATAAATATTATTCCAATCTCGAAATGTCCAAGTTGGATGCTATCAAATGTATTGCCCAACATTACTGTTATACGAACTTGAAAGATCAAGGTTTGAACTATAGTTTGGACGCTACCAGCTAGGTGAAATTAATAAGCCACATTCTAACATGTAAAACCCATTCCACATGGAGGAACTTACTCTACATTTAATATGCAGGGTACACGTACAAGGGTCATTCACTGCGGTTTCCAGACGGCCATGTGAAATCAATTAATGTATTCGAAGGTTATGGGACCATCTGTCCTGAAAGGACATGGATGGCTGTCTCGGCATCTGGGGTAGGTAACTCCTCAGTACAACTCGAAGCTTGCTGGGTTAATTGTCTTATTGGAATTCGAATACGGGGTTCACAAGCTTATTCCACCAAACCCTGGCGACCTGATCAAACTTCAATCTCATGTTATCACTGTATCTCTATGTGCAATGAGGAGGAAACGTTTAATGCACACGGGGTTGCTCCAGAAGGGATGTTCAATGTTTTAAAGACACGGCTACTTCCCTGCGTTGCCTCGGAGGTAACCTCCGATACTGTAATTTACCATTTTCTAAAAGCAGTTTCTGGTAGTGTATTCTAATACCCTTTCGCTAATATTGAAACCGTTTTTCAATGGTGATAGGCAATTTCCAGCTCGGGACAGCGCAGGTTGCAGAAGGAGTCTATTTTCGGTAAGTGGTATCGCTTCCTTGCCTTCAAATGCTGACAGGGAGAATTTGGAAGGTTCTCCTCAACGACAACAGGGTGTTGAAATGTTATGGTTAGTTCATTTTAAGAACGGGGTTTCTGTTTCTACCCCGAATACCCTATCGGAAATTTTAAGAGTCTGGACAATTCTTTTTGTAATGTTATGAGTGAAGGGGTTTATTATTCATGGCTCTACAGTCGTCTCGGAGTTAGCACTGAAATAGTGATCTTGATCTTTTGGGGGTTTTAAAATCCTATGCTACCTTTAAATATTATAAAACCCTCTGTATTAATTTTCTAAAAACAACCATTTTGGATGCCCGTAAGTAGATAAATGTCTGACAAGGACATCGTGGGGCTGGGAAATTTCATGATATTAAAAACCATATTTCAACAGTCGTGGGAAATAATTTAAAGGGTTTAGTTTTTTAAGAACTTCTGGATTTTGTTTGTTTGTCTCTATTTTGTGAATGGACTTTCTACAGGATGAAAGGTGAATTTTAGCAGATGTCTTCATTTCAAAGAATTACCAGCCAGTCGTATTGTGGGTCTGTTATGCTTTATAAATTTAGAAAAAAAAGATTTAACAAGATTCCCGTCAAAGCATGGAACGTTGTTTTAAATTCCTAAAAGACTGGAACGTTACAATCAGAATAGGTCTTCGAGAAATAGTGAGAACAAATATTTTAATGTTTCTTCTCGAATCCTGCTATCGATATTTTTAATTTCTATAAACCACTGTAAGGACATTTGCCTGGAAATTTTTCATAGCCAAAACCGATATTCGAAAGGATAATGATATGGCAATGATGGTAACTCTGTTATAATATTTGTTTTCATCTAAACTTCTTCTATTGATGTATCTAGTATTTAAATACCCTAACTACCAGTGTGGTAATGTCGGCGTCCCTCGAATACCATTTAATTACTTGCTTATTCCATAATTTACTGTGAATGAGCGCTAAGTATTTAGATCGGGGTTTATTTCCTAAACGTTAGGGTTTAAACCGTGAGGAACAACAAATGGGTGACATTCGATTCTGAAAGAGTTATATAAAAATATTAGTTTTCTACATCAAACCATTCCATGAAGGAAATGGCATAGATCAGATCTATCAACCTGGCAACTCAAATCCACAAACCGATCAGAACATAGAAATAAGTATTATGGAAATAGTCTACAGTTTGGTAACATAAAATTTTATGGTTTAGCCTATTTAATGACTGATAAAAGAGAACATAAATCCGGCAAGTATATGATCTATATTTAGAGGGTAGTCCTAGATCCAAAAGAAAAATACCAAAAGAGTTTCCAGAACTAAATCGGGGTTTATTTTTATTTTTCTTTCTTTAATCGATTCGTAAACACGGGTAGGATCGGTTTAATAGACAACAGCAAAAATCCTGCAGTTTCTTTACTGAAGCTTATAAAAATAAAAACATTGTAAACTCTGATAAAATAATTCCTCTGCGACTACCTTATTCATTCTATTTGGTTACTCATTTATCATTATTGCCAAAACAATCTATGGTACCGATCAAGCATTATTTTAATAACAGTAATTACTTGAATACCCTAAATACCATACTTTAACAAAAGGAGGCAGATAAATAACAGGAATTTCTTTAAATCTGAGATAACAAAACCTGGAACTTGAAACCGAATGCAGTAGGAACAGCCACGTTCCTCCCAACCGTAGATTAGGTACAAACACCAAGTTCGTCCGCAATCACCCCCAAGCCAGACACATGCATGGAGAAATGTGAACAGCTAGCCTCAAACTCAGTATTCTTTCCTGAATCCCTTGCCTAACACAAAGTGCTCACACAGCAAGTGAAATTCCTTCCGGCATACTCAGCAGCATCCTGCCTCCTCACATATGCCATCCTTTTATAATTTTGCCTAGGTCTTTCCATTAGCAGCCAATTCCTCATGGAATTTTCGCAGCTAATCAAATCCCTGATTTTCAGGGTGTGTCTAGTGTCTTAAATACACTCCTGACACTTGTTCTGATGTCCCAGAGGCTAACTCTAACTTGTCCCCCACTTCTCCATGCATGATCTCCTCATTTAACTTGGCTGTTCCCACTCATTCTTTTATTAATGGAATAAAATTGTTTGTTTACATCAGTCCTCCTAGGACTCAAGTCAGCCAATTTCTCATCTCGCTTCCTTATTGCATAAATCTCAAATTAATAAAATAATATTAAAATAAATCAGACATAATGTTTTTTCATCATTGGGGAGGGATGTCACATATTGGAAATTGACCACTAAAATACCTAGGCATATTTTATAAGCTATCGAATTTGAGCAGAGGCTCACAGTTTTTCTGACGAGAAAATTTACGTTGTGGTTCTGTTGTATGCAAACAAGAGATTCGATGAGGGGAAGTTATGTTTTGAGTTGTATTGTAAGTCTATTTCACTTCTGGTGAGTGCATAGGTTTATTTTGAGGTGTATGCAAGTCTCCATTGATTGTTGGAAGTACAACCTGGGTGCCTTGCTTCTACATAGAGTCTTCTACCTAGTGGTTCAGTAAACAGGATCGGGGGTCCAAAGGAGCAAGTGATATTGGTTGCTTCTTCTGGAGAAGGTTGGGAGGAACAGGCCTCTTTGGGTGTTTCTCCACCCTATTGATTTATTAGTTTCTACTTGCTATTTTATTTTTCTAATGGCTATAACTATTTATTTTATAACTGTTGATTTATGATTATTAGCTGAATATTGTTAGTTATCATCATTCATATTTAAATGACTGATTTTCTAAACTGTTATTTCTGTAAATAGTTTAATAAGTTTTATGATAATGATAGATTAAAATGCATCCCTACATTTTTCCACACACTGTCTTTGTGTCATACTCTAGTGCAGGGAAGAGAGTTTAAAGATAGAAATGATTGAATGCTTATCATAGATGAACTCTGTTAGGTTTCCTGTATTACATTATCTATTTACATTGCAATAAAAATCTCTTATGTAATAGACAATAGAAAACATAACAAATTATTTATATAATCAGATATTTGATTATCATATCACTCATAGTAATAGAAGTATTTATATTTAAAAAAATCTCATGCTTCTATCCAAAACCTAAAGTTCACTTATAGGTTAAACTTTCTTTTCAGAAGATAGATAACACATACTTTTAGTATTCTGCTCTGATAAAAATTCTTTAAGAAATCTTAGTTTTCTGCATTACAAACCCTAACATCATCGAAACACATAGTGTAGTTTTTCATAACAAATTACGGATCAAAATTACTACAAGAAAAGTAGATAGAAAACCATACATGTCTATTGTACAGTAACAGTAATATCATTTCATACAAGTTCATTTAACTATCATTTGATACTAAACCTTAAATAAAACAAATAGATTAGCAATTATATTATCCAACAAATGACCCAGGCTTAAAACCCTCTGTTTAGCTATTACTAAATTAACTTTTTATCTTTTAGCAGAAACAAACAAGAACTTCAAATTCCAAGTTTGACAAATGAAAATTGTTTTCCAAAGAGTCTAAAGTCTTACAACTTTACAAGTTACATAACGAATCTAGGGTTCGAAACCTGAACTAGTTCTATAAGTAAAAATATCAGTCAACGTTTAGTTTCGGGTAGGGTTGACACTCCAGCCTTATGGCTTTGTTTTACACATAACCCGATGGATTAAATAACCATTTAAACACATTGACGAAACCTTCACTTGGCTACCAAGTAAACTTTCAAATTAACAAAAATGCCGAGAGTTTTCCTTTCAACTTAACACTTTATTATTTCAAAATACATAATCGACAGTATTATCCTTTGAAAACACAATAGCTCAAAAGGAAACAACGCAAGGTCAAGTGTTCAAAACACCAACTACAAAACCGAGTCTATAAAACCTTAAACAGTTTACCATTACATTTCATCAAAATGCCGAGGGTGAAACCCTTCGAAACAAACTCTACATTTATCAATTAAATTGTTACACAGTAAAACGTTGTAGAGTCAACGCAGAGCAGGTTGACGATTAAATCCTCCCTACACCAAAAACATGCCTTACGGCTTAAACATTACAACGGTGGAAAAATCCACAGCTAACCACAAAACCGAATGCTCAGCTAAACAAGACAAGGACCGACATTTTTCCAAGCTGCACCCTACAGGGAGTCACCGAGGCTTACCAAGCGTTACGATTTTATCCCCATTGCTTAAAAACATAATGAGGCTAAGCACCGAGGAAGCACCTACCAACACAACACTCAATGTGGTTAAGTGAAGCTCAAAACTTAACAATATATTTACAACTGAATAATGAAAAACCTCGTATAAGTATAGACTGTGAATATGAATTACCTTTCAAAGAACACCTTGTAGCTTAACTAAACATTTCATGTAATCATCGAATGGAGTCACACAAACCACCAGCAAACGCAGCCCAACTTAACTTGGGAATGGCACAGCTCATGTAGCCTGCTAAGTGACAATTTACAACTACAACTCATGGTATCAAACCCAGGAGAGGTGACTCAAAGACCTTGCTACAAACCCTAAGAATCCGAGGGCCTCTCGGACTTTCCAAAACCCCACTCACTGCAAAAATGAATGCCCAAGTTATGCCATCGTCAAAGTAATTCCAAACGCAATTAGGGTTAACACCACTACCAAGAAACACTACGTGAAGACCTACCACGGTGGATGCCAACAGGAATTCCACCAAGAAAGATTTTAATTCACTTTATTTACATAGCTCCTATCATATGTAGAGCTTGTCATTGCAATCAATATCAAGGTTAATGTTTCGGTATTCAATAGATAGACTTTACAACCATAGTCTAGTATGGTTACATAACATGTTAAAGAGTCAAACAACCTTTGCATAATAGCCAACCTTTGCTTAGTAATCCAATAACATTTGAAGTATGATGTGGAGCCCCTTTTTAATCAAACCCTTGTACTTAGCATAAAAACCATAGAGTGCACATTAATGCTATTACATTGCTAATGTTACAATGCTCTTAGGATTATAACATTCAACGTATATTTAATTATATAGAGGATAGTTGCATATAGAGCATAGTTTGCAACTATCGGTATTTTTAAAGTTGTCATAATAAAACTAATACATAGGATTTGTGCATATAGTGCATAAGATCAAAAGATAGGCTAAGAATTATTTTGCAAGCATTAGCATATAAGCATAGGTTTTGACTATTTGTATTACGTACATAGATACATGGTGTAACTCCTAAGTGCAAAGCTAATGATCTATAACCTTGAAATCAAAGTTCTATACTTTCCACGATGACTTAATACAAGACAAGTGTAATAATAATAAATACAAATTCTGAGATTCTAATATAACTGGAATTATATAGACAACATTACACAGATTATAACTAAAGATCAAACTAGAACAGATCTCACTCTGGAACACTTCGGGTCTTTCTATTTTCTTTTAAAAACATTGAGGGCTAACTGAAGTTTAAATAAGATCTCTTTACACACCTCATAACACTTGAAAAGAAGTATCACTCTTAACTATGATCTGCGACAGAAGTTCAAATGCATTAGCTGAATAATCTAAGTAATCCTCGAGGTTCCCATAGGACCCCTTCATCATCATCAAGAAAATAAATAGTTAGCACTTATAATGAAATCAGTATCAAGTTAAATCGATAAAGTTTAGACATCTAAATAAGTAACCATAATTGATCTAGGATGAAAGAATGAGGTAAAAACATCCAACAATATCTTAAATAAGCATAAACGCATACGCATATTCTGTAATACAAGCATACATAGGCAATTGACGTAACATGTTTATATTTAAATGAGGAAGCGTTATCACCAGTGCATCTCCTAGTTAATTAGATTATCATTTATTATACTTCCTCATAGCAATTGTAGCACTTAATGCTACTTAGAAAAAATTTAAATTTTTGTCAATTTTTGGGATGCTACATGTGGTATGCAAGCGTGAGTTCAAACTCTAGGCTTGAATTAGGATCACGTGCACAAAACAAAAAATGAAAACAGAAAACTTAGTTACTAAACTTTTATTTAAATTTGTTTCTGTACAGAACAGCTTGACATTTAATTTGCAGGTATGGACATACCGGAAGAATCCGTAGAGGACAGATCTCCTCATAATGAACGTAATAATAAGAAACATGGAAATATTAATGAAGAAATCTACGTAGAACTGAATGATCAATCATCTGAATTATTACATACGGTTAAGGACTTAAAAACTGAAACAAGAAAGGTTAAAGAAGAAAACGAGCGAATTTTAAGAGCACAGGAAGAATTGAACCATATTTTAATGGAAAAGCATCATCATGATGAAAAAGATAAGAGAATAGAAGTAAAATCTGAATCTAGAACAATGTCCTACAAACACAGAGATAAGAAAATGAAATACTTTAAAACTAAAAGTAACTCTTATTCTTCTGGATCTGATGATAAAAATTATCACAGAAAGTATAATTGTGATCAAGACAGCAGTGATAGTGACTGCGGTCCTAAGAAAAAGCATAAACATTATGAACAAATTTCAGGGGAATTTAAAAAGATAAAAACTCCAACTTTTTATGGCGAAAATGAAAAGGGAGAGATAGCTGAAGCATGGTTGTCTGGTATGAAGAAGCTTTTCCATATTTATAATTACTCATCTCGTTAAAAGCTAAAATGGCCATATACAATCTCACTGGAAGGACAAACATTTCGTGGCAAGATATTAAAAGAGTTAAAAGCATTAAAGAAAATAATATAAAATGGAGTGCATTTAAGAAACTGTTGAAGAGAAAGTTTTTATCTGAACAGTATTACGAAGATAAGTCAAAAGAATTTTATGATTTAAAATTGGGTTCTATGAGTATGAAGGAGTTAAGTAGCAAATTTATTAGCTTATTCAGGTATGTACCTTACTTAGCTAAAGAGAAACCTAAGATACAAAGGTTTCTAAGTTGCTTACCCTTTAACATAAAAGACATAATTGAATACAATAATCCTTCAACTCTTGAAGAAGCCATGAGAAAGGCTAATTTCTGTTTTGAATAGAATAAGAAAAGAGAAGGTGTATCAAGTTGGACGAATAATAAACCAAGTAATTATGAGGATAAGAATAAAACTTTTAATTTCAAGAATTCTCCGAATAATAAAAATTTCGATAACAGAAATTTTCAGAGTAATAATAATTACACTGGTAATGTACCACAGAATTACACAGCTACAAGGAATATCCCTAATAATAATAATAATAATAATAATAATAATACCAGGAATGTTGAACAAAGACCACCTTTAACGTGTTATGACTATAATGGACCACACACCAGAGCAAACTTCCCACTCAAAAGAAGGACAGTCAGCAACATTCACACCATACAAGTGGAAGCAACATTTGGGGATGTAACAAGACAAATGCCCAGGATTAATGCAGCGCTGAAAAATTGACAAGTAGACCATCAAACTTCTATGGTCGATATAGAAGGTATGATACAAAACAAATCTATTTCCATTTTAATAGATCCAGGTGCAAGTTTGAGTTACATATCACCTGATTCAGTGAAAAGTTGCAAGTTAAAGGTAGAAAAATTTGATAACTTGTGGTCTGTTCAGCTAGCAACAGGCACCAAAAGAAAAGTTGTAGAGTTTGTTAAAGGTTGTGATTTACTTATGAGTCAGTTGAAGATGCAAGTTAAATTGAATGTTTTTCCATTAGGTTCATATGATGTATTAATTGGCATGGACTCGCTTGAACAGCATAAAGTAATACTTAAATGTTGTGAAAAGTCTTTTACTTGTTTGAATAATGATTGGGAAATTGAAACAGTAAAAGGAATCCCTAGGAAAACATGTGTTAGACAAATTTCTGCTTTACAAGTAAAGAAAGCTGTAACAAAAGGGTTGTAAAATGTTTATTGTAAATGTGATTAAAGATGAATATTCATCTAAAGATGATAAGCTAAAATTGAAAGACATACCTATTCTTAAGGACATTTCTGATGAATTACTGGAAGAAATTCCGAGACTACTTCCAAAAAGGGAACTTGATTTCACCATTGAGTTAATACCGGGTGCAGTACCAAACGCAAAGGCTCCTTACAGAATGAATCCTCTGGAATTAAATGACGTAAAATCTCAACTAAAATAATTAATTGATAAGAACTACATAAGACCAAGTGTGTCACCTTGGGGAGCACTGGTTATCTTTGTTAAAAAGAATGATGGTACCTTGCGATTGTGCAAAGATTACCGTCAACTTAATAAAATGACTATTAAAAATCGATATCCCTTGCCCTGTATTGACGATCTATTTGATCAGGTATGCATAGTGGAGATATTCACTAAGATCGACTTGAGGTCTGGATACCATCAAGTTAGAATAAAGGATGAAGACATTTTTAAAATAGCCTTCAAGACCAGTTATGGACACTACGAGTTTGTAGTTATGCCTTTTGGGCTAACTAATGCATCGGTAGTCTTCATGTGTTTAATGAATAATGTTTTGCGTAGGTACCTAGATAAGTTTGTAATTGTGTTCATTGATGATATTCTAATTTATTCAAAAACAAGAGGAACACGACGAACATTTAAGAATAATTCTGCAAGTTATAAGAGAACATCAACTTTATGCTAAGTTCAGTAAATGTGACTTTTATAAAGATAAAATACAGTGCTTAGGTCACATAATATCTAAAGACGGAATTTCTATCGACCCAAATAAAATAAGAGCAATTAACGAGTGGCATGTCCCTAAAGACGCAACTCACGTACGGTCATTTATGGGGATAACAGGTTACTGTAGAAAACTTATTGAAGGATTCTCCAGAATTACAAATCCCATAACTTCTTTGCAGAAGAAGGGAAAGAAATTCGTTTGGGAGCAAAAATGCGACGAAAGTTTTAAGAAGTTAAAGGATCTATTAACAACAACACCTATATTAAAAATTGTTGGTCCCAATAAGGACTTCGTTGTATGCACTAATGTGTGAAATGATGGACTTGGTTGGGTCTTAACTCAAGAAGGTCACGTCATTGCATATGAGTCCAGGAAATTAAAAATCCACCAAAAGAACTACGCAACTTATGATCTAGAGTTGGCAGCTATGATACATGCATTAAAAATGTGGCACCATCACTTGATTGGAAGAAATTTTTCACTAGTGACAGATAATAAAGGCTTAAAATACTTGTTGGATCAAACAAATCTTAATGCAAGGCAGGCTAGGTGGCTAGCTTTCCTTAGCGAATACCATTTCGAGATTCAACACATTCAGGGTAAAGAAAACAAATTTGTTGATGCCTTGAGTGGAAATGCCAAATTAAATTTTGTGGCAGCAATCAACACATTTAAAATAGATCTAGAAAATCAGATCGAGGAAGGAACTAAACAAGACGAAAATTATCAGAAATTACATGATAAAATTGTTGAAAATATATCTGAAAATTTAATAACAGATTACAACATTAACGAAAAAAGGTTAATGAATTATATAAGCATAAGTTATGTACCCAATGTGTCAAGAGTTAAACTGTTGATCTTGGATGAAGTTCATAAAAGTCCTTATTCGTGACACCCTGGTTATCAGAAAATTATAACTGTGCTAAGAAAAGATTTCTTTTGGCCTAACATGAAGAATAAGGTGGCTGAATACATAGCTAGGTGTTTTGAATGTCAGATAATTAAAGCTGAACATCAACACCCAGCTGACCTATTGCAGCGATTGCCAATTCCAGAATGGAAGTGGGAAATTATAAATATTGATTTCATAACTGGATTTCCTAAGAATAAAAAATAGAATGACTCAATAATGGTGGTTGTGGAAAAACTTAGTAAATCTGCTCATTTTATTCCAGTTAAGACTACTTTTAAAGCTGGTAACATTGCTTATGTGTTTATGAAGTAAATCTTTCGCTTACATGGAACTCCAAAGGTAATTATTTCTGATCGAGGTTCCAAGTTTACTGGAAATTTATGGACATCATTGTTTAAAGGTTTAAATACTAAGTTGAATTTTAACGCTTCTTTTCATCTACAAACTGATGGGTAGACTGAAAGAGTAAATCATATTTTAGAAGACATGTTAAGAATGTATATTAAAGATCAGCCAACTAAATGGGAAGAGTATTTGCATTTAGCGGATTTTGCTTACAATAACCATTATCAAGCTTGTGCTAGGCTTAGTCCATTTGAAATTTTATATGGAAGAAAGTGTAGTACTCCTGTTTCTCGGGATAATCCTGTTGACAGATTAATGCTAGGCCGAGATTTGTTAAGAGAGGTGGAACTAACCATGAAACTGGTACAAGGAAATTTAAAAATTGCACAAGATAGACAAAAAATTTATGCAAATCTACTACGAACTGAAAGATAAATTCAGGTTGGAGATCATGTCTTTGTAAAGGTAAAACCCAAGAAAAGTTCTTTTAAGCTTAGGATTTGTGCTAAACTAACACCAAGGTATTGTGGACCATTCGAAGTCCTATCAAGGATTGGACCAATTGCATATTAGTTGGCTCTACCATCTAACTCAAGAATACATAATTTTTTTCACATTTCTGTTTTAAAGAAGTATGTGCATGATGCTACTCATGTGCTGAATTGGAATGACATATAGGTGGAGCCCGAAGGCGATTTTCAGGTGGAACCAGGTTGTATCCTTGACAGAAGTAAAATTATGCTCCAAAATCGTACCATAGGGCAAGTAAAGCTGCAATGGAAGCACCTTAGCCATGATGAATCTACGTGGGAATTGGAAAGTAATATGCGGGCAGCATACCAATTCTATTCCAAGGAGGCCCTGACGAAGAATAAGCATCATCGAGGATGATGTTGAGCTTAAGTGGGGGTGTTTGTAACATACCCATTACTTGAAACATGTTATGTTTGGAAAAAAAAATGTCTTAACTTGTATAGTAAAGTTTTATATTTTGGCCAAGTGGCCAAGGATGACTATAATTGCACAATATTATTATCTAATAAAATAAAATAGGAGACACTCACCCAAAGGGACTGTTAAAAGAGTGTTTACTGGCCCACTAGGTGGAATGGAATCTTGGGTAGAAGGAAACGGATAAGTGGCAGCATCAGCAATTCAATAACTAGCTGTTGTTATGGGACAACTCCCTTGAATTGTGGTCAAAGTTTCCTGGATTGTGGAACTGGAGCTTGAGGCTCATTTATTGGAAATTGACCACTAAAATACCTAGGCATATTTTATAAGCTATGGAATTTGAGTAGAGGCTCACACTTTTTCTGACGAGAAAATTTACCTTGTGGTTCTGTTGTATGCAAACAAGAGATTCGATGAGGGGAAGTTATGTTTTGAGTTGTATTGTAAGTCTATTTAACTTCTGGTGAGTGCATAGGTTTATTTTGAGGTGTATGCAAGTCTCCATTGATTGTTGGAAGTACAACCTGAGTGCCTTGCTTCTACATAGAGTCTTCTACCTAGTGGTTCAGTAAACAGGATCGAGGGTCCAAAGGAGCAAGTGATATTGGTTTCTTCTTTAGGAGAAGGTTGGGAGGAATAGGCCTCTTTCGGTGTTTCTCCACCCTATTGATTTATTAGTTTCTACTTGCTATTTTATTTTTCTAATGGCTATAACTATTTATTTTATAACTGTTGATTTATGATTATCAGCTGAATATTGTTAGTTATCATCATTCATATTTAAATGACTGATTTTCTGAACTGTTATTTCTGAAATAGTTGAATAAGTTTTATGATAATGATAGATTAAAATGCTTCCCTACATTTTTCCACACATTGTCTTTTTGTCGTACTCTAGTGCAGGGAAGAGTGTTTAAAGATAGAAATGATTGAATGCTTATCATAGATGAACTCTGCTAGGTTTCTTGTATTACATTATCTATTTACATTGCAATAAAAATCTCTTATGTAAAGACAATAGAAAACATAACAAACTATTTATATAATCAGATATTTGCTTATCATATCATTCATAGTAACAGAAGTATTTATATTTAAAAAAATCTCACGCTTCTATCCAAAAGCTAAAGTTCACTTATAGGTTAAACTTTCTTTTCAGAAGACAGATAACACATACTTTTAGTATTCTGCTCTGGCAAAAATTCTTTAAGAAATCTCAGTTTTCTGCATTACAAACCCTAACATCATCGAAACACATAGTGTAGTTTTTCATAACAAATTACAGATCAAAATTACTACAAGGAAAGTAAATAGAAAACCATACATGTCTATTGTACGGTAACAGTAATATCATTTCATACAAGTTCATTTAACTATCATTTGATACTAAACCTTAAATAAAACAAATAGATTAGCAATTATATTAGCCAACAAATGACCCGGACTTAAAATCCTCTTTTTAGCTATTACTAAATTAACTTTTTATCTTTTAGCAGAAACAAACAAGAACTTCAAATTCCAAGTTTGACAAATGAAAATTGTTTTCCAAAGAGTCTAAAGTCTTACAACTTTACAAGTTACATAACGAATCTAGGGTTTGAAACCTGAACTAGTTCTATAAGTTAAAATATCAGTCAACATTTAGTTTCGGGTAGGGTTCACACTCCATCCTTATGGCTTTGTTTTACACATAACCCGATGGATTAGATAACCATTTAAACACATTGACGAAACCTTCATTTGGCTACCAAGTAAACTTTCAAATTAACAAAAATGCCAAGAGTTTTCCTTTCAACTTAACACTTTATTATTTCAAAATACTTAACCGATAGTATTATCCTTTGAAAACACAATAGCTCAAAAGGAAACAACGCGAGGTCAAGTGTTCAAAACACCAACTACAAAACCGAGTCTATAAAACCTTAAACAGTTTACCATTACATTTAATCAAAATGCTGAGGGTGAAACCCTTCGAAACAAACTGTACATTTATCAATTAAATTGTTACACAGTAAAATGTTGTAGAGCCAACGCAGAGTAGGTTGACGATTCAATCCTCCCTACACCAAAAACATGCCTTACGGCTTAAACATTACAATGGTGGAAAAATCCACAGCTAGCCACAAAACCGAATGCTCAGCTAAACCAGACAAGGACCGACATTTTTCCAAGCTACACCCTACAGGGAGTCACCGAGGCTTACCAAGCGTTAAGATTTTATCCCCATTGCTTAAAAACATAATGAGGCTAAGCACCGAGGAAGCACCTACCAAAACAACACTCAATGTGGTTAAGTGAAGCTCAAAACTTAACAATATATTTACAACTGAATAATGAAAAACCTCGTATAAGTATAGACTGTGAATACGACTTACCTTTCAAAGAACACCTTGTAGCTTAGCTAAACATTTCATGTAATCATCGAATGGAGTCACACAAACCACCAACAAACGCAGTCCAACTTAACTTGGGAATGGCACAGCTCATGTAGCCTGCTAAGTGACAATTTACAACTACAGTTCACGGTATCAAACCCAGGAGAGGTTCCTCCAAGACCTTGCTACAAACCCTAAGAATCCGAGGGCCTCTCGGCCTCTCCAAAACCCCACTCACTACAAAAATGAATGCCCAAGTTATGCCATGCTCAAAGTAATTCCAGACACAGTTAGGGTTAACACCACTACCAAGAAACACCACGTGAAGACCTACCACAGTGGATGTGTAACATCTCCAAATTTGCTGGTATTATTTTTTTGAAGAATATAATATTTTCCTCCTCTAGCCATAAACCACTCATGCGTTAGTAATATAAAACATCTCAAACATTTATAATCTACTTATTTGCTACTATGTAACATACCTCAAATTCTAACACTTTATTCATATTTTAAAGATAAGATCATATCTATACTAAAATCTTTAACATAACATTGGTTAACCATTTGTTGAATCTTGTATCATCATTCATAACTTTGCCATCTCTGTATCATCCTTGATCATTTATATCATTAATTGAACCATTATCTCCTTCATCCATACATTTAATCTCATGACGTCAAGGAATTCCCATAACAATTACATATCCACAACAATAACACATACACACATAAGAAGAGACAATTTCAGGTGGTTCACCCCGGCTGGGCTACGTCCACAAAGGCAGGTGAATTCTTGTAATATTCAAAGTCAAAGGATACACTATGCAACTCAATGTTGCTATTCTTCCAGCTTCTCCTCTAGAGGGAGATCAATCTCAACAATAAACAAATTATACTCTTCGAAAGAGATCACATCTTGATCCACAATTCAATAACTGGGTTACATTCTGCCACGTAGCTATCGCAACCTTTTACATTTCACTTTCATCAGAGAGGTCTGGTAAAGGGCATTTCTTACAATTAGAAATAGGTAGATAGTAACCTGTTCAATAGAAAGATTAGAGATGGTATGCAGCAGTCCCATACTAAGAAGAACTCTAACTGCTCATCATAGATAGACTTTAACTAAGGATAAACAATAGTTGTCTTAGTAAGGATTCATAAGCACATATTCAATTCTAAGATATATATATATATATATCCAAATTACTTCCTCCAAATACAACAGGAATCTAAATATAACTATACATATTTTCTTCCTCAAGTACTTACTCAAATCGCAACAAGAATGTAAACAGATATAATATATAAAAAATTGTATTCCTAAATCACAACAGCAACTATGCCGAACCCTGTCATAAACCTGATGCATAATCTATGAATGGAGGAAGAATCTATAGGAAAACACTCTTATTTCGTAACAGAAATGTCAGATGAGATCGTAATGGGATCAGGTTTGTCAAGCCATTCTTTTCCCTAATATCCATCGCAACAGAGGATATATATTTATCTAAATCAGGAACAAAACGCAGCAGATAAATCTATAGAGCATGATATAACTATTGCTAATCAAGAACGACACAGCTATCAACAGCCACTGACAGAAATTAAGAAAACGCGTTCGCCCATTAAGAGATTGATATAAGCTATCCAATCCAGGTAGCAATACTCATTTCCAACAGGAAACTATCTAAACAATACGACCTAGAATGCATTAGTATTAACAACTCAGGGGTTTACACCCTATAACAGGGTTACAATACTTATTCTCCACTTCCTCGCCACGGAACTCGTTGAGAGTATCTGTAAGATAACTGACGTTGACACAACCTACAAAAATCGGATCTCTGTATCGATATACATATATATTTCCAAGCTAAATCCTGTTAGCATAGAATCCATTCAATTCCTGGCAGCATCCAGTAATTAATCATTAAAAACTCTCTATACTTATCACGCAGCACCTATATAGATCTTCTCTCTGTATGATATAAATACATAATCACAAGTCAAACTCTCTTAGCATGCAGAGTTGGCTCAGATTCTCTATCTTAGCATGTAGAGTATAGCTCGGATTCTCTATCTTAGCATGCAGAGTATAGCTCAGAGATCTCTCGACTGGATAAAACCAAACTAGCCGGGTTATTAATTGGGGCGTGTAATCATACTATGAATATGACCCACATGGAAGGCTGATGGGGAATCAGCACCATTTTTCTGGGATTTAACAGCAGAGCGAGAGTATAAAATTAAAATGAAATAGGGATCAATAATCGCGTCCACACAGCTTTTTCCCCAATCTAAACCAAATATGAAAACCGCATTCATTCAAAGTATTCTCTAAATCTAGAATCAATGGGAGAACTTATTCAGACAGAGTTATCTGCTCTAATATATATTTTCGGATATGCTTTCTGTTGATGTATATGTAACTTCGGAATGTATTTCACATATATGTATATTATATTCCTATAGAGATGGTATTATTCCTCTATAAGGAAGTGTCGTTATTTATATTGTAAGTGTCGTAACTTATACTTGATGGGTTATTAGACCACCTTGTTTGGGGTCGGCCCTGTATAAGTCATGTGGGTCGAAGGGTTATTAGATCACCCTATTGGGGGTCGGCCATGTGGGTCAAAGGGTTATTAGACCACCCTATTGGGGGTCGGCCCAGTCAGCATTATATTATGTGGTTAAGTTCGAGCCTACATGAGTTAGGTAAAAAGGAAAGTCAAGTCAAGTATAAATAGAGTGCGGGAGGCACTCTATTTACTCACTCACTTCTCACACATACTCTCAAGGAGGAGAGGCGCACTTATGGAGGAGGAGGATTTCTGCTAGGTTATGGCTATCTCTATTGGTTGGTTGTATCATTGCTCTATCTATCTCTGAGGAAGTTATTGGGGTTTTTCACCTTTATGATTTTCCCCAAGTAAATCTTTGTGTCTCTTGTGTGCTTGCATTATTGTCTCCATGATTGATATGCTGTAGATATGCTGTACATGTTGTTCTCTCAGTTAAGATCCTAGATCATATTGAATTAAATTCAGAAAAATTAACATGGTATCAGAGCTAGCCTGAAAGAAGGCATGATATGGCATGTATGACACTTGTTGCACTTACGATGCTAGGGCTTGATATAGCAAAAACCAGTCATCGTAGCACTTTCGCTATAAATCCGTTTTGGCGAAGTTTTCGGATCTGAAATTGTGACAGGCCGAAGCTAAGATCTCCAGGTATCTTGTGTCCAAAGGAAAACCTCTAATTCGTTGTACTTTGTGATTTATGATCTGTACAATATAGGGTTTCTGCCTCTTCCAGATCTGAGTCAAAATCAGGTGACCTTGGGAAAAAGGTCATAACTTGGGCTAGGAAGCTCCAAATGAAATTTCGTGAAAAGTGACAGGTAGTACACAGGTCGAGCTATCTCAGAAAACGTTTTCAGAGGCCGAAGGTCAAACAGTGACACGTGGCACGCCGTACAAGTTCTCTCTCCTGTATTATCCCATAAACAGGTCACGTTGCGACACTTGGCATATCTCTCTCTCAGAGAATCCAATTGAGGTCAGACCTGTCAGGATGGAAAGATAACAGGCCGAGCTATCTCAAAAAACATTTTCAGAGGCCGAAGGTCAAAAAGTGACACGTGGCACGCCGTACAAGTTCGCTCTCCTGTATTTTCCCAAAACAGGTCACGTTGCGACATTTGGCATAAATCTCTCTCAAAACATCCAATTGAGGTCAGACCTGTCAGGATGGAAAGCTAACGGGTCAGGCTATCTCAGAAAACTTTTTCAGACCCTGTGGATCAAAAATTTCGGAGTTACACCAGAAACAATCAGGTACATATTTCTGTCAAAACAGAATTATTTTTTGGAATTTTTGTAATCGGAGACCACGGCTGGATGTTACTCATCAAAATAGAAATTTAGAGACCAAGATCAGAATTTTTGGCTGGGTAGAAGGCCGGGTTTGATCAGACCCTAGTTCGGGACTTTGATCAGAAAAATGGAAAATTAGGGCTTCTGTAAAAATGGAAATTTTTGAAATCTGTGACCACGGCTGGAAGCTCCTCAGAAAAATAGAAGCTTAGAGCTTTGGATCAAACATTTTGATTGGGTAGAAGAGTGGGATTCATCAAACCCCAGTTCAGAGTCATGTCCAGTGAATCTGGAAGTTTCAAAGGCAAAATTGAGGAGTGAAACTTTGCAGTCTTCAAATTCTGAATATACCAGTTTGATCAGTTCATCAAGGCGCATATTCCTATCCTTTCGGAAGTTTGAAATTCAAAGTTTGAATTTTTGGGGTCTCTCTGACAAACCCATATCCAGCTCCAGGTCCAGTTCTTGCAAATCAAGTGGATTGGGTTGATCCTAGAAGAAGATGGATTGGTCACTTGCATAAGTGAAGAAGTTCCTATTTCAGAGGGAGATGAGGCTAAGGCCTTACATAAGAAGATTACAAGTGATCTCGACAGGTATGACTCATCGAGGTATGTTTTGAGATTTGTTCATAATTAAGTTTATGGTATGTTTGTCTTCATGTTATCACGGTTAGTACAATCTTGATTTTAGACTTATCATATCACCTTAATAAAATTATGAATGCATGATAGAAGTCATTCATTTATTAGGAGTATGAAACTTATGTTTGTACTAACACATTGTGATGTTGTATGAGTTTTATGTTGTCTACTAACATGAAGGGTACACCAAGAAGACAAATCATGTTCTGGTTCAAGAACAAAGATTCATCCATTGCCATGGATCTCATAAGAGATCCATTCTCGAGGTATGTATAACTTGGTTTTATAATGGTTAACTTATGAGACATGCAGGTTACTAGCACAAGTCACTAAAGAGAACCAGAAGACATTATGCGGGTATGTTAGACATAAATAGCTAGCATGCTAAATCCAGGTATGTTTTTCCTATATCAAGATAGAATCCTACCTTGGGATAGAATCTTATACTATTGTTGATAATGATTATTCATGAAGTCATAGGTTTGAATAATCATGGTTGAATGCATATTATGTTTCTTACCTTAATTGATGATATGACTAACCAGAAGAATCATGATGGTATAGGTTTGAATAATCACAGGTTTTATGCATTTTATATATCTTATCTTTATTGATGATTCAACTAATCTGAAGAGTCATATGGTTGAGTAATTACAGGTTTAGACATGTTATGTTTCTTATGATTTGACTAACCATAAGAATCCTACATAAACCTTGAATGCTAATGCTTATTATTTCTGTTTGAAATGATCATGACTATACATGCTTGAGATTATTGTGTTTTAATAGTATACTAATGAATGTATGATTTTATATAAGATCACAAGGATAACTCAATCATGATACTAATAAGCATGCATAGGGACCACGGATGAATATGAGTTCAAGAACAGGTAATTCAGGAAGCAAAGATCAAGAGGGAGCACACTCCAATTACTCCTGCAAGAAAGCAAAGGAGCACACTCCAGTTGCTCCTGCAAGAAAGCAAAGGAGCACACTCCAGTTGTTCCTGCAAGAAAGCAAAGGAGCACACTCCAGTTGTTCCTGCAAGAAAGAAAAAGAGCACACTTCAGTAGTTTCTGCAAGGATGCATATATTCAGAGGGAGTTGACCATCTTTCTACATTCCACAACAGAAAGGTGTAGAAGAAGCTACTTCAGATTAGGACTCCAACAGCTCCTGCAAGGAAGCAAAGACTCAGAGGGAGTCCACCCAACGAACAAAGAAAGATAAGTATTTTAATTTCTTGCATATTTGTTTGTTTAAGTAAAATTGTTTAATGATGTATATGCTCATGCTCCTAGACTTAGGATATGTATTGTGCATATTAGAATAGTTGCATTAATGAACAATATACTACTAATATATATGGGTAAGTGGCCTATGGCACTGTACAACATTCCATTGCTACTTATCTAGAATGAAACCTCTTTGCTGACATGTTGGGAGTTGTGCACACTCTTAACAATGTTCTGGTAGAGATTGGAAGGCATCTATAAAGTTACAGGATATGGATAAATGTTGTATTAAAGCATTGGCTAAGATAATTGCATGACTGTATGACATATTTCTTTATGTGTAAGAATTTGTTCTGAAAATTATGAGATGTTTCTAATCATGCAATTTAACCTGTTTTGTAGGAAAGACCGTATATCTTCACCTACAAAAGGACTACAACATTTGTTCCAGCAACAAAGATATCTATTGAAGATATTGAAGTTCCCAGGATCTGGGATGAAGAAATGGAATGCCATGATCCGTCAATCATGAAGAATGATGTTTGGGATGTGATCCCAAAAGCTGAAGGGAAGTCTGTTGTGACTTCCAAATGGAACTATTAGATCAAGCATGTTGCAGATGGCAGCATAGAGAAATATAAAAGTAATGAAATAGAAGATACACCAGATGGATTCAAGACAGCTTCCTTGAATGGTGTAGTTGAAGAAGAAGTGTATGTGGAGCAGCCACTTGGTTCTGAGACACATGATAAGAAATCATATATGTGCAGAACTTGGTATGGTGAAGATAGATTGATTGCCGACACGCAGTGGAAGCTTACTACCGAGTTCGAGATGAAGAACTTGGGAACGATGCACTATTTGTTTTTGGCATGGAGGTGTGGCAGAGTGTAGAAGGAATCTTCCTTGGACAAGGGAAGTATGCAGTAGAGATCCTGAAGAGGTTCGGGATGATGGATTGCAAGGCCATGGCCACACCTATGGCATCAAATTTGAAGCTTCTATGTGATGCTTCATCTGAGCCGATTGATGTCTCTATGTATCGCCAGATGATTGGGTCCTTGATGTACCTGACGAACACGAGACCAGACATTTGCTTTGCTATGAACACATTGAGCCAGTTCCTGACGGATCCGAGAAGTGTTCACTTGGTTGTTGTAAAGCATATTCTGAGGTACCTGAAGGGTACAGTGGATTATGGGCTCAGGTATGAGGCGAATCAAAAGTTTAACCTGCAGGGTTATGTTGATTCAGATTGGGCTGGCAGTGCTGCAGATAGGAAGAGCACATCTGGGTGTTGCTTCAGTATGGGATCAGGTGTGATCTCTTGGTTTAGCAGGAAGCAATCCTGCGTAGCACTGAGTACAGCTGAGGCAGAGTATGTTGCAGCCTGTTCAGCTAGTTGTGAGGCAGTATGGCTACGGAAGCTACTGTCTGAGTTATTTGATCTCCCGTTGGAAGCTACTGGTATCTTCTGTGATAACCAGAGTTGTGTGAAGCTGTCCGAGAACCCAGTGTTTCATGACAGGTCGAAACACATAGAGATCAAATACCACTATATCAGGGATATGGTGCAGAGAGGAGCTGTGAAGCTCCTGTATGTTGTGACGGACGAGCAAATTGCAGATGTGCTGACGAAGCCACTAGCCAGGGTGAAGTTCGAGTACTTCAGAGAGAGGCTTGGCGTTATTCAGAACGAGGACACTTCGAGGAAGAAGTGATGGACACATTTGCTGAAGCCATTCCAAGCATGTTGGAAGGAGGATCCTTCACATGGCTGTGGATGTAAGCGCTGGATGATGAACATCAGGATGATGTTCTGGTTTCTGCTTGGATATGATCAGTTGGATCATTTTTATGTATGTATGTACGCATCATGTTGGATGCTGGATATGATCAGTTGGATCATTTTGTATGTATGTACGCATCATGTTGGATGCTGGATATGATCAGTTGGATCATTTTTGTATGTACGCATCATGTTGATGCTGGATATGATCAGTTGGATCATGTGTACGTATTTTGTATATGCATCATGTTGGATGCTTGGACCATGTATCTGTATATGCATCAGGTAGATGCATTGATGATCAGGTGGATCATGTATGGTGATATGTATCATGTATTTGTATTTGTATCAGGTGGATACATTGATGATCAGGAGGATCATGTATGATGATATGTATCAGGTAGATACTTGGTATGCATCAGGTAGATGCATTGATGATCAGAAGGATCATGTATGATGATATGTATCATGTATTTGTATCAGGTGGATACATTGTATGATCAGGAGGATCATGTATGATGATATGTATCAGGTAGATACTTGGTATGCATCAGGTAGATGCATTGATGATCAGGATGATCATAGATGAAGAGCTTCAGGATGTTGCTCCAGATGACATGCAGCAGGATGCTGCAGTGATGATCAGGATGATCATAGATGATGAGCTTCAGGATGTTGCTCCAGATGACATGCAGCAGGACGTTGCAGTGATGATGATCAGGATGATCATGGATACATCAGGATGATGTATGGTGAGTATCAGGTTGATACTCTGTGGCCGTGGATCAGGTTGTGCAGATGAGCATGTAATTCGGTGCCCTGGGAGATTTACAGATGGTCTTTCAAGGTTTTGCCTATGGCATGTAATTCGGTGCCCTGGGACATCTGGCAAATGCTCTTTCGAGGTTTTGCTCTGGGAGGACATGTAATTCGGTGCCCTGGGAGATCTGCAGATAGTCTTTCGAGGTTTTGCCTATGGCATGTAATTCGGTTCCCTGGGATATCTGGCAGATGCTCTTTCGAGGTTTTGTCCTATGGCATGTAATTCGGTGCCCTGGGAGATCTGCAGATAGTCTTTCGAGGTTTTGCCTATGGCATGTAATTCGGTTCCCTGGGATATCTGGCAGATGCTCTTGCGAGGTTTTGCCATGACCACATGTAATTCGGTGCCCTGGGAGATCTGCAGATAGTCTTTCGAGGTTTTGCCTATGGCATGTAATTCGGTTCCCTGGGATATCTGGCAGATGCTCTTGCGAGGTTTTGTGGTGAGGTCACATGTAATTCGGTGCCCTGGGAGATCCTATAGGTAGATCTGTATGCTTGTAACAGCCTGGGATGCTCTTTCGAGGTTTTGTGACGCACGTAAAAGTCCTGAGGATTCCACAGTATGGCCAGTGATTACGAAGACCTGCAGGTGGTGGGCCTACATCCAGTATGAAAAAGGACTGGCTCTGTAGAACTTCCTATGACGAGTAGATTCGGAGATTGATTCAGATAGCAGCAGTAGTGACGATGATGATGACTCGATGACGATTATCCAGTGACGATGATCCAGAGAAGATGACTTGTGCTAGAAGAACTGTGCTGAGAAATACCTTCCTAGTTAAGAGGGAGTGTTGATGTATATGTAACTTCGGAATGTATTTCACATATATGTATATTATATTCCTATAGAGATGGTATTATTCCTCTATAAGGAAGTGTCGTTATTTATATTGTAAGTGTCGTAACTTATACTTGATGGGTTATTAGACCACCTTGTTTGGGGTCGGCCCTGTATAAGTCATGTGGGTCGAAGGGTTATTAGATCACCCTATTGGGGGTCGGCCATGTGGGTCAAAGGGTTATTAGACCACCCTATTGGGGGTCGGCCCAGTCAGCATTATATTATGTGGTTAAGTTCGAGCCTACATGAGTTAGGTAAAAAGGCAAGTCAAGTCAAGTATAAATAGAGTGCGGGAGGCACTCTATTTACTCACTCACTTCTCACACATACTCTCAAGGAGGAGAGGCGCACTTATGGAGGAGGAGGATTGCTGCTAGGTTATGGCTATCTCTATTGGTTGGTTGTATCATTGCTGTATCTATCTCTGAGGAAGTTATTGGGGTTTTTCACCTTTATGGTTTTCCCCAAGTAAATCTTTGTGTCTCTTGTGTGCTTGCATTATTGTCTCCATGATTGATATGCTGTAGATATGCTGTACATGTTGTTCTCTCAGTTAAGATCCTAGATCATATTGAAGTAAATTCAGAAAAATTAACACTTTCTATGGGAAAAAGCATTCACACAGATATATATATATAAAATAATAATCAGCATTCAGCGATGGGCAAGGCTTTGTAACCTTTTGGATCGGGCTTCTCCAGCTGTCCAAGCACAGCATGTGCCTAAAATCGAAGTACTAAGGAAAGACAACCCATATCTTGATATAAAACAAGGGGATCCATTTCTGTCCTGTAAACAATCGATCAAAGCAAAAATGGAACGTACTTCATTGTTGCAGAGAACCATCGCTGAAATGCATTGATGACTATGTAAGGGAATAGATCACCTATCCTACAAAGGGCTAGGTTCACAAATAACCCTTCTTCTTAAACTACAATATCAAAATGAATACGTAATCCTCATAACTCTTTGAAAAGGAGATAATCGTCTCAGCAATAGATGCTGCACGCATATCTCAGTACAAAGAAAATAATCAAATAAGAGAAATATCAGAGGATCGATCCTCATTAGGGGAGGGTTGTTCAGATCTCTGCAGCCCACATAACCAAATCTATAAACAAACAAAGCACAAGAAAAATATGCAGGGTTTAAAACAGAAGATTTACATTACCCTCTACATTCACCGACAGGGATTTGATCCTTAGCAGCGAGCTTCAACGCAATTCGTGTCTATCAACCGGCTTGATCCTTGTCAAGCAGAGATCTAGGACGTGTTCCTGATCGAATTTGATACCTTCCTCCTTTCCCCTCCTTTTCCCCTTGAATCCATTCCAAGCATGGTTTTTCATGAACATCGTATCGGGGTTTCCTAGAATTCCCACCGCCCCCCGTGACCATCCAAACAATCTACCTCCCATTTAAGGAAAACAAGTGTTCCCTTGTTTCAGTTTTCGGCGTTTTCTTTAGGGAGGGAACTTCCCTTAATTATCTCCATAAGCTCCTCCATAACGCGCACCTAACTAGGAGTGACCCAAGTCGGTACTAAATGAAAACCCCTATTTTTATGGGGTGTTGTCCCAAGACATAACTCCTCGTGTAAGTGGTCGATGATCACAATGTTAGATAATTGGGGAAGTAAAAAGGTTAAACATAAAGCGATCTCCAGGGTCTTCCCTTCCATGGCTGTGTAATTCCCCATTATAACGAAACTTCATCTATCCTTAACAATGTCGATCCTTCCCCTACTCCGTACCCCCAATCTTTAGAATTCTAATTAATAAATAGATGATAATTCCCTTTCCTCGGCATATCACGTCCTCGGGGAGTTCTAGTTTTCAAGAAGGAGAAGACAAATGGCAATGATAAGGAGGCTCCATGATGGTTAGTAGAAAACCATAGTAACGAGGTGTCATTTGCCCAGTAATACTACTATTCTAGTGAAAGGAGTGTGCTATTTGTAGAGGAAGATAAACCTTCTTAAGTAGTCGCATCTTCTTTATTTTTAATTACTCCATATATATATAATGATTTGTGTTATAACACTTCCATATTTTATTATTCCATTAAGTTAGTAACTTAAGGATGTAATAAAATTGCCTACAAGATATTATAAATAATATCTTATATATATATATATATATATATATATCTTTTCTCTTCTTAAAGGTACCAAATATATATATGTCTTGGAGGTGTCCACCCGACCAAAAGTAATAAAAGATTTCATAGTACTAACCTAGTGTAAATGGTTAGCTTATGACCATTGCTAGATGGTAGGGTTTTGTTTTAACACTGTGAATCGTTTGGCTTCGTGTGCCGGGGTCATTCCAAGCATATTTTACATAATAACAAAGGGAAGGTAAAGAGGGATATCACATCCTCATCCCCTTAAAGATAACACCGTCCTCGGTGTTCGCTCTTCTCTTGCAGCAATCATTTGTATCACAAAACTGGAATTCAAAGAAACAATGCTTAGTAATAACCTGTCATCGACTTCATAATCAAACTCAGGTACATAAATCATGAGTTCTTTATTGCATATATCACTTGCAACATATGGATTACATCTAGTGTTCCCTGATTGTATACTGTTGACAAAATCAACAACAAACAACATTCATTTGATCCAGGAGATTCTTGCCTAACACTTTAGTGCTCACGCAGCAATCCTTTTTCTCATGCCTTGCCTAACACCTTAGTGCTCACGCAGCAAACATTTCATTCATGTCTTGCCTAACACCTTAGTGCTCACGCAGCAAACATTTTCTTTCATGTATACTAAGCAGCGTCCTGCCTCCCACATATACATTTTCTTATAGCTTGCCTAGGTCTTACAGCCAGCCGATTCTCTGAGAATCCTAGTGGTTGTTCAATCCCTGATTTTAGGGAGTATTTCAATGCCATTATAACATTCTTTACACAATTCCCCTCAAGCCTTCTCGCTTGAGTCCCGGAATTTATTTTCCCCAAGCCGCCTTGCTTGAGTCTAGAAAAATCTCTTTCAATTTAAAAAATTTATTTCGTCACATTACATTCTGTACTCATACGATTACTCTTGACCAATCTGGGTCGAGTGCTTTGTTCAACAATAATTATCAACATTTAAAAGAATACATAACGGTTGTGATGTGGGTTCTAAATCCTCACCCACTTATTTTACCTTGGTTAATATTCATGCTCTTGTCTTCCCACAAGCTGCATAAAGTTTTGACCATCAGCCAAATTCACCTGTTAGTAACAAGACAAATTATTTTGTAGGAAGATATTTTTCTATGCAAAAAATAAAAAATAAGAAGATTACCCTTCACCCTATACTATCCATACTTGGTCATCTAAATTGACCCAATAGGATTACATAGTGCCTTAAAATACATTCTTCTTTATTATGGGCATCACAATCACTTCACCTCAATCCTTTTTCTTCACTGCATTAAGTATCCATTTTTCTTGCATATGCCAACATCATGTGAGTATCAATAAATCATCTACATATATACTTGCATATATTTTTCTAAGGATAATCACGTACCTTTATGGGGGAGACTGCATATCGCTTTATTGTAAGGCCCTCATATTCCAAGGTGCACGTTTAACTTGCATTAATACACATTAGTAATCCTCTCCATATCATATAATCTATATATCAAAACGAAACAGATCATCAAGGTATCCATGCATATAACACAAAGCTTTGACCACATGAAGGTATAATCCTTCTGTCAACCACTCCCAGTATCCCAACATTCCTAGTAAGGATCCCTGAAAATAGAATATTCAAAAATGAAATCATAACATTTCCTCATATGCATCCTTTTAACTACTTAGAATACACATGTATACTTCTTGAGTAATTATAACCATCATCCTTTTAAACCTTCAAGCAAGGCTACCAGCGTGTTCCCATGTCACACATTTATACTTCATTATTATATACAATCCTATACTGCAAAGAGACAAGGGGATTCTTAACAATTATTCTCTTTTATCCCTTGAAATCTTCAGATAAGGTTATAATGACGAAGGATACTCGTTTGTGGAAGTAGAGTTAAGTCGAAGGTCATGAAAATCATTCACAAGGATGGCAATTTCCTAGTCCTAGAAAATTTCACACAGTAGAATGTCCATTTAAACCAAATGAAGTTAATTCCTATCCTTTCAATCTTTTACCTTGAGGATGACCCTTTATTAATCATTCATAAAAGTTTACAACTCTTCTAACCATCTATGGTTTGGATAGTAACATTACTTACATTAACCTTGAAGATCTATTATATATTTATAAATTCAACTAATCATTCCTTTCTACCATGTCACATAACAATTAAGGAAGAACACAAAACTAATATTCTATATCGAAACCATCGCATGTAATATTCAATATAATGTACAAACATCTTCTCCACCTTCTCTCAATAACATTTAGCCAATAAGGAGAATTTCAGGAGTTACTCCTTAGTACCATTTATGCATTTTTCTAACATGATAAGGATCCCTGCACCCTACAATCTCGTGCACATACTTAATACAATCGTCCCAACATAAGTGCGTGAAATCAATAACTAGGTAATTCATGACAATTTTCCAATCCTTCTCATAATGACCTAACCATCATTCATTCAATCCTTATGATTCAATATGTTTGCTATCCTGTCTTCATTTGTATAGTCACCTTTCCAAGCCTAGAACTTTTCTTATCTTCATAAATATGATTGAAGCAATCAAGTACCTATGATGAATGTCTATGACTTGACTTATATATGTACTAAAGCCCTACCAATGGGATCAATCGACCAGATATGAATGTACATCCTTCATTAGATACATAATCCTAATTATGTTTATGAACTTTTGAACATGCAAATGCTCCTATGATTCTCATTACTATCATTACGATCAACGTATATGGAATATTAACAAGATCACCAAGATAAGTATAGGAACATATTCCAACTATTTTAATCATTTTTAAAGAATACTTTCTTATCCTTTAATAAAACTAATTTGTAGAGCATGAGGAGATATTCATCCTCTAGTATTTAAAATAGAAGATCATTCAACTTCGGGAGGAAACATATAAATGCTCACATATAGACAATGCTTTTTCCTTTAAAATGCTTCAACAAGTGGAGTATACTTACTTGCGATTTAAAAGACACCTTTGTCGATTACCTCTTCCTGATTCTTTGGAACATAAATCCTTTGTTTGTGTCTTATCGATGGAGTTCCCTTGACCAGTTTATATTATTTCCTCAACTGAGACCAACTAAGCCCGAGTGTTTGCAACCTGTGCTCTGATACCATATGTAACATCTCCAAATTTGCTGGTATTATTTTTTTGAAGAATATAATATTTTCCTCCTCTAGCCATAAACCACTCATGCGTTAGTAATATAAAACATCTCAAACATTTATAATCTACTTATTCGCTACTATGTAACATACCTCAAATTCTAACACTTTATTCATATTTTAAAGATAAGATCATATCTATACTAAAATCTTTAACATAACATTGGTTAACCATTTGTTGAAACTTGTATCATCATTCATAACTTTGCCATCTCTGTATCATCCTTGATCATTTATATCATTAATTGAACCATTATCTCCTTCATCCATACATTTAATCTCATGACGTCAAGGAATTCCCATAACAATTACATATCCACAACAATAACCCATACACACATAAGAAGAGACAATTTCAGGTGGTTCACCCCGGCTGGGCTACGTCCACAAAGGCAGGTGAATTCTTGTAATATTCAAAGTCAAAGGATACACTATGCAACTCAATGTTGCTATTCTTCTAGCTTCTCCTCTAGAGGGAGATCAATCTCAACAATAAACAAATTATACTCTTCGAAAGAGATCACATCTTGATCCACAATTCAATAACTGGGTTACATTCTGCCACGTAGCTATCACAACCTTTTACATTTCACTTTCATCAGAGAGGTCTGGTAAAGGGCATTTCTTACAATTAGAAATAGGTAGATAGTAACCTGTTCAATAGAAAGATTAGAGATGGTATGCAGCAGTCCCATACTAAGAAGAACTCTAACTGCTCATCATAGATCGACTTTAACTAAGGATAAACAATAGTTGTCTTAGTAAGGATTCATAAGCAGATATTCAATTCTAAGATATATATATATATATATATATATATCCAAATTACTTCCTCCAAATACAACAGGAATCTAAATATAACTATACATATTTTCTTCCTCAAGTACTTACTCAAATCGCAACAAGAATGTAAACAGATATAATATATAAAAAAATGTATTCCTAAATCACAACAGCAACTATGCCGAACCCTGTCATAAACCTGATGCATAATCTATGAATGGAGGAAGAATCTATAGGAAAACACTCTTATTTCGTAACAGAAATGTCAGATGAGATCGTAATGGGATCAGGTTTGTCAAGCCATTCTTTTCCCTAATATCCATCGCAACAGAGGATATATATTTATCTAAATCAAGAACAAAACGCAGCAGATAAATCTATAGAGCATGATATAACTATTGCTAATCAAGAACAACACAGCTATCAACAGCCACTGACAGAAATTAAGAAAACGCGTTCGCCCATTAAGAGATTGATCTAAGTTATCCAATCCATGTAGCAATACTCATTTCCAACAGGAAACTATCTAAACAATACGACCTAGAATGCATTAGTATTAACAACTCAGGGGTTTACACCCTGTAACAGGGTTACAATACTTATTCTCCACTTCCTCGCCACGGAACTCGTTGAGAGTATCTGTAAGATAACTGACGTTGACACAACCTACAAAAATCGGATCTCTGTATCGATATACATATATATTTCCAAGCTAAATCCTGTTAGCATAGAATCCATTCAATTCCTGGCAGCATCCAGTAATTAATCATTAAAAACTCTCTATACTTATCACGCAGCACCTATATAGATCTTCTCTTTGTATGATATAAATACATAATCACAAGTCAAACTCTCTTAGCATGCAGAGTTGGCTCAGATTCTCTATCTTAGCATGTAGAGTATAGCTCGGATTCTCTATCTTAGCATGCAGAGTATAGCTCAGAGATCTCTCGACTGGATAAAACCAAACTAGCTGGGTTATTAATTGGGGTGTGTAATCATACTATGAATATGACCCACATGGAAGGCTGACGGGGAATCAGCACCATTTTTCTGGGATTTAACAGCAGAGCGAGAGTATAAAATTAAAATGAAATAGGGATCAATAATCGCGTCCACACAGCTTTTTCCCCAATCTAAACCAAATATGAAAACCGCATTCATTCAAAGTATTCTCTAAATCTAGAATCAATGGGAGAACTTATTCAGACAGAGTTATCTGCTCTAATATATATTTTCGGATATGCTTTCTATGGGAAAAAGCATTCACACAGATATATATATATAAAATAATAATCAGCATTCAGCGATGGGCAAGGCTTTGTAACCTTTTGGATCGGGCTTCTCTAGCTGTCCAAGCACAGCATGTGCCTAAAATCGAAGTACTAAGGAAAGACAACCCATATCTTGATATAAAACAAGGGGATCCATTTCTGTCCTGTAAACAATCGATCAAAGCAAAAATGGAACGTACTTCATTGTTGCAGAGAACCATCGCTGAAATGCATTGATGACTATGTAAGGGAATAGATCGCTTATCCTACAAAGGGCTAGGTTCACAAATAACCCTTCTTCTTAAACTACAATATCAAAATGAATACGTAATCCTCATAACTCTTTGAAAAGGAGATAATCGTCTCAGCAATAGATGCTGCACGCATAGCTCAGTACAAAGAAAATAATCAAATAAGAGAAATATCAGAGGATCGATCCTCATTAGGGGAGGGTTGTTCAGATCTCTGCAGCCCACATAACCAAATCTATAAACAAACAAAGCACAAGAAAAATATGCAGGGTTTAAAACAGAAGATTTACATTACCCTCTACATTCACCGATAGGGATTTGATCCTTAGCAGCGAGCTTCAACGCAATTCGTGTCTATCAACCGGCTTGATCCTTGTCAAGCAGAGATCTAGGACGTGTTCCTGATCGAATTTGATACCTTCCGCCTTTCCCCTCCTTTTCCCCTTGAATCCAGTCCAAGCATGGTTTTTCATGAACATCGTATTGGGGTTTCCTGGAATTCCCACCACCCCCCGTGACCATCCAAACAATCTACCTCCCATTTAAGGAAAACAAGTGTTCCCTTGTTTCAAATTTCGGTGTTTTCTTTAGGGAGGGAACTTCCCTTAATTATCTCCATAAGCTCCTCCATAACGCGCGCCTAACTAGGAGTGACCCAAGTCGGTACTAAATGAAAACCCCTATTTTTATGGGGTGTTGTCCCAAGACATAACTCCTCGTGTAAGTGGTCGATGATCACAATGTTAGATAATTGGGGAAGTAAAAAGGTTAAACATAAAGCGATCTCCAAGGTCTTCCCTTCCATGGCTGTGTAATTCCCCATTATAACAAAACTTCATCTATCCTTAACAATGTCGATCCTTCCCCTACTCCGCACCCCCAATCTTTAGAATTCTGATTAATAAATAGATGATAATTCCCTTTCCTCGGCATATCACGTCCTCGGGGAGTTCTAGTTTTCAAGAAGGAGAAGTCAAATGGCAATGATAAGGAGGCTCCACGATGGTTAGTAGAAAACCGTAGTAACGAGGTGTCATTTGCCCAGTAATACTACTATTCTAGTGAAAGGAGTGTGCTATTTGTAGAGGAAGATAAACCTTCTTAAGTAGTCGCATCTTCTATATTTTTAATTACTCCATATATATATAATGGTTTGTGTTATAACACTTCCATATTTTATTATTCCATTAAGTTAGTAACTTAAGGATGTAATAAAATTGCCTACAAGATATTATAAATAATATCTTATATATATATATATATATCTTTTCTCTTCTTAAAGGTACCAAATATATATATGTCTTGGAGGTGTCCACCAGACCAAAAGTAATAAAAGATTTCATAGTACTAACCTAGTGTAAATGGTTAGCTTATGACCATTGCTAGATGGTAGGGTTTTGTTTTAACACTGTGAATCGTTTGGCTTCGTGTGCCGGGGTCATTCCAAGCATATTTTACATAATAACAAAGGGAAGGTAAAGAGGGATATCACAGGATGCCAACATGAATTCCACCAAGAAAGCTTTTAATTCACTTTATTTACATAGCTACTGTCATAAGTAGAGCTTGTCATTGCAATCAATATCGAGGTTAATGTTTCGTTCTTCAATAGATAGACTTTACAACCATAGTGTAGTATGGTTACATAACATGTTAAAGAGTCAAACAACCTTTGCATAATAGCCAACCTTTGCTTAGTAATCCAATAACATTTGAAGTATGATGTGGAGCCCCTTTTTAATCAAACCCTTGTACTTAGCATAAAAACCATAGAGTGCACATCAATGCTATTACATAGCTAATGTTACAATGCTCTTAGGATTATAACATTCAACGTATAGATAATTATATAGAGGATAGTTGCATATAGAGCATAGTTTGCAACTATCGGTATTTTTAAAGTTGTCATAATAAAACTAATACATAGGATTTGTGCATATAGTGCATAAGATCGAAAGATAGGCTAAGAATTATTTTGCAAGCATTAGCATATAAGCTTAGGTTTTGACTATTTGTATTACGTACATAGATACATGGTGTAACTCCTAAGTGCAAAGTCAATGATCTATAACCTTGAAATCAAAGTTCTATACTTTCCACGATGACTTAATCCAAGACAAGTGTAATAATAATAAATACAAATTCTGAGATTCGAATATAACTGGAATTATATAGACAACATTATACAGATTATAACTAAAGATCAAACTAGAACAGATCTCACCCTGGAACACTTCGGGTCTTTCTATTTTCTTTTAAAAACATTGAGGGCTAACTGAAGTTTAAATAAGATCTCTTTACACAACTCATAACACTTGAAAAGAAGTATCGCTCTTAACTACGATCTGTGACAGAAGTTCAAATGCATTAGCTGAATAATCTAAGTAATCCTCGGGGTTCCCATAGGACCCCTTCATCATCATCAAGAAAATAAACAGTTAGCACTTATAATGAAATCAGTATCAAGTTAAATCGATAAAGTTTAGACATCTAAATAAGTAACCATAATTGATCTAGGATGCAAGAATGAGGTAAAAACATCCAACAATATCTTAAATAAGCATAAGCGCATACGCATATTCTGTAATACAAACATACATAGGCAATTGACGTAACATGTTTATATTTAAATGAAGAAGCGTTATCACCAGTGCGTTGCCTAGTTAATTAGATTATCATTTATTATACTTCCTCATAGCAATTGTAGCACTTAATGCTACTTAGAAAAATTTTAAATTTTTGTCAATTTTTGGGATGCTACATGTGGTATCCGAGCGCGAGTTCAAACTCCGGGCCTAAATTAGGCTCACATGCGCAAAACAAAAAATTTAAACAGAAAAATTAGTTACTAAACTTTTATTTAAATTTGTTTCTGTACAGAACAGCTTGACATTTAATTTGCAGGTATGGACATACCAGAAGAATCCGTAGAGGACAGATCTCCTCATAATGAACGTAATAATAACAAACATGAAAATATTAATGAAGAAATCTACGTAGAACTGAATGATCAAGCATATGAATTATTACATACGGTTAAGGACTTAAAAACTGAAATAAGAAATGTTAAAGAAGAAAACGAGCGAATTTTAAGAGCACAGGAAGAATTGAACCAAATTTTAATGGAAAAGCATCATCATGATGAAAAAGATAAGAGAATAGAAGTAAAATCTGAATCTAGAACAATGTCCTACAAACACAGAGATAAGAAAATGAAATACTTTAAAACTAAAAGTAACTCTTATTCTTCTGAATCTAATGATAAAACTTATCACAGAAAGTATAATTGTGATCAAGACAGCAGTGATAGTGACTGTGGTCCTAAGAAAAAGCATAAACATTATGAACAAATTTCAGGGGAATTTAAAAACATAAAACTCCAACTTTTTATGGCGAAAATTAAAAGGGAGAGACAGTTGAAGCATGGTTGTCTGGTATGAAGAAGTATTTTCAGATTTATGATTACTCATCTCGTTATAAGCTAAAATGGCCATATACAATCTCACTAGAAGGACAGACATTTGGTGGCAAGATATTAAAAGAGTTAAAAGCATTAAAGAAAATAATATAAAATGGAGTGCATTTAAGAAACTGTTTAAGAGAAAGTTTTTATCTGAATAGTATTACGAAGATAAGTCAAAAGAATTTTATGATTTAAAATTGGGTTCTATGAGTATGAAGGAGTTAAGTAGCAAATTTATCTGCTTATTATGGTATGTACCTTACTTATCTGAAGAGAAACCTAAGATACAAAGGTTTCTAAGTTGCTTACCCTTTAACATAAAAGACATAATTGAATACAATAATCCTTCAACTCTTGAAGAAGCCATGAGAAAGGCTAATTTCTATTTTGAATAGAATAAGAAAAGAGAAGGTGTATTGATTTAGAGGAATAATAAACCAAGTAATTATGAGGATAAGAATAAAACTTTTAATTTCAAGAATTCCGGGAATAATAAGAATTTCAATAACAGAAATTTTCAAAGTAATAATAATTATAGAGGTAATGTGCCACATAGTTACACAGCTACAAGGAATCTGCCTAATAATAATAATAACAATAATAATAATAATAATAATAATAATACCAGGAATGTTGAACAAAGACCACCTCTAACGTGTTATGACTACAATGGACCACACACGAGAGCAAACTTCCTACTCAAAAGAAGGACAGTCAGCAACATTCACACCATACAAGCGAAAGCAACGGTTGGGGATGTAACAGGAGAAATGCCCAGGATTAATGCAGCGCTGAAAAATTGACAAGTAGACCATCAAACTTCTATGGTCGATATCGAAGGTATGATACAAAACAAATCTATTTCCATTTTAATAGATCCAGGTGCAAGTTTGAGTTACATATCACCTGATTCAGTGAAAAGTTGCAAGTTAACGGTAGAAAAATTTGATAAATCATGGTCTGTTTAGCTAGCAACAGGCACCAAAAGAAAAGTTGTGAAGTTTGTTAAAGGTTGTAATTTACTTATGAGTCAGTTGAAGATGCAAGTTAAATTGAATGTTTTTCCATTAGGTTCATATGATGTATTAATTGGCATGGACTCGCTTGAACAGCATAAAGTAATACTTAAATGTTATGAAAAGTCTTTTACTTGTTTGAATAACAAAGGGGAAATTGAAACAGTAAAAGGAATCCCTAGGAAAACATATGTTAGACAAATTTCTGCTTTACAAGTAAAGAAAGCTGTAAGAAAGGGTTGTAAAATGTTTGTTGTAAATGTGATTAAAGATGAATATTCATCTAAAGAAGATAAGATAAAATTGGAAGACGTAACTATTCTTAAGGACTTTTCTGATGTATTCCTGTAAGAAATTCCAAGACTACCTCCGAAAAGGGAACTTGATTTCACCATTGAGTTAATACCGGGTGCGGTACCAAACTCAAAGGCTCCTTACAGAATGAATACTCTGGAATTAAATGACGTAAAATCTCAACTAAAATAATTAATTGATAAGAACTACATAAGACCGAGTGTGTCACCTTGGGGAGCACCGGTTATCTTTGTTAAAAACAAGGATGGTACCTTGCGATTGTGCAAAGATTACCATCAACTTAATAAAATGACTATTAAAAATCGATATCCCTTGCCTTGTATTGACGATCTATTTGATAAGGTACGCATAGCAGAGATATTCACTAAGATCGACTTGAGGCCTGGATACCACCAAGTTAGAATAAAGGATGAAGACATTTTTAAAATAGCCTTCAAGACCAGTTATGGACACTACGAGTTTGTAGTTATGCCTTTTGGGCTAACTAATGCATCGACAATCTTCATGTGTTTAATGAATAATGTTTTGCGTAGGTACCTAGATAAGTTTGTAATTGTGTTCATTGATGATATTCTAATTTATTCAAAAACAAGAGGAACACGACGAACACTTAAGAATAATTCTGCAAGTTTTAAGAGAACATCAACTGTATGCTAAGTTCAGTAATGTGACTTTTATAAAGATAAACTACAGTGCTTAGGTCACATAATATCTAAAGACGGAATTTATGTCGACCCAAATAAAATAAGAGCAATTAAAGAGTGGCCTGTACCTAAAGACGCAACTCACGTACGGTCACTTATGGGGATAACAGGTTACTGTAGTAAATTTATTGAAGGATTCTCCAGAATTACAAATCCCATAACTTCTTTGCAGAAGAAGGGAAAGAAATTCATTTGGGATCAAAAATACGACGAAAGTTTTAAGAAGTTAAAGGATCTATTAACAACAACACCTATATTAAAAATTGTTGATCCCAATAAGGACTTCGTTGTATGCACTAATGCATGAAATGATGGACTTGGTGGGGTCTTAACTCAAGAAGGTCACGTCATTGCATATGAGTCCAGGAAATTAAAAATCCACGGAAAGAACTACGCAACTTATGATCTAGAGTTGGCAGCTGTGATACATGCATTAAAAATGTGGCACCATCACTTGATTGGAAGATATTTTTCACTAATAAAGGCTTAAAATACTTGTTGGATCAAACAAATCTTAATGCAAGGCAGGCTAGGTGGCTAGCTTTCCTTAGCGAATACCATTTCGAGATTCAACACAGTAAGTGTAAAGAAAACAAATTTGCTGATGCCTTGAGCATAAATGCCAAATTAAATTTTGTGGCAGCAATCAACACATTTAAAATAGATCTGGAAAATCAGATCGATGAAGGAATTAAGACAAAAATTATCGAAAATTACATGATAAAATTGTTGAAAATATATCTGAAAATTTAATAACAGAATACAACATTAACGAAAAAAGGTTAATGAATTATATAAGCATAATTTATGTACCCAATGTGTCAAAAGTTAAATTGTTGATTTTGGATGAAGTTCATAAAAGTCCTTATTCGGGACACCCTGGTTATCAGAAAAATTATAACTATGCTAAGAAAAGATTTCTTTTGGCCTAACATGAAGAATAAGGTGGTTGAATACATAGCTAGGTGTTTTGAATGTCAGATAATTAAAGCTGAACATCAACACCCAGCTGACCTATTGCAGCAATTGCCAATTTCGGAATGGAAGTGGGAAATTATAAATATTGATTTCATAACTGGTTTTCCTAAGAATAAAAAATATAATGACTCAATAATGGTGGCTGTGGACAAACTTAGTAAATCCGCTCATTTTATTCCGATTAAGACTACTTTTAAAGCTGGTAACATTGCTTATGTGTTTATGAAGTAAATCTTTTGCTTACATGGAACTCCAAATGTAACATCCCCAGAAGTTATTGGATTTTTCAAACATACTTTATTAACATAAGAGTTCTCCATAATGACCTTTATATGGAATATGAGAACCAAAAGCCCTTTATTCTTGTTTGATAAAGACTATTAATAAATAAAAATAAACGTCTTACATAATCATGCAAGTTCCATCTTTCGCATAACTAGCAAACTAGTAAACCATAATTTCCTATGCAAGGGTCTTCCAACTTTTCTACTAGTCCAGCAGAAAACATTAGCTCAAAACTTGAATACATCTATGCCAACATCACATGATGACGTGAACAAATCTAACACATGCATGACATAGTTAATCATCAATTCTATTTGTTCAAGCATTTCTTGATAAAGACATATAATCATAATTCAACAAATCCCATTATAATCACACACAATGCACAAAAGACAAAGGCCGATATACACGTGGTTCACCCAAATCTTTTGGGCTACGTCCACCAATTAGTTGTTGCATCTTGTAATATTCATCAAAAGGGTTACATCCTGGCAACGTCATTGTTGCTCTTACAGCTTATCTCAAGGAGAGTATTTTTCATTACCTTTGTCGGTGAACACACTTACACAAGTTCAGAGTATTTTTCATTACCCTTGTCGGTGAACACACTTACACAAGTTCAGAGGACTTCCTCTGCACTCCAAATATAATAGTATCAATTACTAGGCAGAGAAAAATTGTTTTTACGTGATGCCGAAGACAAGGATTGGACCTCAACCGTTGCACCCACCAAAAATCCAGATCTATGAATTAACTATTCATATATATATATATATACAACTTAATTTCACAAAAATAGGAGGCAATGATAAAATATTTTGCTATCAACCAAATATTTCGTTTTACGCCCATCGTGATAGGAGTAACATGAATATAAAAAAAAAACTTCACGCAGACAGTATCACCATCTGCGATTTGTACTCATCCATAGACATAGAGTATCGGGGATCTAGCATCCTTCGATAACATAATACAACGGCATCGAGATATGAACCCATCATTTCCTTACTTTAGATACAGCAAACATTAAACATAAAAACAGAGATTCGCTCTGGTAATAGGGATCGTGTTCCAGATTTCCTACAACAAGGCACAAATCAGCCAGGTAGTAAGCTTATCTAAAAGAAACACACTTCTGGCAACTACAAAATCAGTACACCTTCATTCTCAGCCAGACATAATATCCTAAACACAGGGAATACGTTTTCGGTAAAGCCCAATGATTCCAGAAATATTTCCAAGCAAAATAACCCTCGACACTACATAAAAACCAAGCATCGATTTTGAAGGATGCCAGTAACATGCAATCAGGATCTCAGAGGGTAAATTTCAAAGCTAAATTATATCTCATTTCATAATCTGGAAACGCTAATCGTAATGGATCAATGCAGATAGTAAGAGCATTTGTAAGTTAACTTAATTGACCTGAAAATGCCCCCAAGAAATGGATCAACGCAAACATCATTTTAAATAACCCTCACAAATTCAGAACACACATAAATTTCAATTTTGATTTATATAGATAAATACAAAGACGGAAAATACCTCAAATAATAGATCCGATGTTATGGATATATATACAGAGAAAAACACCTTCGTGGCAAGCCAATGCATAAATTACGAATTTGATTTTATGGATAAAAGAATACAGATGGAAAACGCCTCATTGGCAAGTCAATGCATAAGTTTCAAATTTGATTTTATGGATTAAAACATCGATGGAAAACGCCTCAATAATGGATACGATTTTATGCATTTGGAAAGAAAATCAATTTGCAGAGATTAAATGGCAGAGGGATTCTGGAGCGCTTTCTCCCTTTCGAAGGTAGAATACGAGTAGATTAGAGGTTAAGCTATCATAGATTCTGAAAACACCATTAGAAATGGGTACACGCAGTCTTTTAAAGGAAGAGTACACAATCTTATTTAGATCTGGAAACAGAGTATGCATAGATCACACTATACAAATAGAGATCAAATACTTTCAAAGCTTTCCAGAAGGAATATGTAGGGTTGGTCGGGTTGAGGAAGTGTTTTTTTTTTTTTTTTTTTTTTTTTTACAACGAAAGTGATGCAACGCTAAATCACAAATTGAATAACAACATTCAGTGTATGACATGATGGTCTCTAAGTGTCTAACTCAGATCGTAAAATACCAATCGAGTGCAAAATACATATAAAGAAAACAATACCACGTTGGTCGGGATAAATAATTTAATTGAAAAAGATACCATTACCACTATACTCTACTAGATATAATACAATTATTCCTTTGCTTAACCATAATATAAATCTAATATATTATATTTAGAACATGGTGTTACTACACTTCCCAAACGCAATTCGAATTGATATACTATTTATATGATGCATCCCTTTAGAGATAATCAAATTGTCATGCATGCTATTAAATATATTATAAATGTAATGCTTTCAATTTTAAGTATGATGCAAATAGATTCACCAAATGAAATGCACTTGATATACTATCCACCCGATGCATTCCTTTAAACATAAAGTGATTGTTATACAATCTATTAAATATATTATAATAAAATGCATTCTATTTTCAGTATGATGCAAATATATTCACCAAATGAAATGCACTTGATATACTATCCACCCGATGCGTTCATTTAAACATAAAGTGATTGTTATGCATCCTATTAAATATATTATAATAAAATGCACTCTATTTTAAGCATAATGTAATTATATTTTATCCAATGAATTTAAAAATGACATTCTATCCTCATAATGCATTCTTCTAACCATGATATGATTATCATGTAATCCAAAAATATTAAATATAAGAAGCCTTCACTTTTAAATATATTGCAATTATATATAAACATTCAAATGACATGCTAACACATAAAATTAGGTGATGACTACGTTAGATGTAATGCAACATTCACTTAAGAAATCAGTCGTTCAACTATAACTTGTTAACTGTTTCGTAAACACTAAACAGAGGATTATTAGTTCGATACACTTGAATCAATATGGATAATTAAAATCAAATACAGAAATCGGATTGTATGAATTCGCATAATGTGGACCTACCACGATCTATCTTTAATCAGACCGAACTTTAAAGAAAATTAAGGCGATCCATTTTAATTCGGTTGAGATCAAAGATGTAGGCGATCCATTTCAAGTTTTTACGGAGATTTAAAAGAAAATAATTCAATTTGCAGAGATCGAAATACAGAGGATTATTAATTTGATACACTGGAATCAATGTGGATAATTAAAATAATTCAATTTGCAGAGATCAAAATACAGAGGATTATTAATTCGATACACTGGAATCAATGTGGATAATTAAAATAATTCAATTTGCAGAGATCGAAATATAGAGGATTATTAGTTTGATACACTGGGATCAATGTGGATAATTAAAATCAAATACAGAAATCAGATTGTATGAATGCTAGAAGAGGGTTCCAATAAATATATTGAAGATTGTTGTCATTATCTGATCTCTCTATCCATCTTTTTAAATAAAACTTGTATACGATATCACAAACACATCAAAGTACCTGCTAGAGCAGTGATAGGCGGAAAGAGGGTCACTCTTCAACTCCACAATCCACTGATAGGAGAAATATAATTTCATGATCACAAACCCTCGACATGCTCTCACGAATCAAGCCATGGTTTCCAGGATAGTTTTTATAAACTTAATTTTGATCTAAACCTGGCTAAGCCATGAGGTCGTATCGCATAACTCCTGCGAGTGCTGGAAAATGTTAAGTAGGAACAGATCCACATAGCGTTGACGATTAGTCTATAAGCTTGGGAACGCTTTAAAGAAAACAAGTGAATCTGGAAACGCCCCTGAGATTGATTACAGAGAGTTGCCAATAAGATCGAATCACCTTGATACAAAGGACAGAATCTTGAATAAAATTCTCACTATAAGTTTGATAGTTTAGGATCAAGTCAGTTTGTAGATCGGGATCGATCTCAAGGCACAGCATAGGGCATTTAGAAGGCTGGGTTTAAAATTTGAAGAGTGGTGAAACCGATCATTCAATTTTACAGAGATCAAAATGCATTTCGATTAGACAGGGATCACAAAAATCTGAGCGATCCATTTTATGATAGAGATCTAAAAGAAAAATAGGTCGACTGGCCAGATCCATTGAACAGATCGACAAGATACAACAGTTCTGGAAATGCTAATGAAAAGAAAACAGGGTTTAAGTAGTTTGATCCAAATCGACTTCCGATGACATGATCCTCTAATACCACAGATCGAGTTTTTTATAAGAGGTCTGATAAAATATTTAAACAGACATTAAATAGAGATCTAAATTCTGGAATGGGTCAACACTGATTTTAAGGAGCAGATTACCAATCAATTTAATCGATATGGAATTCCAATAAGAACTGGTTCAACACAGACATTTAAGAATAATTTGCAAATTGTCTTAAGAGATCTGGGAACGCCAACCCAAATCGAAAATAGACCCACAGAAATTTTTAAATATCATATTACAGACATAATACAGATCCACAATCATCAATCGAAATAGAGGCACATAAATCGTAAAATGAAAACCTGGAATCGCCATTTCCCAGATCGATGGCAGAGTTTGATTAAATGGAAATTGGGAGATCGATCCAGTTCAAGTGATCAAGAGAGTTTAAGCAATCCTTCGAAGAAAGGTATGCAGGGTTTGAGATTTCATAGGATTCGATCTTTAAACAATGAAACAGATCCACTAGTACCTCATCAAGGTTTAATAAATAATACCTAACCCTTGAGACTGAATCATAAGCTTACGACAGAGATGAATGCACATCCAAATCCGATCTGGGTAATTTGTTACACTGACAGAGATTTCATAACAAAGAATACATTTACACATGCAGGGATGATCATAATTTCCAGAAAGTAAATAATGCAGATAGTATGTCTACTAAAATTTCATATATCCTTGAAACAAAATAAAAATGTGAAATTTTCCAGTACCTTGATCTTTCATTTCGAGAATGTTTCCAAATAATGGCAGTCTCCTAAACTCACATTTTGTTGCGTATACAGAAATTTACTACTTTCTATGAGCCAATCCATAATTTTAAACCAAGAAGAATGACATTAAACATTTAAATAAATACTGAAATAGCATTAAACCTGATTCCGAGCTTGAGGTCAAGTAGATGGCTGTAACAATGGTTGATTTGACTCTCCGGTCGCTGAAGTTCTGCAGAAAATGTTGGAGTTGATCCTCGCTGTTCTACTCCTCGAAACCTCGATCTTTCACCGGTGGACACCTCGGTAAACCACCCAACCACTCTGGAAGTACTCTTCTTCCTTCCAGACCCCCGAGCTAATCGGGCCGTAGAGTTCACACATGTATTTCAGAAATTCAGCTTGGGATTCCCCTCCCACCAGGATTTCTTAGCCAAACCCTTAGATAGTAGCAAGTCAATGAGGCACTCGAAAATTACGACGATCGTCCAAATTATGGGCCCCTTACCCATTCCTTAAGCCTTCCTTATAAAGGGAAATCTCCTGCGACACATGTCGCTTCGTGCATAATTAAATATTTTTAATAATTTATTTAATAAAAACACTCACCCATCCAAGTGTCAGTTTCTCTGGGAAGTGCACCTACATCCCTAAGTTTGCTCTAGTTTGTCCCCCATATATTTTAATCAACTCCTAGCTTTTAGTTGACTAGGTGTCTAATCTATTTTGCTCCTAAATAATAATTTCTATTATTTTAAATGCTCAACAAAATATAACTATTCATGTGCAAATGTTTTAGCTATTGTTATGCATTTGCTGAGTAATAATCTAGAGTTATTCTCCTAAGTTTTTATGCAGTTTAATTTAACAATCAAACTCACTAGGATCTCGATGCCGCGCCGTTGGGCTCCTAGTTCCTTAATTTTAAATTCCCTGACATGGCACCACTCCGTCGGGTCCAATCATCCATGGTTTCCATTCCTTGGCATGGTACCGCATCGTTGGGTCCTTGCGTCCATTCTTTCTGTTCTCAACAGGGTACCGCATCGTTGGGCCCTTCTGCCACCATCTTTCCGTTTTGACTTGCGGGAACTCTTGTAGGGATTTTAGGAATCGTTACCATCCATCCTCCGTCTACATGCTATTTAGGGACTAATGGCGCTGAGGAGTGAGTCCGTTCTCACTACGCGCCCCTCAACTCGTACGTGACCAGCTCCGTCGTGGCCCACCTCGTACGCCCTCACGCATTCCTCTTGAGCAAGCGAATCAATTCTTATCTTCTCATGCGTGGTATTCTCATCGTAAGTCGCCATCGTCGTCGCTCCCCCTGTGTGTGATTTACCCGTACTCTATGACCCTTCATGTTCCTTTGTGTGTCGGTTGGTGAACCGTCTCACTTGTTTCTACACACACTTCTCATAACAAAATTATTAGTAGCACTGTCCTCAATAATCATCATCTCATCTCTAAATCTAGTATTGTTAAACATTTATGATTTATTCAACTTCTTATTCATCTACTGAAATATACATTTCGTTGACAATTACATAATCATTGTACAGCTAGTCGTTAAGCATTATCTATCAACATAGTTTTCCATAGTCATAGCTAATCGTTTAACATATGCAATTATTCACTTACATCAACAGTTCAGATACATATACTCAAAAATAAGGCAAAAAGGTTATTTAATTAATGTTTCAATCGGCCGGGTCACTTAGCAGGTGCCCTCAATGTCTACAAAAGTCTAGGGGCACTACAGAATATGTCTCCGATCTTGAAACCCTGGCTACCCTCTAATAAGAAAATACCAAAATCGGAATAGCAACGATTCCTCTAGGATTTTAATCCCTCTCATAATACACTACATAGATATCAAGCGGTTTAATGTAAAACACACCAGCTAGCATTTTCCTTACTACACACTATAAATAAGGACCAAAGGAAGGTCGACAGATCTCATGACCTCCTGCATGTAGAAATCTACAGGCTCCAAAGAAAATTCAAGGAGAAAATCAATCCAGTTCCTACTTTACACACGCAGTAATATACAGCAAGAAAATCGACATGGCTTCAACTATAGAGACAAAGCGATAATGAGAAGGAATACGATAGATCCATAAATTCACACAATCTGCAATACAAGAAAGAAAACTATCCGAGTACTTATCTTCCTGCACGCAGCCATATCCAGGGTCGCCACACAACTCACCCCAGAGCGGATCCTCCAAGTTCTCAACCCATATCCGCAGCAATGTGAGAAGGCAATCCCGTCTCCCTCGGTATTTCCCCCACCCCCCTTTTGACTGTAAATAAAATCTTAATAATATTCTCTCTCGAGGAGATCTTTCTCCAAAGGAAAAAATCAGAGAATACAACTGGCAACATCCCAGCGACAAATGGCATAGTTGAGGTGACACGATGATCACTTCCTATAGTGAACTACAGCTAATCAATTACCCAGAAATGCATCCCCTCTCTTACAGCCGAGGCAAGATCCCATAGTTTCCCGTATTGGGAGGTTTTTAAATGCATAAACTCAAAGGATATCCAGCACTCACAACCATCGGCGCTCCATCTCCATGATGGAGACAAACTTATATAAATAAGTTAATGTTTAATATATAAAACAAACCTTTTAAACACTAGTTTATAGGCTAATGTCGAACTAGTCTTATTGACTATTTTATTAATTCTTATAAACATTCCCTTTAAAACATCACCATGTTTTGTTAAAGAATTATTATTCTTCCCTATATATATATATATAATATATATATATAAATATAATGTGAATTACTATAAAGGCATATAATTCATACCATTATGCCTAAATTTATCACTTTATGAAAATAATCTTATCTCTTCTTAAATATATAAATAAAATCCAACACCTAGTCTTTATATATTAATATGATAGTTTAATGAATAGTAAACTATTTCTCCCTTGGTATATATATATGAAATCTATCACTTAGATCTTTATATACTTATAATTTATTAATATATATATATATATTCATATATGTTATTTATTCTCTAAGACATATATATATCTTCTATATGTTAATATTCTAACTTATAACACCAATATATATATACCTATGTTATTATTCTAAACAGAATAACATATAATCTATCAATATATGATTATCTAACACCCTTGTGATATCTTCTTTGATAAGGATAATTACACAAGGTGAATTTTCATCCTAACTTATATACAAGGTGGAGAAGGGCCAGTATATATAAGGGTATGTCTTATTTAGAATTTTTAGTAGTATAAATCCTTTGTATCTTTTTCCACATCCTAAGGTAGTAACCATATCTATGGTACTGATTACTTCTTACTTAGGATCTTTAACTAAAATCAACGCTTGTGTTAATAGATAACTTGTAGAAGCATGTCGTTATTCCGTAACTAATAATAACTCTTTCACAAACCTACCTAGGATTAGGAAATCCAGTTTAGGATTATCATAACCTACGACGATGCTTAAGTTAAGGTTATCAAGTGAACATCTTAGTTCAATAGTTTTCCGTTCTCATGGTAATGGGATGGTACCCATCGTCAATTCAAGGATTCCTATCCATTACACCATTATCGTTGTTTAAGTTGTGTTATCGTTCTTAGTCTCCTAATTTTATTTAACTTTAGGAATTAAACCATATGGGTTACACGATTTTTCTACTGGTGGGGCCTTGGCCTTGAGCTCCTCACCATGAACCGATACGATAATCAATTACAATTACAAATATATATATATATAGGTAAAAAGGAGGGATATCACATCCTCCTCCCCTAAAAATAACACCGTCCTCGGTGTTTAGGCTTTTCAGAAATTTCTCCTTTTCTCTTGAGTCTTATTTTTCTTGCATCATGAATTTGGGTTTTTGACCTTATTTGAACTTTCATGCTTTCTGCATGTCTTTATCGCTAATAACGTGGATTCTTATGCAATAAAATTGGGATTCGAAGAAACTGTGTTCAGTGAAAAACTATCATCAATTCAATAATCAAACTTAAAAGTATAAACAATGAGCCCCTTTATTTCAACCTAACATTTGCAATTCACGGAATATTTTATTTTTCCTTTATTATCAAAAGCACCCATAAATCCAGCATTCAAGAGATGTAGATTGTTATTTTACACAAAACACATCATTTACTTGATCCAGGAATTCTTGCCTAACACCCAAGTGCTCACACAGCAATTCCTTCAGAGATTTCTTGCCTAACACCACAGTGCTCATGCAGCAATTCATTCATAGATTTCTTGCCTAACACCACAGTGCTCATGCAGCAATACTGTCTATCATGCATACTAAGCAGCGTCTTTCCTCCCGCATATGCATTCTCTTATAGTTTGCCTAGGTCTTTACAGCTCGCCGATTCCTTCGAGAATCCTGGCGGCTGTCAACTCACTAATCTCTAGGGAGTGTTTCAGTGCCCTTAACGCACTTTTACATAATTCCCCTCAATCCTTCTCGCTTGAGTCCAGGAATCTATTCCCCTCAAGCCTCCTCGCTTGAGTCTAGGAAAATCTCATTCAAATTCATCAATTATTTCGTCATATTACATTTTATAACCATAGAATTTCTCTGACCAATTTGGTCTAGTTCTTTATTCAACAATAATTAACAATAATAAAAGCTGCAATGTGGGTCTTTCATCCTCACCCCTTTATTGTACCATGCATAATATATTAAGCTTTTGTCTTTCAACAAGTTCCACCGAGTTTTGGCCATCTTCCAAATTCAATTGTTAGTAACACTTTATATAACAAAATCAAATATTTGTAAATAAGAAAATCATTCATTCTTCATACTACAATATCCATACTTGATCATCTGAAGTAAACGTTTTCTCCTTCAAAGCATAACTAACTTACTTAATAGGATTACGTAATTCCTTGAACACAAAATAATATTCTTCCTATGATGACCCGTGGACATTATGATTTCTTAACCTTGAATGTTATCCTTCACCATTTCAAACACACTTCCTATTTTAGTTATACAACTTCTTTTGTATATACCAACATCACATAGAAATAACCAATTTTCTAAAACATACTTGCATACCTTATAATGATAACCATATACCTTTGTAAGGGTGACCACATATCTTCTTATTATAAGATCCTCATATGTCGAGGTACCAGTTTACCTGTATCATCACATATTAGTATTACACTAAATATTACATGAATCTATATATCCCATTTTTACCTCTTGACTGTTGTAGTGATGTGTGGGAATATAACATCCCGCTCGACCACAACATTAAATGTGTTAGTCGTAAAAAGAAAAAATGTAATTAAATCATAAGAGAAATCATGCATAAAACATATGTCAATCATCACCTTGACTTGTTTCATAAAAACTTATACATCAATTACTGTTAAATATTACTTCTGATCTATCATGGAAATTCCATGATATTAAAGGTTTTCCTTAACTCCTAATGCGGATATAAAATAGTCACTATAAAGACATCAGAAAATTAAAGTGTCATGTATTACCATTCCATAGCGGTTCTAGTTTTCCAATACTTTTATTCATACAACAACACATACTCACCATTAATTACATCTATGCATTCATTATGTGAACAACATGATTAACTAAAATTTTATCTCTTAACCAAAATAATCATTTTGACACCACATATAATTGTATGTGACAACAAATCATCATAAATCATGATCTCATAAAAGTATAGTTTTTATTACTACCACTCATAGTATCCCAACATCCATGAAGATGAGATCATGCATTTCCATCATATATTCTATTATTTATCCAACTTTTCCCTCACAGTCATAGGGAAAATTTTCAAACTCTCTTAGTTTGCAGTTAACAGAATCTAGACTAGAAAGTCTACATTTCTTGTGGAAGGTTAGTTCGGCTGTATACATTTTCCCATAATTTATTAGTTATGTCAACATCATAATTTATCATTCAAAGTGGCTTTATATATGAAAGGAACTTGACAGTTCCTAACATAATCAAAACATTAGACTATCTTCTATAGTCAAATATTAGCATATATAATTACTTTATAAAAGACTTAACAGATATAAGTTGCTTATTTTATCTATCTGAATCTCATCTTCAGAAATCCTGACGAATGGATCAATAAAATTCGATTAGACAGAAACAATCAACAAAATGTATCAACCCTATTCTCCTATATGACGTGTTTACTGAAACTGAAAGATATCCACTTCTCAGAATAACAATAAAGGTAGAGAAGGAAATAAGTATTTAAGACGAATTATCAAATCAACATATTTAGGAGAGTTCCTCAGTTTAGCACATTCACAACTAGGATGACTTTCAATCTACGAAGACTCATTCCACAAAACCATAAACGTTATCATTCTAAAGACTATTTTCTCATCGTCCAATGAATCTAATTGTAAAATAGGAGGATATATTCATCAGCTAATATTTACCAATAACATATCATTCATCTCCATAATGAAACATATACTATCCTTACCTACAAACAATGTTGCGCCATTATAATGCTTTCACCAAATGAAACATACTTACGTGCAATTCAATGACGACTTGTAAGCTACCTGTTGTCGATCCGTTTAAATGAAATTTTCTATTGCGTCTTGTGTCGCCAGTTCGACTAACTCATATATGTTTTCCCCGACTGAGCCCAAATAAGCCCGAGTGTTTGCAACCTGTGCTCTGATACCATATGTAACATCCCCAGAAGTTAGTGGATTTTTCAAACATACTTTATTAACATAAGAGTTCTCCATAATGACCTTTATATGGAATATGAGAACCAAAAGCCCTTTATTCTTGTTTGATAAAGACTATTAATAAAGAAAAATAAACGTCTTACATAATCATGCAAGTTCCATCTTTCGCATAACTAGCAAACTAGTAAACCATAATGTCCTATGCAAGGGTTGTGAAATCTCCATAAAAAAAAAAAAATTGTCATTCTTTCTCTTTACTGTGAATAAATACTCATTGGATCTATGTGAACATATACTCAGAATAATTAATACATTCGTATACTCTTCAGTTCTGTCCCTTGTATTCTCCTACTGGTTAGAAGGGTAAAAGGTTGACATGCCACTTACTTAGCTAAAGCTAACTCTACTTTGTATATTGTTTTCAGGTATACTTTATGCTACCGGAACTCCTTATGACGCGGGTATCCAGGTTCTGAGATCAAGGTATGCATTAAACCTGGTGCACATATCTATGATCCTCTTTATATGGGCTATTTGTGAATTCCTTCTATATTAGTGTAATTCTCAATATTAAGAAAACCATTTTAAACAAAGATATGGGACACAAAAATGCATGGTTTTAAATGATTATCATTAACATTTCGAATTTACACTTTATAACACTACGAGTGGTTAATTACTTAATTTTAAAGACAAGGCTCACCCACCTTATTCGTATGTAGTTGGTTACCCAATCGATAAAGTGAATGAATCGTTTTCCTTAATCAACACAATGTAGGCTCATTTAGATAGTTATTTCCATACCCAACAATATGGTTTTTGATTTTTTAAATCCTATCTTACGAAGGTATTGTAATAGCATATTACATGGTTTGCTCACCCTATAAGATGTTGAAACCCTAGCTCATACCCTTCGCTCACCTGTACTGTGTAGGGATGTCATGTAACATTTAAAATCTTTTACGAGGGTTGTTCTAGCATTAAACCTACAGCGTACCAAGTGTATTCTATACCAATCAGCGCATACTCTAACATATTTGCCATGTGATAACATAAATTACAAAGCCAATGAAAGTACCACCTGCACCTTGACAGGTTACCTGTACTAGGGTGTCTTTCAAAGCTTCTAGACTGGCCATGTGACCGCATTTATGGTAGTTGAAAGTGAAGGTGCCACCTGCACCTTGGAATTGATAGGGTTTGGTTGTTTGGTTTTTGGGGAAGTAATAACCTCTTCAATCATTTGTTCATCCCTCTCCGGGTCGATTACTAAGCAGCGTTCAAGTAAGGTCTTGTAACTGGCAGATTTATCTCTGCGAATACTTCTTGACAGAGTGTTGCTTATTAACTCATGGAAGTGCAATTTTGGTGAGTGGTTTTTATATTGCCACTATAATGGAGATACATATTTTCTGAATCCGCTATTGACCAGGTTCTTTAGTTCTCTGCTAATTCAAGTTTTGATACTGATTGATGATCGCGACCCTTGCTTACAGAGTGTAGATTTGTAGTGGGAAAACTCTGCTTACATTACGAGTTCTCACTCATCTACCTCCGCAAAGGTTAAATGGATCTCTACTTACAGTTACAACGCCTCGAGGTCTCGGAGGTAAACCACAAAACGCTATGGTTCAGCATTCTTGCTCTATTTTGTTATTTTAAGCAATCCATCGCTATGGGATAGTAACATATTGGTTTCATGACTATGGTAGGTGTCTCTAGCTTGGAATGGCGCATCTTAAAGAGGGATCCCTCCTATTCGGTAAGTGGCATTGCTCCTTCACCTTTATACAAAGACGGGAGCACTTGGGAAAGAACTCTCCCCAACGACAACGAGAGTTTTGTTTTCAAACATGGTTAGTTTTTCTGAAGCTTCAATGGTTCGAGGCAGCCTAGGGTCTTGCTGTTGCGAATCCAAATGTAATATTTATAAGACTTCCTTCATGAGAATCTTAGGATTTTAAGAAGGCGCGGAGGACTATATATTATTTAAGTTTAATGGCTCGCCATTTCGGTATTTTGAATGAACTTTATATACTGTCCTAAATCACTATAATTGTCTGGGTATTAAAAAAAAACGTATGTTCCATGACCTCTGTAATTCAAATCTAAAAGGGGTTCTTGTATAGCCCAGTGCTTCGTTTTCTTCCTTCCATTTTAAAAAGCTAAAGGTAATTCGTATCTCATATGTGTAGAAATTTTGATTTGAGGGAACAAGTCCTGGTCTAAATGTTTTGTAGTTTGAATGTTTCCAGTTGATAACTCTATCTGTCAAAGATTTGAAGCCCAAATACTTTGGAGTCTGCCTCAAAAGATAGCTTTCCCTAAACCTTCACCCGGAATAAAACACGGCCAAAACCCTAGGTCTAAAGATAAAGCTAGGAAGATCTGATTAAACAATTTCTACTCCATAATGTAGATCTCCAGTGGACAAGATGATGTAATTGTTCCAAAGAAGGATTCGTTTATCAAAAGGTTAATTTATAAGGGCGTTTCTCTTTTAAGGAAAAATCAGTGGTGGACGTTTTAAATCTGGCGTTTCTAGGTATCGAGTTCCTGCCTATAACTCCACCCCTGAACTCATACTAGCATAATGTAGGGTTTCTACTTAAGCCTTTCAACACAATTTGTTTCGGGTGATGCGTCTATACTCCGAATTTGAAATTAGAATTAAATCTTCCACGACAGAGGAATATAATACAGGTCCATTAATTGAACTTGACTGCAACTAACCAGAGAGTGAATAATGATGATAACGCAGCAGCTGTCCTAAATGGATATTCCAGATCTAAGTATTATTTGGGTCCTATTCGACTACACAAAGATAATGAAAGATTACCACAGTCGTTGTAATATAAAGAAGGGAAATCGATTTTAGGGTTCCTCTACCCTTTAACATTGATTACTATCCCAGCTCTCAACGATTATTATTGCAGAAGAACTTAATACAAATAATAGATTGATTTCTAATAAAAATAAATCAATACATCTATAATTCAAACTTTGAGAGGAAATATTTGAATAACGTCCATCACACATTTTTCTTTTTCCAATGTCTAAGTACATCGCGTTTGAATTTACTAATCTTAAGTTAACTGAATCTATGCAAATGGATAACTCAGGTTAAAATAATGAAAGAAAATCCCCACGGAAGCACTCAATTTCTATTCCATAGCAGATCTAGCATTTTGACAGTAACGTACTAACATTCCCCTTATGCATAACATCTTAATTTCATAAAAACAGAAAATAAAATAATGAAAAGTGCTGAAAGACTATAATCAGAAAACCTGGTACTGATAATCCGAATGAAACCGGAACAGCCACGTTCCACCCAACCGTAGATTAGGTACAAACGCCAAGTCTGACCGTAATCACCCCCGAGCCAGATGCATGCATGAAAAGTGTGGACAGTTAACCTCGAAAACTTAGTCACATTTTCCTGACTTCCTTTCCTAACACAGAGTGCTCACACAGCAAGTATAATCCTCTCCGGCATACTAAGCAGCGTCCTGCCTCCCACATATGCCATTTCTTTATAGTTTTGCCTAGGTATTTCCATTAGCAGCCAATTCCTCATGGAATTTTCGCAGCTAAGTAGATCCCTGATTTTCAGGGTGTGTCTAGTGTCTTAAATACACTTCTGACAACTGTTCTGTTTTCCCAGAGGCTAACTCTAACTTCTCCCCCACTTTTCCATGCATGATCTCCTCATTTAACTTGGTTGTTCCTGTTCATCTTTTTAATATTAAAAATAATAATTTAAGCCAAAGTTGTTCCTTACAACAGTCCTCCTAGGAATTATTCGGCAGATTTTTCATCTAGCCCCCTTATTGAATGAATTTCACAATGATGACAATATATAAAAAAAAACATAATGTTTTATTATTATTTGGGGAACATCAGAAGGGTCTTCCAACTTTTCTACTAGTCCAGCAGAAAACATTAGCTCAAAACTTGAATACATCTATGCCAACATAACATGATGACGTGAACAAATCTAACACATGCATGACATAGTTAATCATCAATTCTATTTGTCCAAGCATTTCTTGATAAAGACATATAATCATAATTCAACGAATCCCATTATAATCACACACAATGCACAAAAGACAAAGGCCGATATACACGTGGTTCACCCAAATCTTTTGGGCTACGTCCACCAATTAGTTGTTGCGTCTTGTAATATTCATCAAAAGGGTTACATCCTGGCAACGTCATTGTTGCTCTTACAGCTTATCTCAAGGAGAGTATTTTTCATTACCTTTGTCGGTGAACACACTTACACAAGTTCAGAGTATTTTTCATTACCTTTGTCGGTGAACACACTTACACAAGTTCAGAGGACTTCCTCTGCACTCCAAATATAATAGTATCAATTACCAGGCAGAGAAAAATTGTTTTTACGTGATGCCGAAGACAAGGATTGGACCTCAACCATTGCACCCACCGAAAATCCAGATCTGCGAATTAACTATTCATATCTATATATATACAACTTAATTTCACAAAAATAGGAGGCAATGATAAAATATTTTTCTATCAACCAAATATTTGGTTTTACGCCCATCACGACAGGAGTAACACGAATATAAAAAAAAAACTTCACGCAGACAGTATCACCATCTACGATTTGTACTCATCCATAGACATAGAGTATCGGGGATCTAGCATCCTTCGATAACATAATACAATGGCATCGAGATATGAACCCATCATTTCCTTACTTCAGATACAGCAAACATTAAACATAAAAACAGAGATTCACTATGGTAACAGGGATCATTTTCCAGATTTCCTACAACAAGGCACAAATCAGCCAGGTAGTAAGCTTATCTAAAAGCAACACACTTCTGGCAACTACAAAATCAGTACACCTTCATTCTCAGCCAGACAGAATAACCTAAACACAAGGAATACGTTTTCGGTAAAGCCCAATGATTCCAGAAATATTTCCAAGCAAAATAACCCTCGACACTACATAAAAACCAAGCATCGATTTCGAAGGATGCCAGTAACATGCAATCAGGATCTATGAGGGTAAATTCCAAAGCTAAATTATATCTCATTTCATAATCTGGAAACGCTAATCGTAATGGATCAATGTAGATATTAAGAGCATTTGTAAGTTAACTTAATTGACCTAGAAATGCCCCCAAGAAATGGATCAACGCAAACATCATTTTAAATAACCCTCACAAATTCAGAACACACATAAATTTCAATTTTGATTTATATAGATAAATACAGAGACGGAAAATACCTCAAATAATAGATCCGATGTTATGGATATATATACAGAGAAAAACGCCTTCGTGGCAAGCCAATGCATAAATTACGAATTTGATTTTATGGATAAAAGAATGCAGATGGAAAACGCCTCATTGGCAAGTCAATGCATAAGTTTCAAATTCGATTTTATGGATTAAAACATCGATGGAAAACACCTCAATAATGTATACGATTTTATGCATCTAGAAAGAAAATCAATTTGCAGAGATTAAATGGCAGATGGATTTTGGAGCCCTTTCCCCCTTTCGAAGGTAGAATATGAGTAGATTAGAGATCAAGCTATCATAGATTCTGAAAACACCATTAGAAATGGGTACACGCAGTCTTTTAAAGGAAGAGTACACAATCTTATTTAGATCTGGAAATAGAGTATGCATAGATCACACTATACAAATAGAGATCAAATACTTTCAAAGCTTTCCAGAAGGAATATGTCTCCGATCTTGAAACCCTGGCTACCCTCTAATAAGAAAATACCAAAATCGGAATAGCAACAATTCCTCCAGGATTTTAATCCCTCTCATAATACACTACATAGATATCAAGCGGTTTAATGTAAAACACACCAGCTAGCATTTTCCTTACTACACACTATAAATAAGGACCAAAGGAAGGTCGACAGATCTCATGACCTCATGCATGTAGAAATCTACAGGCTCCAAAGAAAATTCAAGGAGAAAATCAATCCAGTTCCTACTTTACACACGCAGTAATATACAGCAATAAAATCGACATGGCTTCAACTTTAGAGACAAAGCGATAACGAGAAGGAATATGATAGATCCATAAATTCACACAATCCGCAATACAAGAAAGAAAACTGTCCGAGTACTTATCTTCCTGCACGCAGCCATATCCAGGGTCGCCACACAACTCACCCCAGAGCCGATCCTCCAAGTTCTCAACCCATATCCGCAGCAATGTGAGAAGGCAATCCCGTCCCCCTCGGTATTTCCCTCGCCCCCCTTTTGACTGTAAATAAAATCTTAATAATATTCTCTCTCGAGGAGATCTTTCTCCAAAGGAAAAAATCATAGAATACAACTGGCAACATCCCAGCGACAAATGGCATAGCTGAGGTGACACGATCATCACTTCGTATAGTGAACTGCAGCTAATCAATTACCCGGAAACACATCCCCTCTCTTACAGCCGAGGCAAGATCCCATAGATTCCCGTATTGGGAGGTTTTTTAATGCATAAACTCAAAGGATATCCAGCACTCACAACCATCGGCGCTCCATCTCCATGATGGAGACAAACTTATATAAATAAGTTAATGTTTAATATATAAAACAAACCTTTTAAACAGTAGTTTATAGGCTAATGTCGAACTAGTCTTATTGACTATTTTATTAATTCTTATAAACATTCCCTTTAAAACATCACCATGTTTTGTTAAAGAATTATTATTCTTCCCCATTATATATATATTTAATATATATATAAATATAATGTGAATCACTATAAAGGCATATAATTCATACCATTATGCCTAAATTTATCACTTTATGAAAATAATCTTATCTCTTCTTAAATATATATATAAAATCCAACACCTAGTCTTTATATATTAATATGATAGTTTAATGAATAGTAAACTATTTCTCCCTTGGTATATATATATGAAATCTATCACTTAGATCTTTATATACTTATAATTTATTAATATATATATATATATATATTCATATATGTTATTTATTCTCTAAGACATATATATATCTTCTATATGTTAATATTCTAACATATAACACCAATATATATATACCTATGTTATTATTCTAAACACAATAACATATAATCTATCAATATATGATTATCTAACACCCTTGTGATATCTTCTTTGATAAGGATAATTACACAAGGTGAATTTTCATCCTAACTTATATACAAGGTGGAGAAGGGCCAGTTTATACAAGGGTATGTCTTATTTAGAATTTTTAGTAGTATAAATCCTTGGTATCTTTTTCCACATCCTAAGGTAGTAACCATATCTATGGTATTGATTACTTCTTACTTAGGATCTTTAACTAAAATCAACGCTTGTGTTAATAGATAACTTGTAGAAGCATGTCGTTATTCCGTAACTAATAATAACTCTTTCACAAACCTACCTACGATTAGGAAATCCAGTGTAGGATTATCATAACCTACGATGATGCTTAAGTTAAGGTTATCAAGTGCACATCTTAATTCAATAGTTTTCCGTTCTCATGGTACTGGGATGGTACCCATCGTCAATTCAAGGATTCCTATCCATTACACCGTTATCGTTGTTTAAGTTGTGTTATCGTTCTTAGTCTCCTAAGTTTATTTAACTTTAGGAATTAAACCATATGGGTTACACGATTTTTCTACTGGTGGGGCCTTGGCCTTGAGCTCCTCACCATGAACCGATACGATAATCAATTACAATTACAAATATATATATAGGTAAAAAGGAGGGATATCACACCAAAGGTAATTATTTTTTATCGAGATTCCAAGTTTACTAGAAATTTCTGGACATCATTGTTTAAAGGTTTAAATAATAAGTTGAATTTTACCACTTCTTTTCATCCACAAACTGATGGGTAGACTGAAAGAGTAAATCATATTTTAGAAGAAATCTTAAGAATGTATGTTAAAGATCAACCAACTAAATGGGAAGAGTATTTGCATTTAGTTGAATTTGCTTACAATAACCATTATCAAGCTTGTGCTAGGCTTAATCCATTTGAAATTTTATATGGAAGAAAGTGTAGTACTCTTATTTCTTGGGATAATCCTATTGACAGATTAATGCTAGGACCAGATTTCTTAAGAGAGGTGGAACTAACCGTGAAACAAGTACAAGGAAATTTAAAAATTGCACAAGATAGACAAAAAATTTATGCAAATCTGAAATGAATTGAAAGATAAATTCAGGTTGGAGATCATGTCTTTGTAAAGGTAAAACCCAAGAAAAGTTCTTTTAAGCTTAGGAGTTGTGCTAAACTAACACCAAGGTACTATGGACCATTCGAAGTCCTATCAAGGATTGGACCAATTGCATATTAGTTGGCTCTACAATCTAACTCGAGAGTACATAATGTTTTTCACATTTCTATTTTAAAGAAGTATGTGCACGATGCTACTCATGTGCTGAATTGGAATGACAAACAGGTGGAGCCTGAAGGAGATTTTCAAGTGGAACCGGGTTGTATCCTCGACAGGAATAAAATTATGCTCTAGAATTGTACCATAGGGCAAGTAAAGGTGCAATGGAAGCACCTTAACCATGATGAATCTACCTGGGAATTGGAAAGTAATATGCGGGCAGCATATCCAATTCCGTTCCAGCGAGGCCCTGACGAAGAATAAGCATCATCGAGGATGATGTTGAGCTTAAGTGGGGGTGTTTGTAACATACCCATTACTTGAAACATTTTATGTTTGGGAAAAAAAATTTCTTAACTTGTATAGTGAAGTTTTATATTTTGGCCAAGTTGCCAAGGATGACTATAATTGCACAATATTATTATTTAATAAAATAAAATAGGAGACACTCACCCAAAGGGACTGTTAAAAGAGTGTTTACTGACCCACTAGGTGGAATGGAATATTGGGTAGAAGGAAATGGATAAGTGGTAGCATCAGGAACTCAGTAACTAGCTATTGTTATGGGACAACTCCCTTGAATTGTGGTCAAAGTTCCCTGGAATTTGGAACTGGAGCTTGAGGCTCATTTATTGGAAATTGACCACTAAAATACCTAGGCATATTTTATAAGCTATCCAATTCGAGCAGAGGCTCACACTTTTTCTGATGAGAAAATTTACCTTTTGGTTCTTTTGTATGCAAACAATAGATTCGATGAGGGGAAGTTATGTTTTGAGTTGTATTGTAAGTCTGTTTCACTTCTGGTGAGTGCAGATGTTTATTTTGAGGTGTATGCAAGTCTCCATTGATTGTTGGAAGTACAACATGAGTGCCTTGCTTCTACATAGAGTCTTCTACCTAGTGGATCAGTAAACAGGATCGGGGGTCCAAAGGAGCAAGTGATATTGGTTGCTTCTTCTGGAGAAGGTTGGGAGGAACAAGCCTCTTTGGGTGTTTCTCCACCCTATTGATTTATTAGTTTCTACTTGCTATTTTATTTTTCTAATGGCTATAACTATTTATTTTATAACTGTTGATTTATGATTATTAGCGGAATATTGTTAGTTATCATCATTCAGATTTAAATGACTGATTTTCTGAACTGTTAGTTCTGTAAATAGTTGAATAAGTTTTATGATAATGATAGATTAAAATGCTTCCCTACATTTTTCCACACACTGTCTTTGTGTCATACTCTAGTGCAGGGAAGAGTGTTTAAAGATAGAAATGATTAAATGCTTATCATAGATGAACTCTGTTAGGTTTCCTGTATTACATTATCTATTTACATTGCAATAAAAATCTCTTATGTAATAGACAATAGAAAACATAGAAAACTATTTATATAATCAGATATTTGATTATCATATCATTCATAGTAACAGAAGCATTTATATTAAAAAAATCTCATGCTTCTGTCCAAAACCTAAAGTTCACTTATAGGTTAAATTTGCTTTTCAGAAGACAGATAACACATACTTTTAGTATTCTGCTCTGATAAAAATTCTTTAAGAAATTTCAGTTTTCTGCATTACAAACCCTAACATCATCGAAACACATAGTGTAGTTTTTCATAACAAATTACGGATCAAAATTACTACAAGGAAAGTAGATAGAAAACCATACATGTCTATTGTACAGTAACAGTAATATCATTTCATACAAGTTCATTTAACTATCATTTGATACTAAACCTTAAATAAAACAAATAGATTAGCAATTATATTACCCGACAAATGACCCAGGCTTAAAACCCTGTCTTTAGCTATTACTAAATTAACTTTTTATCTTTTAGCAGAAACAAGCAAGAACTTCGAATTCCAAGTTTGACAAATGAATATTGTTTTCCAAACAATCTAAAGTCTTACAACTTTACAAGTTACATAACGAATCTAGGGTTCGAAACCTGAACTAGTTCTATAAGTAAAAATATCAGTCAACGTTTAGTTTCAGGTAGGGTTCACACTCCAGCCTTATGGCTTTGTTTTACACATAACCCGATGGATTAAATAACCATTTAAACACATTGACAAAACCTTCATTTGGCTACCAAGTAAAATTTCAAATTAACAAAAATGCCGAGAGTTTTCCTTTCAACTTAACACTTTATTATTTCAAAATACATAACTGAGAGTATTATCCTTTGAAAACACAATAGCTCAAAAGGAAACAACACGAGGTCAAGTGTTCAAAACACCAACTACAAAACTGAGTCTATAAAACCCTAAACAGATTACCATTACATTTCATCAAAATCCCGAGGGTGAAACCCTTCGAAACAAACTGTACATTTATGAATTAAATTGTTACACAATAAAACATTGTAGAGCCAACGCAGAGTAGCTTGACGATTCAATCCTCCCTACACCAAAAATATGCCTTACGGCTTAAACATTACAACGGTGGAAAAATCCATAGCTAACCACAAAACCGAATGCTCAGCTAAACCAGACAAGGAACGGCATTTTTCCAAGATGCACCCTACAAGGAGTCACTGAGGCTTACCAAGCGTTAAGGTTTTATCCCCACTGCTTAAAAACATAACGAGGCTAAGCACCGAGGAAGCACCTACCAACACAACACTCAATGTGGTTAAATGAAGCTCAAAACTTAACAATATATTTACAACTGAATAATGAAAAACTTCGTATAAGTATAGACTGTGAATACGACTTACCTTTCAAAGAACACCTTGTATCTTAACTGAACATTTCATGTAATCATCGAATCGAGTCACACAAACCACCAGCAAACGCATCCAAACTTAACTTGGGAATGGCATGGCTCATGTAGCTTGCTAAGTGACAGTTTACAACTATAGGTCATGGTATCAAACCGAGGAGAGGTGCCTCCAAGACCCTTCTACAAACCCTAAGAATCCGAGGGCCTATCGGCCTCTCCAAAACCCCACTCACTGCAAAAACAAATGCCCAGGTTATTCCTTCATCGAAGTAATTCCAAACGCAGATAGGGTTAACACCACTACCAAGAAACACCACTTAAAGACATGCCACGGTGGATTCCAATAGGCATTCCGCCAAGAACACTTTTAATGCACTTTATTTACATAGCCACTATCATACGTAGAGCCTGTCATTGCAATTAGTATTGAGGTTAATGTTTCGGTCTTCAATAGATAAACTTTACATCCATAGTGTAGTATGGTTACATAACATGTTAAAGAGTCAAACAACCTTTGCATAATAGCCAACCTTTGCTTAGTAATCCAATAACATTTGAAGTATGATGTGGAGCCCCTTTTTAATCAAACCACTGTATTTAGCATAAAATCCATATAGCACACATCAATGCTATTACATAACTAATGTTACAATGCTCTTAGGATTATAACATTCAATGTATATTTAATTATATAGAGTATAGTTGCATATAGAGCATAGTTTGCAACTATCAGTATTTTTGAAGTTGCCATAATAAAACTAATACATAGAACACATATTTCATTAAATTTGGAAAATTTCTATTATGAGGACTTCATCAACATTGACATTGAGTTTTTTGTAAATATTTAAACAATATATTCCATTAAATCTAGAAAAATTAACTCAAAGAACTATTCCATTAAATTTGGAAAAATTAATCCAGGGAACTATCTCCTCAATTAATAGTTTTTATTATGTCTAGTTAAACTTTAGTATTCAAGCATTCAAAAGGAATTATTACATCTCAATCAAAACTAAATGGGTAGGCCATAAATAATGATGAATATATGAATATCTCTAATTTGGTAAATGTTAAGATCATTAAGAGATTGAGATGTATTATATAGGAATAATCCAATGAAATTGCATACATAATTGCATGCTTTACTACATGGGGTTCTCTATTTATATTCGAAGTAACCAAAGTAGTAGAAATATTTTTACTATTAAATTATTTTATAAAGGAAAATAAGATAGCACAGATGGATTAAATTATATTACGAGGACTTTGTTAAGATTGAGCAAATCTTTAATATACCCATTAAATCTAGAAAACTTAACTTCTATAGTCAATGAATTGCAGGTTGTAGATGTCCATATTTTTGTTGCAAAATCCAATAACTATCATGAAATGGAAAGGACTTGCTAAAGTTAAATATATCAAACACAATAGTCTTGATATACCTAATGACTCTGAAGTAGAGTTTCATAAATGTTTTAACAAGAAAATTAAGAATAACTACTATGGGTTCAAAAACTAAAATAACATGCAAAATGTTCATAGAACTTTGGCATACACATAATTTGAATTACATTTATATTTAATTTTAAGGGTTGATCATTGATGTTTTCTCTTGGATATAAATTCATGGCTTTTGTATTTCTAAAATTATAAGAAAAAAGGTTTGAGAGACTGATTTTAAAAACTCTAGCTTATTTCCTAAAATTGATGAATTTAAACAAATTAAAGTACTTTAAGAATAACAAAAAGTAAACTATAAAACTTTGTGCTTTTCTTTTGTCTCAGTTTTGAGCTTTGAGTGTAGAAAACTCCTATTGGAATAGCTAAGTTATGATCATGGTTAGGTTGCCTTTAATGAAGGTTTGATCCACAGATATATGGGGGTGTTTTGAAGAGAAAACAACCACGAAAAGAATAGAAGCTAAGCAACAATGTATCATATATTGTTCTGCAGATAGAGGCAATTTTTAGAGGGAAATTTGCCAAGCAGAGAGGTGAGTTGGATCAACTTTGCATCACCTAGGGATGGAATCTATGCATCCTACCAAATAGAACAAAGAAGCCTAGATTTTTTTGAAACGTAATCAAATTCAAAAAAATATTTAGATCACATAGAATCATAACTTGAACATCAAGAATAAGTTGAAGCAATTGCACACGTTGATAAGCAAAGACAATGCAAGTTGTTCTCATCTTCCTATACAATCATTATTTTCTCCATTTACATCATTCATCTTGCCCTCATTAATGGACTATTACATAATACAGACATCACAAGGAGAAAGATGGTTGTTCCAAATGCGGTTGTAATTGCTAATAGAAGTCGACACTTTTTACTATTGTTGTTATAATTCTAACCATGTTGATGAGGCGACAATGATGGTCATAGGCTTGGCATCATTATCATACCAACCATTATGTGAACATTGTGACATGTTAATGACATAGGTTAAACCAATCCTACTTTAGTTAAATATCGTGGAGCATTTGGAATTTAAGATTTATAAATTTTAGAACTTGTTCGTCAAACTCTGGATACCAAAAAAACTATCTCTAGAGACACTATAAAATGTAAATCTATGCAAATCTTTTTCTATCCCAAGACTAAGACTTTTTTCTCCCTAGAGACAATATGTTAAACAATGTATTGCCACTATAATAAATTAACCTAAAGATCATCTTCTTAAAAATAAAGTACAATATCATGTTAATTTGGGTAGGGCGTGGAGGAATCGAACCACCAACATCCTGCTCATAAGGCAAGTGCTCTTCCATTGAGCTAGAACCCTTTAAAACAATAGGGGAGAGGGATTTTGTTAACACCTAGGATTGTGTTAATGCCTAGATTAGACATTTGTAATCCTAGGTGATAACTCCATCATTCACGCTTGCATATTATAGTTTGCAATAATGAGATAAATGTTGAAGGCCAAGCCAGTACTTATCCACTTTTCGAGTTCATCGTCAAGCAAGTGCCATATTTAATTTAAAGGTGATGTGCAGTCCAAAAAGGCCGACTATTGTCTCCAACAATGGCACACATTAGAATAATCATAAAATCATGTCAATGCCTATTTTTTTACAACAAATGAACATAGTGGAGGATCAGACATCAAGCATTCTAACCAAGTGTTGATAAAAGATGGCCTCTAGTTGGGTACAAGATCATATCATACAAAGAGTCATTTATTTATATTAGTTAAAACTATATGAATGGTGAAGTCCCTACATCTTAAAAAATTAAAACTATAGTGATGGACATTATTGATTGTTGTCATATATTTTATCCTTGTATTAAAGCATGATATAGAGTTGATTAAGAGGGTACTTCATAGAAAATCCTAGTCTAATTACTAAGACATTTATAATCACTCTCAAAAATAAAATTCTTGCAATAGAAAACGTGTCAATGAGATTTGAAAGCCTATTTATTAAAATTAAATTCAAAACTTAGAAATTTGAAGAATAAACAATTTGATCTAGTAATAATGTTACCCAAGGATACAAAAAATGTTTTATTAGAATTGAGATTTGAAAGAAGGGGAAGTTCTTTGTTCACTCTAGTTAAGAAGAGGTTGGATTCACTCCTTGATGTTTTCTTGGCATGGAGTCACAATAAGGGTGGATCTCCCATTTCAAGCACATAATGGCAGCAATATATTTTCATCATTCACAATAGTAGTAAAGGGGGGGCGTCATTTCAAAGTTACATCATATTTTATAACAAATTGAAAATGGCTAATAATGAACAACATTGAGGATGTATTACATTTTGTTTCAATTATATCCAATGCATGTTTCCTCTTTACCAACAACTAAAATACAATTGTGTCATGCTATATGTTCCTTCTACACCTCCTTTTCAATTTTTCTATTTGTTGTATCAACATCAAAATTAAAAGTAGCTTGATGAATCTCATCACATATTCTCAATGCATAGTCCAAATAATTCTTTGGAATAAGGAATACAATCTCCTATCCAAGACTAACCAAAAGGGCCAATTCCTTGCATAATTCCCTTGGGGTATGGCAAGTAGCATTTTATAGAACTAACTATGTCCTAATGTATCATGACAAGTCTTTTCCTCATCTTCCTTAAAGTAAAATAAATCAAACCAAATGGGAAGTTGAAAAATGAAGTGGAATTATTCCACAATAAAGTTTCATTTTCAAAACATCAAAACTGTGGTGTCTATCTTGGGCCCATAAAAAGCACCTTCACCTTTACTACTATGACAAAACCTCTATAAACACCAAAAAACAAAAGAAGCTCCTTTGTTCGTTTCCTTGTTCTACTAGATCGTTAATAGCTTAAGGAATTCAAAGAGTAAAGGTGAAGCATGGTACCTATGTACAATACTAGCAGCCACAAGTGCAATAAATTCTACCAAAGCAAATGTCCGCATCTAGTTCTATTGTCGACTATTTTTTGGAAATTACCAATACATGGCAAGACAAAAAAACTAGAAGGGAGCTAATCATGCATACTCCCAACTTGGTACACAAAAAAGGAGAAAAGGTGCTTGAATTGAGGACACTAAGGATTGGTTGTAGGGGCAGAACCCCCTCCTCTATGTTTTCCTCACCATAGAGGAGGAGCTTTTTCTAGGTAATAGTTTTTCTTTCACTTTGATTTTTTTTCTTTTTTGGTGTAGTTTTTCTCAACTATGGAAAGAGATTCACTAGCTTTTGAAATGATTTTTTAGAACACTATTGGCTTCTACCTCTAGAGGAGAGCCCTTGTAAATGTAATCAATATGGATCCCATGATCTCTCCATTTGTGTTTATGTGCTCATTTAGTGAAAGTGAATAGGTGTGTTGAATAAATAATGCTATATGCGAATCTTGTATCTCTATAACTACAGTAATTTTAATTAATATGGAAATCAAGACGTCCATTTGTATTTATATGCTCATTTAGTGAAAGTGTGAAGGCCTTGGTGAGAAACTAGGAAATGTTGTATATGTAAATTCTTGTCTTTATTATGAAAGTAATTCATTTTAAACACAATCATCAACTTATGGTTTAAAAGGTCTAATTCCAATATATGTTGCATTCAATACATTTTCACCTTCAATTTAATGTTGAATTTTCTTCAACACTAGAAAATTTTCTATTCTAGGTTCTATTATCATCATGCTAATCATCCCTTTCATTGAATCACTAAATGAATTTTGTTAGTAATCAATTTTTCTCATTTCCCCAGCGATTTCCATGGATGACAATGAATACTACTAAGGATCTATTACCTTTGATTTTAATTGTCTAGTGTTTTCTTCCTCTTTACGAACAACTAAAATATAGTTGTATCATGTTATTTGTTCCTTCTAGACCTCCTTTTGAATCTTTATTTATGTTCTCTCAACATCAACATAAAAAAAATGTTAAATATCATCACATATTCTCAATGCATAGTTTCAATACTTCTTTGGCATACAAAATACAATTTCCTACCCATGATTGAAGGACATTTCCTAGCATAATTCTCCTAGAGTATTCCAAGTAACATTTTACAAAACCAACTAAGGCCTAGTGTATCATGACAAATCTTTGACTCATCCTTATTTGAGTAAAATAAATCAAATCAAATGAGAAGCTAAATTATTGCACACTAAAGTTTCCTTTTCAAAGCACCAAATCACATTATATCTTGGTCCCATAAAAAACTCTCAACTTTATTTGTCTACAAAAAGGTCTATGAACACAAAAAAAAATCTACATAAAAACTCTTTTGTTTGTCCCTCATTCTACTAAACTATTAATATCCCAAGGAATGCAAGTAGTTAAGGTGAACCATGGTATTAGTGTACAATGCTAGCAACCACAAGTGTAATAAATTCTTCCAAAAATACAACTCCTCATTTAGTTGTACTACCAATTGATCCCTAGAAATTTCTAATACACGTTAAGACAAGAAATAACAAGGGTGGTAATTGTCCATATCCCAACGAGTGTTTTGTACACAAACAAGGAGGAGAAAGGGTGCTCACCCCAATCAACTCATTTTGGCTTAATTCAATTTACAAGATATTTTGGTATTTGGAAATGTTTTGGGGGATGATACTAGAAATCCTATTTCCCTATAATTGAAGCTTGTATATAGAATTGCAATTTTCAAAGGAAGGAAGTTTTCCTAACAAATTTACAAAAGTTGTTGAAAATATTTGTAGATATTTGACAAAGATTGCGTTCAAGGGGGTTATAAGAAACATTGAGGTACTCCAATCTAGGTGCATTACAGAGATCATAAGGAAAATGTCCACTGAAATTGTTCCTTGATAAGTATACATAGGATAAAATTTTAATCTTTCCAAATCTGAAAGGAATGTGGCCACTAAGATTGTTTCGTTGAATGTAGGTTATGTTCAAAGTGTGGCAATTTATAAGACTATATGGTGTTTCTCCAATGAACTGGTTGGAGAAGAGAATAAGTATGGTTAACTTATTGTCTTTACATAGGTCAGTAGGGATTGGTCATGTTAATTTATTAAAAGATGCATCCAACCATTCTAGCCTACAGGTTCTCCCCAGCTATGAGGAAGGCTTACTATGAAGGAATTGTTCCATATAGAGAAAGTATTCAATATAGGTAGGTCACCAATTCCCTCAGGGATGTATCTATTCAGCTTATTAATAAATAGGTGAAGAACTATTAGTCTTTTGAGCATTAAAAAAACCTTTAGGAATCAATGGTTAGCATGCATTGTTACTTAACAAATGTAATCCTTGCATGCATGTGATATTATTTAAATTCCCTAGGATGAATCCAATAAGATTATTGTTGTATAACAACAATTTATTTATCTTATGTAACTTACCTAACTCCACAAGATACGACCCAAATAAATTTCTAGATGCAATATTCATAGAGTGCAACCCTGAGAGGTTACTGAAGAACCATGGAATCTCACCTGTGTAATAATTGAACCCGATCTCCATGTATGCCCAAGTTTATACAACTTCCTACACTCTATGGGGATCAAACCATTGATCTCATTTACCTCAAAATTTAAGTATTCTAGGATAGGGAAGTCACCATACTATATGGGAATACTGCCATAAAAGTAACTTCTAGCAAGGTTCAACAACATCAAATTACTGAGTTGGGAAAATTACAATGACAAGGGCTAGTAAATTTGTTGTCGTAAGAATTGAACTCCACAAGTTTCTACAACCCCAAAATGTACTTTGGAGAGGATCATTTGAAGGAACTGTGGCTGATATATAGGGTTCTATGTTTTGGAAGCCTAAAAATGGCTTCAACGATTAGCCTATAAAACTTCTTTGGGCTTATATCCAAGCTAACAAGGTGGTTACGAAACTCAACTACTTTTGATGTTTTTCCTATGAGAATTTTTCTTGAGAGGTCCAAAGAAACCACTCTAGATTTATTTGTTAAATGTAATTATAGTCTATGATCAAGGATACATATGCATGGTTTTATCACAGTATTTCCAATATAAATAGTTTTATATACATAATTATTTAATAGCCTATATGATAATAGGAGAAGGGTCATGCTCAAGTTATTACCTTAGGGAAGGTCCTTATCCACCCTTTATTTATGCCCCCCCCCCTCAAAGAGCTAATTCAAGGCGAGTTAAGGGGGGCATACTAATTTATTCTCAGGAAAGGAAAGAAAAAAATAGGTCTGCTCGGGGTTTGAGGGGGCAAGGAAATAAGGAAGGGTTGTTTATGTGCTCTACTTAGGCAAGGAACTAGCTTAGAGATGAATTGAACTGTGTATAAGGTCTAATTTGATTTCAAATAGGCTATGGACCCCCTCCAGCATTATATTTCCACATACAAACCCTACAAAACAAATGCAATTGAGAAGTAGTAGAAATTGAGTTATCTGACACACTTGGTTATTGGCCTTTAGATCAATCATTCTAGTTTCAATTTTTTCAAACTATTATTGCAACTCTGACACTGTTAATTTATCTTAGGAACTCTAATATATTCTCAATGTATATACCACACTGCACTTTACAAGAAACAATTTCACTCTATATCAACAACAACCAACCATGTTTATATGAAAAAGGACAATTAATGTGAAGTTTTCAATGATCATTGTAAACTATTCTCTTTTCTCTAATACTAGTTGTCATACCACCTACCACACTACACCTCTTTGAAAATCACTAACACCTTCAACACTTTGAATGTAGAATTCTCCATGTATTAGACTTGAGCATCCTCTCAAGAACAAGCTAATCATGCCTATGTACTCACTGATATGTCATCCAATGCTTCAATCCCCCACTCATTCAATATACTACTATGTTATTCAATCTCCAAGAAACATGGTTTTGGGTGAATTCATTCAAAATGTAATTTTGTTGGTTCAAATATTTTTTACATAGGTTTTCTGCAATAGCTTTGAGCCATTGATCACACAATCCTTTGATCAACAATTCCACCCACTTGAAAAATTACTCAAAGACATGTTGCAGGTTTTAGTGGATTGCTAGTGAAAATTAACTTTTCTCAAAACCACTTACCATCCACCCATAATATGCTTTTAAGGTATGACACTAGTTTCAACTTTCTAGTGATTTAATGTGGACCCTTTGATGATGAGGCTTAAGTTTGACTTTTTATGGTTGGATGACTTTATAAAAACCTCATACAAATAATAAACAAGAAAAAATTGAATTTACAACACCTAGAACTTAAATGACAAGCTCTTGAATTACCATAGTTGTTTCCTGATATACTACCATGTGATCTGCCATAACTGCAACACCATGGGGTGTATATGGGATTACCAATTACACCACAATACCTAAAGAAACAATAATACTGGGAAGGAATCTTAATTTAATTCCTTACTATTGGAGGTGGACCATCTCCTCTCTACCCTTATGAACACTAATGGCTCCTCAATTTTGAGTCTCACAACTTCTCCAACCTCAGAAAAATTACAATCTAGTTGGTGAATCTCATCCTAAGTTCAACTATGGTAGCCATTAGTCATTCCATCATAGGACAACCTGGCTCCAAGGTGAATCATGATATTAATAGATACTAGGTGATTATACAAAACAATATGTGTAGTTTGTGTGAGTTTGAAAGCCTTTCATGTTAGCATGTATGGATCGTCGATTTTTTTATGAAGAAATAAGATAAAGAATTTGGCTATATTGTGTGGATGCAAGAAGATCCAAACATAAATTTTCTGCTCATGAAGCTTGCTAGGGCCAACCTGCATCATCCTTTGTGCTCAACTAAAACTCATGAAATCACGGAACAATAAAACATCATAACTTGATGAAACCATGCCTCATGCTTAATCTCTAATCTATTTATGTTGGAGTCCTAGTATTGATCACTGTCAATTTGAAATTCCTCAAGGGATATAGAAAATTGATATATCCAAACCATGTATTTGGCACAAAAATTCATAGATATTCTTCAACAAAAACAACAAGGTATAATGGGATCCTAATACAGTCCTAGCTCAAAATCCAAACTAAAAGAAAATATTACGTAAGTCACCATTAGTTGTAATTCTTTGTGGATGGATTGGACATGGAAAAATGGTAAATCCATCTTCCATATTAAAGGAAGAATCTAAAGCTAACTTATAGCAAGGTTGTGACTTAGTTACAATAGTCATTAGAACTTGGTGTAGAAGTTGTAATAGATTTTGGGAAATGCGTGTAGATTTGTAAATTTGAATTGTTTTGCAAACAAAAAACTTCCTTTATCAAAGCCTTCATATTTGGTTTCCAGTTGAAACAGGCTGAGGAAGGATCAGATCAATGGTACACTAGTTGATATCAATGATTATTTTATTTTCTCTGAAGTTCAATATTTTACTTCTAGCACAAACACAAGGGCATTTCTAACAACAACATTGCATGGTGAATGAAAGCTAACGCGTGTTAGCTCTCCTACTGATACAACCACATTTGCATCAAATACATCGCACCATGAAGGAAATCCAATGCATGTTAGCTTTCTTTCTAGCAGAAGCATAATGACATTGCTTACAAAAACATTGTAGATTGAATCGTTAGCTTTCCATATACCACAAGCCGAAGGGCATTTCTGACAACAACATTGAACAATGAATGAAAGCTAACGCATGTTAGTTTTCCTACTGGCACAATCACATTGCCATCAAATACATTTCAGCATGAATGAAATCTAACACATGTTAGATTTCGTTGTAGCACAAACACAAGGGTATTTCTAACAAAAACATTGCACAACGAATGAATGTTAATGTGTGTTGGCTTTCAAACTAGCACAACCACATTTTCATTAAATACATTGCACCATGAAGAAAATAAAACACATGTTAGCTTTCTTTCTAGCACAAGCACAAGAGAATTTCTAACAACAACATTGCACAGTGAATGAAAGCAACGCATGAAGGAATTCATATTGGCACATCCACATTGCAATCAAATACATTGCACCATGAAGGAAATATAACACATGTTAGAATTCCTTCTAGCACAAGAAGAAGGGAATTTTTTACAACAACACTGCATAGCAAATGAAAGCTAATGCATGTTAACTTTCATACTAGAACAACCACATTACCATCAAATACATTGCACCATGAATGAAATATAATGCATGTTAGCTTTCCTTCTAACACAAGGACAAGGGAACTTCTAACAACAACATTTCACAATGAATGAAAGCTAATGTGTGTTGGCCTTCCTACTAGCACAACCACATTGTTATCAAATACATTGCACCATGAAAGAAATATAGTGCGTGTTATATTTCCTTCTAGCACAAGCAAAAGAGAATTTCTAACAACAACATTGCACAGTGAATGAAAGCTAATGCATGATAACCTTCCTACTAGCACAACTGCATTCCCATCAAATACATTGCACCATGAAGGAAATCTAACGGATGTCAGTGTTCCTTCTAGTACACGCACAAGGGAATTTCAAACAATAAAATTTCATAGTGAATGAGAGCTAACCAATATTAGCTTTCCTACTGGCACAACCACATTGCCAGCAAATACATTGCACCATGAATGAAATCTAACGCATGTTATCTTTAATTCTAACAAAAGCACAAGGTAATTTCTAACAACAATGTTGCATAACAAATGAAAGCTAATGTGCGTTGGCTTTCCTATTGGAAAAAACACGTTGCCATCAAATACATTGCACCATGAAGGAAATCTAATGCATGTTATCTTTCCTTCTAGCACAAGAAAAATGACATTTCTAACAACAACATTGCATGGTGAATGAAAGCTAAAGTGTGATAGTTTTCCTATTGATACAACCATATTGCCATCAAATACATTGCACCATTAAGGAAATCTAACGATGTTAGCTTTCCTTCTAGCACAATCACAATGGCATTTCTTACAACAACATTGGATAGTGAATTGTTATCTTTCCATCTACCACAAGCATAAGGGCATTTCTGACAACAACATTGCATAGTGAATGAAATCTAACGTGTGTGTTAACTTTCCTACTAGCACAACCACATTGCCATCAAATATATTGCACCATGAATGAAATCTAATGCATGTTAGTTTTCCTTCTAGCATAAGCACAAGGGAATTTCTAACAACAACTTTGCACAACAAATGAAAACTAAAGTATGTTGGCTTTCCTACTAGTACAATCACATTGTATCAAATACATTGCACCATGAAGGAAATCTAACACGTGTTAGCTTTCCTTCTAGCACAACCACAAGAGCATTTCTAACAACAACATTGCATAGTGAGTGAAAGATAATGCATGATAACATTCCTAGTGGTAGAACTGCATTGCCACCAAGTACATTGCACCATGAAGGAAATCTAACACATGTTAGCTTTCCTTCTAGAACAAGCAGGATGGCATTTATGTCAACAACATTGAAAGCTAATGCATGTTAGCTTTCCTACTGGCACAACCACATTACCATTAAATACATTGCACCATGAATGAAATCTAATGCATGTTAGCTTTCCTTCTAGAACAAGCACAAGGGCATTTCTAACAACAAGATTGCACAACGAATGAAAGCTAATGTGTATTGAATTTCCTACTGGCACAACCACATTGTCATCAAATACATTGCACCATGAAGGAAATCTAACGTGTGTCGTCTTTCCTTCTAGCACAAGCACAAGAGCATTTCTAACAACAACATTGCAAAGTGAAAGAAAGCTAATGCGCCATAACCTTCCTACTGAAACAACTGCATTACCATCAAATACATTGCACCATGAAGGAAATATAATGCATGTTAGCTTTCCTTCTAGCACAAGCAAAAGGGAATTTCTGACAACAACATTACATAGCGAATGAAAGCTGGCCCATGTTAGCTTTCCTACTATCACAACCACATTACCGTCAAATACATTGCACCATGAATAAAATTTAACGCATGTGAGCTTTCCTTCTAGCGCAAGCACAAGGGAATTTCTAATAACAACATTACACAGTGAATGAAAGCTAACATGTGCTAGGTTTCCTACTAGCGCAACCACATTGCCATCAAATACATTGCACCATGAAGGAAATATAACCCATGTTAGCTTTCCTTCTAGCACATGCAAAAGGGCATTTCTAACAACAACATTGCATGGTGAATGAAATCTAACACATGTTAGCTTTCCTACCAATACAACTACATTGCCATCAAATACATTGCACCACGAAGGAAATCTAATGCATGTTATCTTTCCTTCTACCACAAGCATAATGGCATTTATTACAACAACATTGCACAATGAATTGTTAGTTTTCCATCTACCACATGCATAAGGGCATTTTTGACAACAACATTGCACAATGAATGAAATCCAACACGTGTTAGATTTCCTACTGGAACAACCACATTGCCATCAAGTACATTGCACCATGAATGAAATATAACACATGTTAGCTTTCATTCTAGCACAAACACAAGGGTATTTCTAACAACGACATTGCACAATGAATGAAAGCTAACGTGTGTTGGATTTCCTACTGACACAACCACATTGTCATCAAATGCATTGCATCATGAAGGAAATCTAATGCATGTTAGCTTTCTTTCTAACACAAGCACAAGAGCATTTCTAACCAGAACATTTCCAAGTGAATGAAAGCTAATGAATGATAACCTTTCTACTGGCACAACCGCATTGCCATCAAATACATTGCACCATGAAGGAAATATAATGCATGTTAGATTTCCTTCTAGCACAAGCAGAAGGGCATTTCTGACAACAACATTGCATAGTGATTGAAAGCTAACATGTTTTAGCTTTCCTACTGGCACAACCACATTACCATCAAATACATTGCACTGTGAATGAAATATAATGCATGTTACCTTTCCTTCTAGTAGAAGCAGAAGAGAATTTATAACAACAACATTGCACAATGAATTAAAGCTAACGTGTGCTAGCTTTCCTACTAGCACAACCACATCGCCATCAAATACATTGCACCATGAAGGAAATCTAACACATGTTAGCTTTCCTTCTAGCACAAGCACAAGCACAAGGGCATTTCTAACAACAACATTACACAACAAATAAAATCTAACAAATATTAGCTTTAATTTTAGCACAAGCACATTGCCATCAAATACATTGCACCATGAATGAAATCTAACGCGTGTGGTTGTAGAGTCTAGTGCTTTAATAGTGGGATTGAAAGCATCTTTGGATAGAGGCATATTTCGCATTGAGGAATTGGTTAAATTTGAAGAGATACAATCATTGTATTTTAAAGCATTTATTTGGTGCACAAATTATGTACTTGCAAATTCAAAAACTCGGAGTTGTGTCTAGAGGATATTTGAACAACACGAGGATTTTGAGAATCGTGAGATGGACTTGAATGAGACAAAACTCATGTTCTACTTGAAGCTATAGCAACTTATAGATATACAACTCTAAATTATGTGATGACTAAACATTTGATATCTAGGAGAGTTGTCTACAACTTTAGTGATGTTCTTCTTGAAATGATAATTGGTTAAAAATGCACAGATGAGTGTATGACAAATAAGAATCCCTGAACTCGTAAATAAGAAGGACCTAGTGTGGGAAGTGAATACTTGCAACAGCCCACTAGTCTCCATTATTTTGTGGTTATTCTGGGCATATTGACTTGGTCGATCTTATCAAATATTGAGACATGTGCACATATTTTTGGAGAATTTCAATTCACAAAACAAGCATGGAAGGATGTTGAGGCCACGCTCAATATTCACAATCTGTGGTCAAAAGAAAACATACTGGATAATGTTGTTGAATGGTTCCAAAGGCAAGATCTAAAGCAGTTCAATACGATACCCTTTCTCATTCTTTGGAGACTATGAATTGCACAAAATGAGGGAATCTTTGAAGGGAAAATGGTACCCAATTTCCAAGTAACTTCTCAAGCTATGGCAATTCTTCCATTCTTCCATGCTGTTCCAAAACCACCTAAATGAAAAATTATTACCTTCCTCAGATAGATGTATCTTCTCCATGGGGCTACTTCGATGGCTCTAGTCAAGACTAAGGGAAAAAATGTGGGGCAGGATATCTATTATACTTCTCGAAAACACATTACTTTGCAAGCAAGTGTTTCTTAAGGCCTGGAAGAAATAATATTGGAGAATATTTAGCTCTTATGTTACTTATGCAGTTTTCCCAAGAAAATAACACAAAGTCACTACAAGTCTATGGCGATTCTGAGTTGGTGATCAAAAGCATGTTGGGGGAGAATCAAGCTCAAAATCATATTTTACATAATGTGGCTCGGCACTCTAGTGATGCAGCAACCCTGTTTGAAAAGATTTCCTTCAATCCCATTTATAGACAATTCAATACTTTAGTAGACACACTATCAAAACTTAAAAGCAAGTCTCTCTGGTTTGCATTCACAAGTTTATGAAGATGAAATCAATGGTGGGGATGTGGTATCATCCCAAAGCTACTTGTATCTATTTTGACTTAGACTGAGACAGTTTTTTGAACCAATTAAAATTTGTAGACAGACAAATAGTGATGTATAGTTGATGTTGATATCATAGAACTGTTTAAATTTTGGAATCATGGTCATTAGACTAATTAAATTCCACCTGTGAGGGATTATTGAATACCCTTTTTTGAGAAAGTTTTTTGTAAAATTATAGGACTATAAAGGACTTTAAATCTCTGATCCCATAAGGATTGTATTTATTCTCTCCTTGAAATATAAATATTTTTTTTTTGGAGAAAACAAAGGTACACATTCTACACATTTGGAAATAGCTTGAATGACTCAAAGATCCTAATAATCTATGAATGGGATAGATCCTAGAAACAATCAGGATATGACTAGAGATTCCTTTCACTATACCTTGAAAATCAGTATGGTAGAAAAATGTTTCCCAACCATACCAAGCATTGATGCTTTCATAAATATGTCGGTTTCATATGATATATAATCCTTGTAGGAAAAATACTTATGCACGAGGATAGTTAAAAATCTGTAGCAATAATATAGTCATCACAAACCCAAACACATGGGATAGAGGATCTCTTTCTTCCACAATGTAATGTCCAAAAAAGAACAAAAAAATCCCAAAATTAAATGCCCTCCCTATTCATCAAAATGTATTTCATTAACAAGTACACAAAAAATATTTGTTGTAACACCAGCATGTGCAAACCATGTGGACATACAATGGCATCAAGAGAAACATTATGCACCCTAATATGGAATTTTTGGAATCACTCTCAATCTTAGATGACCAAACTTCAATACAATTGTTGGGCCAATCCCCTCCTACCACACATAGGCATAACATCTAATAATCAAGCAGAAGCGTGTGCATTACTAAAGTGCCTAGAAATTCCTATAAGCAAAGGTTTATCAAACATTCAATGTGTATGGGACTCAACACTAATTACAAGTATAATATTGAATTATTCTGAATCTGTAACCACTAGCCATTAATCTTAACCAAGGTGTTCAGTCAAATTACTCACCTTAGACAATGTTTCAAAAGTTAAAAATTTAAGAATGTAACACAAGGGCATAGAGGTTCATGCCTCTACCCAACATGTCCATTGGGGGAGATGACAATGTTGAACATGTGATTTACCTCAAAATTTTGAATATCTATATGTTAAATGGTTGTTGTAAATAGCTGACACTTGCATAAGGCATCTCTGTGAATTTTGGCAAGTCCTTTTAAGGACAAAAACCAAAATATTATGCTCATTTTTGTTGAGATTCAAAAGGTCTTTGGGAAGATATTAAAACATGTTTAATATTTTCATGTGGAGGATGAGTAACTTATGGAGAAATTGTACTCTAAATCTCATTACCAAAGAAAACGATTTTGAGGCTTTTTTAGGAAGAAGAATGAAGCGTTGATTACATTTATTCTTATAAATTTAACATTGAGTCTTCACAAGTGTCTTGAAGCTCCTTGTTCTGGTAAATTTGATGATATAAAACATTGAATTAAAAGCATTGACATTTGCTAGCTTCCAAAAGTAGCAAGCTTCCAAAAGCAGCATGCAATAAAAAAAGAAATGTTTATTTTGGCAAGCTACAACCTCAGTGATTCCATCCTCGATTTGTTTAATCAAATACCACTTCCTAAACCATACACAAGAGTAATGGACCAAAGCCACCATATCCTTTCCATCCCATACACAAGAGTAATAGGCCTCAGCCACCAAATCTTCAATAGGGAACCTTGCCTTCTAATGTATTAAATTCTCAATGTCATTAAGCAAACCTATTCTAAGCATGTAGAGCAATTATTAGTATATAGTGCATCATCTGCCTAAAAATAAAGGAAGGTGAGCTATCAAAGTTGCACTATTACACTAGTAGTTCCTTATTGTCTAATTATAATATCACCATCCATGATTGTTTTCTCAAATTCATCTTGAGTAAAGGAACATGTGACTCCCAAAAAACTTCAAAAGCAATCACAAGATAATCCATACAAGAAATGATAAATATTTCAACAAGATCAAGGGTCAGTCTAATTTACAAGAGCCTTGAAGCAACGCTAAAAAAGACAACATTGTGATCCTCTTAACAATATGTTGGCCACACATGATATGCAATTCTTGTAGGAAAAACACTCCTGTACGCAGATAGCACAAACTCTAGAGAAATAAATACAAAGCATAAATCAAACACATGGGATGATGGATGTCTATTGTTATACACTCCTGCACATGGATAGCACAAAATATAGAGAAATAAATACAATGCATAAATCCAAACACATGGGATGACAGATGTGTGTTGTTACACAATGTAAATCTACCAAAAAAATCCCAAAACCTAACACACTCCTTGTTCACCAAAATGTGTTTTTTGTTTGAAATGAATTTGGTTATTGCTAGGAATTTAACTCAAAGAAGTGTGGAATTAAATCTTGGCCAAGTGGTCATGATTGGGGGTAAACTAATTAGTCAGTCACGCAAGGTTCACACATGGCCTCATCCACATGATACAACTCCTTATAGAGACAATCAACCCACAAAGAGAATGCCACTAGCCACTATAATGTTGAATTATTTTGAATCAGTAGCCACTAGCTATCATTCTTAAACAAGGTGGTCAACCAAATCACTCACCTTGGAAAATGTTTCAAAATCTTGAAATTTAAGAATGTAACATAAAGGCATAGAGGTTCATGCCACTACCCAGCATGTCAATTGAAGGATATGACAATGTTGAACATGTGCTTTACCTCATAATTTTGAATATCTAAATGTTAAATAACTGTCAATCAAGAGTTTTGTGGTTGTTGTAAATGTGGCCTATATGTTTAGAAACACTGGCTATAGAGTTCAGGTACAGTTCCATTATTTTTGACTTCCGAAAGTTTTGACCTAAAAATAGAAATACTTATGTAAGTTGCTCCATCCTCATAAAGGGGAAAACTTTAAAAATGTGACTAAAGTGAAAACAAGCCAAATATATATTTCTGAAATCCATGTTTCCAAGAATGAATGGAGAGATGTTCATATAATACATAGACACAACTATACCTACCTTCTTGGCTTTGATTTGTATCTTCTCAATCTTCCATGGCCAATCCCAATCCAACCTTTTCAAGCAACGACAAATGTAAGGTCTTTGACAAATCCTTGAGGATACTTTCACCTATATGAGTATTCTTCACTACTTCACAAAGCACTGAACTGAAATTCAATTGATGCATAAGATATCTAACTACAATAGAAAGGAGTTCCAACTTCAACTACATGTTCTGCACATCTCTTTCATACAAAATCACATGATCTAAGCAACTATTGAGAAACACAATGATACCATCCAATCCATATCCTGTAAGCTGCTCAAGAGAACATATTTGTGTGTTTGATTTCATAATTTTCTTACTCTATTAACTCCTAGTTTCAAAATGTTAGATTAGGCAATAGATGTTGTCCCTTTAGTGTTTGTGTGAATTGAATATTGTGATGTACTTTCAATACTAATAGATGTTGCTGGATACCTATGTAAACTATGAATATCTTTACCTGTGGACAAAAAGAAGAAGAGACCCCTACTGTCTAATCCTCTCAAGCTTCAAGACCTATGGATGTGATTAACTGGCCGTTGTAATTTCTTTTTTAAATTGCTAATTCTATTCCTGAAGAAAAACATTCTGAGCAAATAAATTAATGGTTGTGTTGGAAGATGTCTAAACACCTGTGCATTTGCATGTTTAAATATTCTTCTTATTGATGGATGGAAATACAGATACCCAACTAACAGTTTAAGACTTTAAACTTCCCACATTGATCTTTCTAGACAGATTATTCCTGTGCAATGTTTGGGGTTACCTTTTTATGTGGATAGCTGGGAGATCATGCTATGGCAATCTCCTCTTTAATTGAGTTGATTGCCATTCCCATTGGGAATGCCCAAAGTTCATTCAATCCTATGATCATTGGTTAGGCAATTGTAAAGCCTACAAAAATTTCAGAGAGAGATGCCTCTTTGACAAGACATAGAAGCATTATTGGAGCATATTTGAAATTTGGACCTAGAACACAAGTAATGATCCTTTATAAAGATGAAAGTGGTGGCTGCTACCATAGCACCTGGATTTATAGGATTGATCAACAAAGCTCCGGAATCTGAATAATGAAACCATTCCAAGAAATATCCTACATAATATGTTGGCTAAATAAAATTTTGGTGCAAGGGACATTTTACAACAGATTTTCAGAATGGATTAGGGACAGTTCTTGTAGCATATATTCTTCAAAAAAAGTAGCATGAAGATAACCCTTTTATCATTTATGGTATTGATTACACAACTATGCATTGGTCAAAGCTCTCCAAGATGCATGTTAAGTGTATCGGTGTGAAGACCTGTCAAACTTATAATTCAAATCACCAGTTAACGCTCCATCCTGTAGCAATAGCACTGGAGGACGATATTGATAGTATTAAATCAGTGGTAAGAGCATCTAAATTGCCAACAACTTTTTAGTAGAGACTCACACTTTTGTTAGGCCATCCAAACTAGTGATTTGTTCGTAGAACTAGTAAAGTTTTGCAATCATATGTTATGTTGCCTAGCTAAAATTGATGTAGATCTGGCTGAATATTACTAGTCGGCTAATCTGTATAAGGCCATATTTGGTCAATTATTCATTCAACAATTATGATGGAAATACCACATTGAACACATGTCTTGTCTTTGTCAATTTAAGTATCTTAAAACCTAGATTAACCCTATATATAACATTACCATCTGCCTTATGGCTTTAGTTCCGAAACATTAACAACTCTACCGCCATATTTAGTAATAAAACTTGCAACTGAATTCTTATTGCACGAGCCAAACAAATTACTCATACTTGACCTTTCAAACTTCTGATGACAACTTTACCGTATACTAGATGAATTGAGTATTAGGAATGATTTAAAATACTTGAGAATCATATCAGATTCTTGGTTCTGATATCATCAAAATGGCATCATTCAGGAGGAACCCATGGTCGAATATGTAAGAGAAAAGCATGCCAAGAAGTTCAAGGGAATGTTTCAAAAGCACTAGTAGTTTAAGTCCCGGAAAAAGTCTTATAATACTCCTGAACTTAGTGAGAAATATCAAACCAATACTGGAATTTCTATTGATAAAAAAATTGCATATGTGAAATATTCAAGAGTAGATCAATTCAAGGAGATCAAAATTGAATGCATGAATCTTATGAATGAAAATGCGGACCTAGATGAGAACAGAAACGAAGGCACAAATTGTAATACTAGAAGTAGAAAGTGATGAAGAGACTGATCAAGAGGGAAATATGCTTGATTTCAGAAATAATGAGAATTTCATAGCGATAGATAAGGGCTACTTTGATGAGATATTAAGGGAATCTGAGGAGAATAAAAATAGTTTTTCTCATTCATCATTTTTTCTAAGCTTCTATTCTTTTGTATATTTTGATAAAATCTTTTCGAATTGTTTTCTATCAAATAAATAAACAAAATCGTATGCTGGAGAAAAAAATCACATTGCCAAACAAAAAAATTAACTAAAAAGCCAATTTCTTAATTGTTGAGAAGTAAGGCAATAGAAAAGACAAGGGATTGCACAATTACCATGCAAACAAAAGTTTATTTAATCCCCAATAGGTTGAATTCAAGGAGGTCCCCGTAAGAAACCTGCAACACCTATGCGTTGAAACATTTTTATATTGTCCAACCCTAATTTCATGCTTGCTTTTGCATTTTCAGTCTGGCTTTGTGAAATTTGTAAGGTTTCTGAAGATATATTTCCATTGTATATAAATTCCCTTTCTAGCAAATTAGTTCTAAATGCTAGAAGCAAATGCAATATGAAACCAAATCTTTGAGTATCATGATTGAACTGAATCCGTCTGTGAATCCATTATTTGCATTCATAGAATATTCGACTTGGGAACTATTCAATGAAGCCATACCTTGAAGAGAAAATTATCTGGTAGATTTGCAGATTCAGTGGCCTCGAACTTGGTTCAATCCCTCGCCCTCCAACAACGATAATACGAACATGCGGCTGTTTTGCTCTGCTACTTGCGTGGGTGCCTTTTGGAGATAGTGAGATAGTCACCAAGGAGGTGAAGGTCTATCCGGAAGACTATTGACGTGAACAAAACAACTAAGATCTCCAGACGCTCGAAAGGCTAGAATTTGATAAATTTAAACCCTCCTTCCCACCTAATTTAAGAAGTTGTGGTGCGATTATTTTCTTCTTTGGTTTTAAAAAATGTGTCTTGGTCCCAAAAATGTTGCTTCTAGGGCTCATGGGACCACATACCCCAAGAATGAATTTTTCAAATAAGAGTCTTATATGGTAAAAATATTTCAAATAAGTGTTTTATATGGTAAAAATCTAAACGTTTGATAAACCAAGGATTGGTATTAAGGATGCAGACATGATTTGGGGATGAAAATTAAGGTGTTATATCCCAACTATTAACTACAAGTAAAAAATTTAATTTAATGATATCTAATTTTAATATTAATATTTTTGAGTGACCAAATTCAGTCAATGACTTGACCTTGCTTCTTTAGGAAGAGTCGTAGGGCACCCAAATAACATGAGCATTGGAGTGGATGTGAGCGTCAACCCAAATACAACACATGCTCATGGTGATCAAGAATGCTACTTGAGGGGGCACAAGCCTGGGGGCGCCCACACAATTGATGCCACATGAGACCGCTAAACAAAAAAGGTAGCAATATGAATGGATAACGGGGTCCATTGGACTCAACCTTGATTTTTTCCAAGAAGCTGGAGGGTACCCAAACACCGATAATGCCAGAGTGGATGTGAGTGCCCACCCAAACACAATGCATGCCAACTGAGATAGCGAATGCACCTTGAGAGCACCCACACAACCAATGCCACATGAGATTGCCCAACAAAAAGATAGCAATATGAACGAATAAGGGGTCCATTAGACTCAACCTTCCTTTTTTCGGAGGAGGCGAAGGGCGCCACCATGTCCTTAGTCACCTCGGTTCCCTTTACAGGTGATGGGGGAGCTCCTTAGAATAACAACCTTATCATTTTTCTTGCTCTGAACACTCTATCACGTTCCCTCCCATCGATCTGACTCCGAAGGGAATATGAACAACATAGGAGGGGTGCGAATTTTCACCCCAGTATCACATTATGAAATTATTCACAACTAAATATGTGTGCAATACATAATAAACATACACATTGGAATTAAACCATATTAACACACACACATAATGCATTTACCTGCATTTCATCATAGGCATAATATCAACATAATGCAAAGGCATTCAGTTCCATTATTCAGCTGGAACAATCTATGCATTCTGACATAAACAAGCAATCATTCATGTATATAAAATTGTGATAAAATTGGCATAATCAGAGGCAACATGAAACACTTATCTTTTAATTGAAATCACTAAGCAACTGGCTATGGACTGCAACATTCCAACCCAACCATAGGTCTCTTCCCAGCCTATATTCTTTTAGCACTCATAGACCACCCTCGAGCTAGGGCTATGTATCCACTAAGGAGAAACTACTCAGGTGTTAGAAAATCAGGATCACAGAGCAATAACAATAAACAAAAATGCAAATATAATCACACATACACATTACAAGAGAGACACAGATATATCATGGTTCACCCAACTTGGGCTACGTCCACACTGAATTTGCCAGTCCTTATTATTATTATCGTCCAACAAGGTAAAAGGATACAACCTGCAACACAACTGTTGCACTTCCTCTTCTCTGTTTCACAGTCTCTCTCCTGATCTCAAAGATCTTTACAATGCATAAAACCTAATACATCATCATCCCTAGCTGTATTACAATGTCTTTATTTTATAAAGGAAATACAATGGGAAAATACCACAGGATATCCAAAACCATGAGCCCGCAAAACAGTTGGCGAAAACAGCCCCAAAAATTTTCTTCGGGGGCGCTGGCCCATGAAACCCTATGGGGGGGCGATGCCCCCCCACACCCCCTCATTGGGGTGACTGTACAGTCCACCTACATATCATATAAAACTGGGGTACAAACACAGCTGATACAATATCATCTATGAGACTAGAAGATCTGGCTCCACAACCAACAATCTCCCACTTGGAGACTGATCACAGCAACTCCACCGCTGCTGCACTTGCTGGACTTGGACTTGAAAAATTTCTCCTCTTCACCTTCATGCTAGAAGGCCAACTGAAACCGAGCACGAACTCAGTTTCTCTCTGGTCACTACCTTTGTGAACATGTCTGCAGGATTCTGGCTAGTATGTATCTTTTCCAGCTTCAACAGTTCATCTTCCAGAATAGAGCGTATGAAATGGTACTTGAGCTGTATATGTTTAGTCCTGGAATGGAATGCTGAGTTCTTTGCAAGGTGAATGGCACTCTGGATGTCACTATACAATCTGCTATCCTTCTGCTTCTTACCCACTTCCTCCATAAACCTCTGCAACCAAATCATCTCTTTACTAACCTCTGTAATGGCAACATACTCTGCTTCTGTTGTTGAAAGTGCAACAACCTTCTGTAGTTTCGAAATCCAGCTTACTGCTGTTCCACCTACAGTAAACACATACCCTGTGGTGCTCCTCCTGCTATCCTTGTCACATGCCATATCTGCATCAACGTATCCCTGTAGAACAGTGTCTGAACCTCCAAAACATAATGCCTCAGTGGTAGTACCTCTCAAATACCTAAGAATCCACTATACTGCCTTCCAATGTTCTTTACCTGGATTGTTCATATATCTGCTCACAACTCCCACTGCATGTGCAATATCTGGTCTTGTGCACACCATGGCATACATCAAGCTGCCAACTATTGATTGATAGGGAATCTTGGACATGTAATGTGTCTCTTCTTGTGTCTTGGGACACATTTCCTTACTTAGACTGAAATGGATAGCCAAAGGTGTACTTACAGGTTTTGCATTCTACATTTTGAACCTCTCCAACACCTTTTGTATGTACTCACTTTGAGACAATGTCAATTTGCGATTTTTCCTGTCTCTCGTTATTCTCATACCAAGGATTTGTTTTGCAGCACCCAAATCCTTCATCGCAAATGAATTATCTAGCTTTCTTTTGAGTACATTTATATCCTGCATGTCAGACCCTACAACAAGCATGTCATCCACATACAATAACAAGATAATATATCTTCCATTGTCTAGCTTCTTGAAATAAACACAGTGGTCAGAATGACATCTACTATAACCTTGTTCTGTCATAAACCTATCAAACTTTAGATACCACTGCCTTGGAGCTTGCTTCAATCCATACAAGCTCTTTTTCAACCTGCATACCAGATCCTCCTTACCTTTGACCTCATACCCTTGTGGCTGCTGCATATATATTTCTTCCTCCAAATCCCCATGGAGGAAGGCTATTTTTACATCTAACTATTCAAGATGCAAATCTTCTACCACCACTAGACTTAAGATAGTCCTAGTTGAAGTCATCTTAACAACAGGAGAAAATATTTCATCAAAATCTATACCTTTCTTCTGTGCAAACCCCTTTACAACAAGTCTGGCCTTGTACTGCTTCTTATTTCCTTCTTCTTCCTTCAACCTGTAAATCCATTTGTTTTGCAATGCTCTTTTACCAGCAGGCAACTGAACCAAATCCCAAGTCTGGTTTCCTACCAATGAGTCCATCTCCTCATTCATGCCTTGCTTCCACTTCTTTCTAGTTTCCACCTGCATTGCTTCTTCATAACATTCTGGTTCACCAAAATCAGTCATCAATAAATAATACATTGAAGGAGAGTATCGTTCAGGGAGTCTACTTAACCTGGTAGATCTTCTTACAGTTGCAGGAGTTTCAGGTACTTGCTGCTGCTCTTGATTTTCTGGAATCTTCGGAACTTCATTTTCTTTAATTTCATCAAGCACTATGTACTCTGTGTTTTCCTTTTCCTGTTTCTTTCCCTGCAACTGATCTTTATACATGACCTTTTCATTGAGTATCACATCTCTACTCCTGATGATTTTGTTATTTTCATAATCCCATAAATGATAACCAAATTCATCAACCCCATATCCAATAAAGGTACATTTCTTGGATTTAGCTTCAAGCTTTGTTCTATTTTCTTTATCAATATGGACAAATGCTTCACAACCAAACCTTCTCATAAATGAGTAGTTTACCTTTTTATCTGTCCATGCTTCCTCTGGAATACCACCATCCAAAGCACTTGAAGGTCCTCTGTTTATTAAATAAACACTAGTATTTACAGCATCCGCCCAAAACTGTAAGGGAAACCCTGCATGAAGTCTCATACACCTTGCACGCTCCATGATCGTTCTATTCATCCTTTCTGAAACACCATTTTCCTATGGTGTTCCTGGGACTGTCTTCTCTCTACAAATCCCAAGGTATGAACAGTAACTATCAAACTCCTTGCCGCAGTACTCACCTCCATTATCAGATCTGAGACACTTCAATCTTTTTCCTGTCTCATTCTCAGCCAAAGCTTTCCACTTCTTAAAAGTAGCAAACACATCATATTTCTGCCTAATGCAATAAACCCAAGCTTTTCTAGTTGCATCATCAATAAATGTAACATAATAATGAGAGCCACCAAGAGATTGTACCTGAGCCGGTCCCCATACATCTGTATGCACAAGCTCTAATTTTTCATTCTTCTTCTGTTTCCCAACCCTGAGAAATCTAACTCTCTTCTGTTTTCCATAAACACAGTTTTCATAGAATTCCAAACTTACCTGCTTCAAATCCGGCAGCAACTTCCTTGAGTGGAGAATCTGCATCCCCTTCTCACTCATGTGGCCAAGCCTATGACGCCACAATGCTGTATCTGTTCCTGTGGAAGCTAAAGAGATAGAATGGTCAGTATTATGAGGACATAAATACAACGTACCTACTCTGTCTCCTTTTGCTATCACCATTGATCCTTTAGTGATCTTCCACCACTTTTCTCCGAACGTAGATAGACAGCCGCCATCTCCCAATTTACCTGTTGAGATCAGATTTCTTTTCATAGCAGGAATATGCCTAACTTCTTTTAACAACCAATCAGTTCCATTCTTAACTTTTATCCATACCTTACCCATTCCAACAATTTTACATGGCTCATCATCACCCAATAAAACATGTCAAAAGTCGCCAGGAACATACTCATGAAAGTATTTCCTATGGGGTGTAGCATGACATGAAGCTCCTGAATGTACTACCCAATAATCACTAGTATTATCTAATGCAAGAATCAAAGCATCTTGTAACACATCACCTGCTACATTTGCTTCCTGGGTAGTTTCCTTCTGTGCATCTCCTTTCTTCTTTAGAGATTTGCAGTCTTTCTTCAGATGTCCTTTCTTTCCACAGTTCTAGCACTCTATCTTTCCCAGTCTGGACTTGGATCTGCCCGTTTTAGACTTTCCACGATTACCTTGGCTCTTTCCTCTCTCCTTTTGTCTTCCTCTGCTCTCCATGGTCAACGCATTACCTGATGTCTCACCTGTGCTTTTTCTTCGCATTTCCTCGCTAAGAATAACACCAATAATATCATCAAATTTCAAGGTGTTTGAACCAGAGACAGAGTTACTTACAGCCATGACCAAGCTATTCCAGCATTATGGCAATGAACACAAGATTAGAAGAGCCCTAACCTCATCATCAAAGTTCACACTTACATAACTTAGCTGATTTGTAACCGTATTAAACTCATTTAAATGATCAGTAACAGATCCACGTTCAGACATCTTCATATTAAATAAACACTTCATTAGAAATACCTTGTTGGAGGCCAAGGGTTTTTCATACAGCTTACCCAATGCACTCATCAAACCCTCTGTTGTCGTTTCTTTTGAGATATTGAAAACCACCAACGAAGCCAGGCTCAACCGTATTGTTCCCAGAGCCTTTCTGTTAAGAACCTCCCATTCTTCGTCCTTCATAGCCATCGGTTGCTTTGCTTTCCCTCCCAATGGTAGGAATAGATCCTTCTGGTACAGATAGTCCTCCATTGGCATCTTCCATAACCCAAAGTTTTGGCCGTTAAACTTCTCGACCTTAAACTTTCCTTCTTCTGCCATTTCTCCCACTCGAACCAGAAACCCTAGCTTCCTGTGGGTTTAACTGCCAAATAGACCTTTGGCTCTGGTACCAATTGTTAGAAAAACAGGATCGCAGAGCAATAACAATAAACAAAAATGCAAATATAATCACACATACACATTACAAGAGAGACACAGATATATCGTAGTTCACCCAACTTGGGCTACATCCACACTGAATTTGCCAGTCCTTATTATTATTATCGTCCAGCAAGGTGAATGGATACAACCTGCAACACAACTGCTGTACTTCCTCTTCTCTATTTCACAGTCTCTCTCCTGATCTCAGAGATCTTTACAATGCATAAAACCTAATACATCATCATCCCTAGCCGTATTACAGTGTCTTTATTTTATAAGGGAAATACAATGGGAAAATACCACGGGATACCCAAAACCATGGGCCCGCAAAACAGCTGGCGAAAACAGCCCCAAAAATTTTCTTCAGGGGCGCTGCCCCTGAACCCCCACCGGGGAACCGCTGCCCCCAGACCCCCCAGCTAGGGGGGATGGTCCTCCCTGGAACCCCGTGGGGGGGCGATGGCCCCCCCACACCCCCCCGCTGGGGTGACTGTACAGTCCACCTACATATCATATAAAACTGGGGTACAAACATGGCTGATACAATATCATTTATGAGACTAGAAGATCTGGCTCCACAACCAACATCAGGTTCACTCACAACCTTAGGCACAATCATTCGGGCTCAACCAGCACACAGTTGGCTCTGTCAAGCAAGTGGGGGGGACAACGAAGGAGTTTCTAAGACAATGAGCTCAACCACAGAGCTACAGGCATATCCAATTGGCTTCAGACAGGCCAAGTACCCCCATCACATTCACTCTCAGCCTAAATAAGGTCCCCTTCTCTACTACACAATCCCTCGGGCACCCCTTACCTCAGCGTTGACCTAGGCAGGTATGGTTGGTTCTGACTTCTAAACCAAAGATAATTGAGCCTTTGCTGGCTCTACCATGAAATCTGACCCCTTGGCCTCTCTCCCACTACGATCCACTCTTGGATCTTCATCAATTCCTGCCCACGTGAATCTCATTCAGGGATTTCAACTTTCGAACCCCAAAAATTGGGTACTCCCATGAATTTAGGGGCTCTTCACACTCTCAAACTCACTCTGGGGTTTATATTTATGGATTCCCCACCAAATTTCACTTCCCACACAAACTCCTAGGTGATTTATGCACTTCAAAATGTAGCTTCTTTCCAAGTTGCGATTTCTAGTTTTTCCACAGCTGGGAATGCATAGAATCCTTCGAATAGCAGTCTGGTTGTTTCACAATGGCATGGAGATGAGGGAAAATGTCCTCCCATGAGGTAGAGTGACTTGTGGGTCAAGTAAATAGATCCCATACTCTGCCATACGAATTTATGGGTTGCCCATACTCCATCAATCTCATGAGCTAATTATTGAAGTACTTCCTTACAACAGAAATAAATGACAGCAAGGAAATTCAAAGTGGGTTCTCAAGGTGACATTTGGCAACATAGGTTCAATCCCACAACCCCCTCTCCTCTCCCTAGTGGATACACATATCCCTCTCATTTTAGTTGCATCCATGGCCATCCCCTTGATATTCTATTTGCATTATAGTTATTTACATGCTTTTACAATTTTCCCATGGCTTACTAGCACATGGATAGCACAATATAAAATACCAGCCCTTTAAGACTGAGCATTCACTAGCGGGGCCTTGGCCTTGAGCTCCACACTAGGAATCATACATCACATATGCACAATATTTACATATCTAGATGATACATTTTAAGGGCCAAAATGGGGGTATTATAGGCGCCCAAAGACCAACAATGCCCGAATGAATGCGAGCTCCCACCCAAATGCAACGCACGCCCACAAAGATTACAAATTCCACATGAGATTACTCAAACCTAGGAACACCCACACAATCAACGCCACATGAGACCATCCGGAAAAAATACTGGAATGTGAATAGATAAGGGGGTCCATTGGACTTCACCTTTTTTTTAGGAGGAGTTAGAGGGTTCCCAAACACTGAGAATTCCAAAGCATATGCAAGCACACAACCAAATGCAAATCATGCCAACTAAGATTATGAATGCCACTTGAGAGCACCCAAGCCCAAGAGTGCCCAGACAATTGATGCCACAATAAGAGAGCACCACTCAAAATGATAGCAATATGAACCAAAGGGGGTCCATGTGGAAATGGTTTTGGCCCCTAAATTGTGACTGGAAACATAATTTGGAATGTCGTCTCCTTCAAAATGGTGAGAAAAAATATTAATTAATGGGGTTCAAATGCAAAGTCATTGTTGTAGTAGAAGACATTCAACTAAAAGAGGTTTATACATGCTCTTCCATCTAATTGTCCTCAAAGAATGTCAATTTTGTAGATTAGGCATTTCTTATACCCTATTTTAAACACGACACCCCTACCACTATAGGGAATGCCATGTTTATCCCTTTCAAAGGTGGATTTTCCATGTCAATTATTTATGATGAATAACAGTAGACCTATACATAAAAACTCTATCTGTAAATGGTTCAACCTTATTTCTTTTAGAGGTAGAATGATTTGTACTTCTTTGTAAAAATTTGGATATGTTTTCCCCCGGGAGGGTCCAATTTTTTGTTTGTTGGCCTGTTTTCCCTTTATTAGGAAGGCTGTGAACTCATTGTGAACTGCCATCTTTTTTCTGGAAATAGAAGGAACTACTACTAGCTTATAAAAAAAAGATGTTTTTCTTGCTTTAAATGTTTAAAAATTTGAAAAAATGAATATTTTTGTATTTTTTTGAAGTTTGTCGATATTTTCCCCAATGTTGCTGATAAGTTGTGTTCCAGACCCTCGGGGATATTTTCGCTGACATGATGTCTTCCACACTACTCCAAATACAAAATTAGGTTTAAATTTATTTTTCTTTTCCTACCAAACACAAATGCACACCCACACTAAGAATCCCACAAAGGAGGAGATGAGACTAAGTAAGCAAGCATATTCATGTTGGACTCGATTAACCATATCTAATATGACTATCTCTTAACTTGAAGGTTTGGTGCACTAGGGATAGTTTTCATGGCTTAGTCCATGGTCCAAAGAAAAATATAAGGCCTTAAGCCATATCATTTATCTCTAGTGCTTATGTGCCATGCATCAGGTATGTGAGTTTGGTGTGTCACATATGTATGTGGGTTTATGTGCATCTCTTACATGTGTCAATTTTGCGCGAAGATTCTATCTCTATCATCTTTGTCATTTCTTCATCATTCAAATTTCTCAAACTTCCTCATACCAATGTCAATGTGATGGGCATGCTTGTGATACAAGTCACATGGGTGGGTAGACTTGTCATTTGGATCCATACTTTGGGTTATTCCATGCATGCAACGATTAATATATGGTTAGGAGTACAAGTTTGTATTATGTGTGTTGTGGACAATTCCACATACGTACTCTAATGCATCCTTGCCAACTTTGATCATTGATTACTTGCCCTAAATATGCTCATTAAGAAATAAGTTTCTCTTACTTGGATGAAAGAGACTTGGTAGTGCTTCAAGGAGTTTAGGGAAATGGTGGTCTCTTCCCATGACTCATTCCTCCTATGATGACTTCCCACTCATATTTTATAACTTGGGATCAAAGCCTCCATAAGGATACTCAATCGAAAAGATGAAAATAGAATCAAACCCATCATCTACTAGATCAATTGTACCCTTGTCCCTTTCACTGTTAAGTACCCATGTGTTGAAAGCAATGCTCAGTCCTCATCTTCACCACAAACAAGATTTGACATTATGTGCTCGACTAAACTATGGATGTGATCATTTAACATAACCCCCTTCAATAACTTCTTAATAAAACTGACCTCTCCACTAGAATAGCTGGTAGATGGATCCTCCTCCTATAGGAATTAAATCTCATATTTGTTAACCAAAATTCCAAGAAGGGGATGATAATGTTTTGACATCTTGCTAACGCTCCTCTCCCTTCATCACTTGGTGAAAAAATTGACGATGCCTTTCCAAATGAGTCAATTTTCCAGATTCAAGAAGCGACTATTGATACCCATGATTGGTATAAGAGCATGACTTGTTACCTATCTTCAAGAGATTTTGAAGATGATATCCCTACTTTCCAAAAGCATTGTATTTGAATTACATCCTCACATTATGTCATAATCATAGGAACCTTCTACTATCAAACGTTATTATATAAGGAAGTAAAGACTAGTCTTTGAGAATGACAGTATCCTCCTTCAATGCCTAGACTCAAAATAAGTCAAGACTAGTCTTTGAGAATGACACTAGGGCATCTAATATAGTCATTTCCATGGTCACACCATCTCCTAAAAGATCATTCGTGTGAGCTACTATTGACCTTTTTCCCCCTTGAAAAAAATAAAATTATTTCATAGCTGAAATCAAAATACAATCCTCACATCCTGGAAGTACCTCAAGAACTATTAAGTGGTTCTAAAACAAGTATCATAAACTTTTATATCTAGACTTGCTACCAAAACACAAAAACTGACCTATTCTAACGATGTCAAAATAAAATTCTTAGTGCTCTATTACATTGTTGTCTCTTTGTCTAGCAGTCTCATGTGGTGGAATCAGTTGTGTGGGTTCCCTCAAATGGCATTCTCAATCACCGTGGGCATGTGTTGCATTTGGGTCAACACTTGCATCCTCTTTGGTGCTCTCATTGCGGACCATCTCCAACTCCTTCGAAAAAGGAAAGGTCGTCATTGATTGAATTTGGTCACTCAAATATTAATATTAAAATTAGATATCATTATTTTTTTTTCTTGTAGCAAATAGTTGAGGCATAACACTCTAGCTTTCATCCCCAAATCATGTCTTCATCCTTGATACAAATCCGTGGTTTATGAAACCTTTAAATATTTAACGTATAAGACTCATATTTGAAATATTCATTCTTTGGGGCATATGGTGTGATAGTCTTATGCAAGTCCCATGAACCTTAGAAGCAACGTTTTTGGTCCGAGACACATTTTTTTTTATGCAAGTCCCTTTCATGAAAGTCCCATGAACCTTAGAAGCAACGTTTTTGGTCCCGAGACACATTTTTTTGATGCAAGTCCCATGAACCCTTTTTTTGGTACCAAGACACATTTTTTGAAAGAAAATAAGAAAATAAATGTAGCATGACTTCTTAAATTAGGTGGGAAGGAGCGTTTAAATTTATCACATTCCATCTTTTCTTGCGTTTGGGAGATCTTCGTTGTTTTGTTCATGTTAATAATATTTTGGACAGACCTTCATCCTCTTTGGTGACTATCTCTAAAGAGAACCCACGCAAGGGAAAAAACAACCACAGGTTCACAGAATCGCTACAGGTTTACAGAATCGCTAGTGGAGGGCAACGGGGAAAAAGCAGCCACAGGTTCATAGAATCGCTAGTGGAGGGAAATGGATTGAAGCAAGTTTGAGGCCACTGAATCTGTGAATCTACCAGATAATTTTCTGTCAAGGTATAGCTTGATTGAATAGTTCCCAAGTCGAATAATGTGACTATGAATGCAAATAGTGGATTCACAACTGGATTCAATTCAATCATATTGCATTTGCTTCCAGCTTTTAGAACTGATTTTGCTAGAAAGGGCATTTATATATAATGGAAATATATATTCAGAAACCTTACAAAGCTCACTGAGAAAATGAAAAAAGCGGGCTTGAAATTAGGGTTGGACAATACAAAAGGGGTTCAGTGCATAGGTGTTTCAAGGTTTCTTGCTGGGACGACCTTAACTCCAACCATATTGGGGATTTTTTATGATTAAACTTTTTTTTTCATGCTAATTGTGCGACCCCTTGCGTTTTCTATTTCCTTACATCTCAACAATTAAGAAATTGTCTTTTTAGTTTATTTTCTTCTTTGGCAATGTGAATTTTTTCTCTAGCATAAGATTTTGTTTCTTTATTTGACAGAAAACAATTCAAAAAGATTTTATTAATATATACAAAAGAATAGAAGATTGCAAAAAATGATGAACCAGAATGACTGTAAAAATTGCCAGAGATGCTAAAGAACTAACTGTTAGAAGATAAGGTTAAAGATTGATTAGTAGAAATTCTATAGATCTCAATTTGTTTAGCCAATCTGGAGTCAATGTTTGTGATAAAATTTACTCTAGGGAAAGCCTTAGTGTCCAGCACTAGCAATGTAGGAAAAGAAATGCACCGAGTATCAGTTCCTGCCATCCATATTTCCCAATTAAAAATTTCCAGAGATGCTAAATAACTAACTTTTAGAAGATAAGGTTAAATATTGATTAGCAGAAATCCTATAGATTTCAAATTTTTTAGCCAATCTGGAGTCAATATTTGAGATAAAATTTACTCTAGGGAAAGCCATAGCCTCCAGTACTAGCACTATAGGAAAAGAAATGCACTGAGTATCAGTTCCTGCCATCCATATTTTCCAATTAACCTTAGTATATCTCATTCCATCCATCCTCAAATAAATATTTTGCTAGGTAATCTCTTCGATGATTTCCTTGATCCTTCTATTTTCTTTTTTAATTTTTTCTATTTTGAATTTATCATTCATCCAGTGGCAAAGCAAAAGTCTCTCTTTGGTTTTCCTCAAGTTCGAACACAATTCATAAATAAATTTTGTCACCACCGAATTGGTGAAACAAACAAGCATAAGACAGAGTGGGCATACCCTTCGACTACCAGTGGAATAGGACAATCCAAGGGAAACCGAGTTTTCAAAAAATGTCTCAAGTATAGATAGTCTTTGTGGGTAATTTTGACAATGAAAAAACTCTTCATGTATTCCAGATTTGATGCTGGTAAAACACAGCAATGGAATACATAACTGTCTAATTCTAAATATTTATGTGATGTCAAACCTTATCGTAAGCTCTTAATCACAGAAGGAAATGTACTCCTTCGCCAAGATGATCCCAAATCTGGCTTACTGGTGTAGACTCTGTAGAATATTCCAAGGATTAAAATAACTTTACAATATGTTCAACATAATAAAGAAGTTTTCGCAGCATGGATGCTACAGGCACAAGGCTTTTCCAATGAATTCAAGCTTTGTGCTCTCCATTGATTTGTGGTTGTGAGAGTCTTCTCTTTTGATTTTAATTGATCTCCTTCTTTGATTTTGAGTTGTCTTCTTGTCATGAACCCAATTGCATTTCCAGCTTCATTCTCCTGGCTTTCTAATTCTAAACTGTGATAAGTCTGTTCCAAGAGACGTTCCTTTGTGCTCTGATTCATCCTTTTAAACCAGGCTGCCACTCTAAAATCTGGATTAGTCCTAAGTGGAACTCACTCTTATGAGATTGAGGGGATGGCTATGACAAGTGGTTCAAACACTAATTGGTCCTTTAAATGAATTGGACTGGACTTTTAGTTCATTTTATCACTATATATGTTTTATTGGGATGCATGAATCCATTGTTTGCAACTTTTCATGATATAAGATTATAAAATCAACTCTAAAGAATAGTTTCAATCCATGGCTTCATTCCTGGGGATACTTGCATGATTACATTCAATCATGGTCACTATCCTAAGTCTATATTTATAGTCATGATGATTATTCCAACACTTATAATCGTGATGAACTCGTGTTACTGTATGTGCATATACCCTATATGGAGTTTGGTTTTGAGTATATATTAGCATGGTTGTAAGGAAGGTTGCAATTCATACTTTCTTGAGAGTGAATGTCTTTTTGCTAAATCATTTGTGCCTACCACATGACATATGTATGAGGCTTTAAAATGTAATTTAAGCTGTGTGCATGCTCTAGTCAGGTGAAATATGTTGATGGGATAGTGTAAATGGTTATTTCCAACCATTTTTTCAAACCCATAAGGTATAAACATTGGCTGGTTGTTGGCCATATGCTTGTAGGTGTTGTTGGGTATTAAAAGAGTAATAGATGCATTTCGAAAGGGGTATAATAATATCATTTTCAAGTTTCAACTATAAATTTTTTTATCCATGAAGTGAAAATGCTTGCTATTATTACTCCAACACTTGTGTTTAATGTTTTCCATGATTAAAGGGATAACTTATACATCTAATGCGAAATAACCTATCAATGAAAATATTGAAATTTTAGATAATCTTACAAGCAATGACAAGTGAAGAAATATATAGAAGTCAATTTTAGTTATAGGATCTTTGAGTAGTTCTGATGTGAGTATGGTGCTTGTGGATATGACATCTGAAGCATTAGGATTGCTATAAGTATCAATTACCCCTATGTCCTTTTGTGCATTTTTGTAAATAAAAGCATTTTCTGTGAACAACTTGCCATCAAGAGTTCCATTCGCTCTGGAGGTATTATAATCAGAATAATAAGATATATCCATCTCTTTTCCAGGAAGATTATGAATGACAACTTTCTCATTTGGATTTGTCCTGTAATCCATTAAATCAATGTTTTCATGTGGCGATCTGTCCTCCGAGTTTCATCTTGCAGGTCCTTTATTCTAGCAACACATTTTTAGGATCTGAAGAGGACCGCTTATTGAGGGAGGATGCATAGTCATGTTCTGTATTATCAGCCAGGTCTTCATCCCTTACCCCTAAATCCTCTTGACTAGATACTGCACCGTCTTCATTTCCTTGCTCCTATCGGGAGGATTGTAGTATGATTCATACATGCTATTTTATTTGACTTAAAAGGTCAATTTTTTTTCTTACAATAGGTTGTTTTTCTATGAGTTTTTCCCTTATTAGGACGACTTTCCATTTTATGATTTCTTCTTCTCTATAATGACCTTGTCTTGAGTTGTTTGTTTTGGATTCTTCAAGCAATCATTTGCAATGTGGCCATATTTTTTGCACCAATACGTATATAGGGTATTTTTTCATAATTCAATTTCAGAAGGTGTGTTCAATTGTCCATGTGAAGATTGATTTCTTCAGGCAACCCATTTTGCAATTCAACTTCCAGACATATTCTGGCACATGAGTAGGTGTCTTCCTTTTGCTATGATATGCCAATATACACTCCTGACCTATTTCCTATAGTTTCCAAGTTTTGGGAATCCTGTAGGCTTAATGGGAGAAATGGAAGTCTCACCCAACTAGGTGTGAGACCTAAACAGGGACTTATTCTATGTCAAAATCTATTTTCTGTGTGTTTAAATGTATCCCACATGGGCCCATGAACCATGGTCCCATGAAGTTGAGATCTTTGTCTTCCTTTATTTCAAAGAGAAAGGTGAAGAAAACCTTTTCCACAATAATAGTTTTAATCTTCACTTTAGTAAGAGGGACCCAAGATTTGTTGATTCGTCCCTCTACTAGTTTGGGGATGTTCATGATCCTGTAAGTTTTCTCACCAAAATGGTTTCAGAATATCTGGAATTTTTTTTTTTTTAAGGAAGCATGACTCCAAGGGACACCTTGATTTCTGTAGTTTTTTAGCCATTGCTTATGATAACTTGTGAAAATCTTGAATCGATACCTCAAGTTTCAACCCGTCATTTCAGTGGGGGTGAACTACTACATCCTTCCTCCACTCTTTCCTTCTGCACAAAGAAACCACAACAGGGAACCCAAGAGATTCATGCCTTCACTCATTCAAAATCTGAAGAAATCAGAGTAGAATACATCTTTTGATTAATGAACACTTTATCTAATATATATTTATATATAAAGTGATCCAGCTGTCCAAATTTTTTGTACTTGCAGATTTGAATTTAAGCTGATGTTGTATTAATAATTGGGTATATTATAGTGCTGGTTGTTCCTGCTGAATGGACATGACATAGAGTTGAATGGGTTATGTGATTTAACACATACTTGAAGATAAGATGGCACAATTACTGCTGCTATAATCTGCTGTAATAAGACATTTCAGGGATGTTATATGCTTGGAAAGTGTGCCCTCTGAGGATTGTACCTTTGTGGTATTGAAATTCATCTTAATTTTATTTGTTTTCTGTCCAGCCTTCCTTGTGAAATTGAGTTGGAGAGAAGTGAAATAATGCTGCTCTAAATTCATATTTCAGATTCAGCCCTAAGACGGAAAGTTCATGGGAAACCTCAAAGTTGAGGTGAAACTTCTGAAGTTGCATTAATTATCGATTTCTTGAAATTTCTACATGTGTGAGATGATTCAAAATGGAATTTAAAATTCCCTTAATAGGCTTTAGTAAATGTTTTTCTGGTTAGTGTTTCTTTTCTCAACTGTATTTTTCTTTATGAGGTTTATTGAAGATGTTTATTTATTGAGGGTGTCTGTTATTTGATCTATATATTTTTTTCGATATAGAATGAATAATGATGGTCATAGCTATGACATAAAATTTATTCTTATTATTCCTATTGGTTGGTCGGTCGTGTCATATTCTTACCTTTTATTTAGTGTACTCTATTTGTACCTTTACATTGCTTTTAGGGTTCTCTTTTTATGGAATTAGAACTCATGGGCAAAGCTGTTTGAGCACTAAGATGGATTCATTCAGATTCTCAAATTTGAAGTTTGAGATTCGATTTGGACTGCTGGTTGATCTTTATGGGGTCTTATAATTTGTAAGCTAACCACTTGTGTATTACGTGAGTTATTCTCAACATAATGGCCTTCGTTAGTGCTGCATAAATGAGTTTTTCAGTCTGAAAATGTTCCAAATGTTATGTCAGACTTGTTATGAACTGGGTTGTGTTCCTTATACTTATGTGTGTAAGTTTTCCATGCCTTATGAACTATAGAAAGTCTTTGTGCATGTCTTTAGGTGACGAGTGTTTTGAAACATGGTAGCTTTGACAAGATAAGAATATCCTTTTCAACAACTTACCAGATTCTTACTTTTTCATTGTGAAAAATGATCTCAAGTTGGTTAGTTGAATGTTTGCAATGGATTTATGTTTTGACTGTAACATGGATTCTTCTTTGACATGGTCTAAAAATATGATTTAATAAATTAATTATAATTTATTTTAATTTATGATTGTAAGTAAGCTATATTCTGATGAATGTAGGCTTTTGTAAAGAAAAAAGATTGTATCACTTACAAGGTAATCACTAAATATGGCATCTGCACATTGTTGTTGCTATGGACAGAAATATAAAGGTGATTTTATGTTAATGCACAGGTTCCTCGATTAATTGTTCTGGATGAAGAAGATCACAAGCAACCGGAGGAACAACAAACTCATAGAATGTCTAAATGATTGTGAATCTTGCATAGTGCATTTTAGTTTATATGTGATCACTATCGTTAGATTCCTAGGGTTAGTAATGTGTATAGTTCTACTATAGATTGAAGTATTAGTAGTCTGAGCTAAGCGCATATACACACACAAACCTAGTAGTCTGAGCTGAGCGCATATACACACACAAACCTCAGAATTCTTTTGCACTTATGATAGAAAGAATAAAGCACATATATATATATATATGCTTTATTCTTTCTATCATAAGTGCAAAAGAATTCTGAGGTTTGTGTGTATATGCTTTATTCTTTCTATCATAAGTGCAAAAGAATTCTGAGGTTTGTGTGTATATATGCTTTATTCTTTCTATCATAAGTGCAAAAAAATTCTGAGGTTTGTGTGTGTTTCGGGATAAAGGATATTAAAATTTACTATATTGCATGGTATAAGTTCTGACACATACACACATATATGTATATGCCTTATTGTTTAATCTAAAAAGGAAAAAAAGTTATCTGTTTGATTTTTGGCTGTGTTTCAGGACAAAGAATATGTTGAAGGATTTTAAAGTCTACTATCCTACAAGGTATATGTTCTGGCATGCATCCTTCGAAAGATAATCTGGCCTAATTTGCAACACTTTTTCAAATGGCTTTCAGTTGGTACGATTTCAAATTTTTAAGTTAATGGCTATGTTTAGTTAAATTTAGTTGAATTGCATTTGTAATGTATAGGGATGATCCAGAATCTGTTGAAATTTGTTATTTTGATATGGAATGCCTAGCTCCTTTCTCTTATTTGTCTTCACCGATCATGAATTTCTACATTCGGTAAGAAAATATTTTATTCCACTTATTTATATTCTATTCTTTTTTCAATATGGGCATCTTTGATGTTAATGATGTCATATTAGAAGACCATATTGAGACGAGAAAACTACTAGAGTGAAGAAAATGAATGTATCAGGATTGATTTTATTAGTAGGAGAAACCAAGGCTAAAGTTGCACCTTATTGCACGTTTGTTCTTATTGTTACTTCTGCTATACATATCATAATTTTTTTATAACAGCTTCTGTTCTACACCATCTATTGTAGTTGACCTTCTTATCAGAGGCAATGTGGCTATGACAAATGGGTGACCAATATAATCCTTTTAATATATTTCTCAATATCAGTTAGGGTTGTGTCCTGGTGGGCATCCAGGTTGAGAATTTCCCAACTCACCTTGTTTTAGGGGTTGTGAAGATGATCTTGCTTGATGAGATGTAGCCAAAATAATACTCTCATCTAGGTGTCTTAAATTCTCATTTTTGTTAGAATCTTGGATTTGTCCAATTGTATCTTGGGGAAGAATGACTAATGTGAATGAAGCAAATTGCTATCCATCAGTTCTTGACATATTGTTCGAAATATTATTTGCAGGTTCTTTTCTGAATTATTGTATTCACATATTGAGCAAATTGAAAAGATCCTACAATTTGAGAGAAAAGGGAAAAAATCCATTAGTAAAGTCAAACCTTGTAGAGACCATGGAAAAACTAACAATTCCAAACCTTCTCTAGCATTGTATTACATACCAAGAGAAATGACAAAATTAAAATCACCATGGGAGATGCCAATTGTGGATATTGTTGAAGCCTTTCAACCATTGTGAAAGTCGATGCCTATGCTGTATGGTGGAAATATTCCCACCTATTACAATTATTGAATCTTGTATTTCAGTCCATATTTTGAGACTTTAGAAAAGTTGAGGATGCTTTGTGCATTTGTTGACCTAGTCCCGTGTCTTGGACCCAAAGGAATGCATAGTTCATCGATCCAAGTCTTGTATTTTTATGGCAAGTTTTCACTCGCATCCAAGAGTCATTCAAGTATACATGTTAATTTGGTCCAAAGGTCTAGATCTAGAACTGAGCAGCAAAATTGAGTTTTGCAACTTCCAGCAAGTGTGTATAGGCTTGGTGGATGTGAAGAAGCAATCCATGGGTGCTCATGAAAGAGTTTCATGAATTTGACCTCCCAATGCAAAAAATTGCATTAGGTTTCATTGAACAAAACCCCATTGTAACACACCCCTTCGTCACATATTGCATTAGTGCTAGGGGGCATGCCAGGGTTATAGTGTAGGCATGAGACATACTCATGATGGCCACATGAGTGGGTCCTATCCCTGCATAATAGTATTAGACTATGTAGGGTTATATTAATAATATTCTTATGAATCCCATGCCCTTAAAATATTATTAATATAAACCTACATAGTCTAATACTATTGTGCAGGGATAGGACCCAGTTGTGTGGCCATCACAAGTATGTCCCATGCCTACACTATAACCTCGGCATGGCCCCTAGCACTAATGCAATATGTGACGGAGGGGTGTTACACTTACCTTCTCAAATCACTAAGTAAAGCAAGCTTGGGGACATAGCATTGGATGGGCGAGGGGTGTTGTAGCTGAAGACCCACGCCATAGACCCAATGTAGTCAACAGTTCATCGATGCAAGTCCCGGATTGTATTTTATGGTGAGTTGTATCTCTCAACCAATAATCATTGGACACACGTTCATTTGGTTTAGGGGCCTAAATCTAAAACTGAGTAGCAAAATCAATTTCTGCAACTTCCAACATGTGTGTATGGGTCTGCTAGATGTGATGATGCCATCCATGGGCTCTCGAGAAAGAGTTTGATGAATTTGACCCCCAATGTAAATTAGTCTCATTGAACAAAACCCTACCTTCTCATATTTCCAGGTAAGGAAGCTTCAAGCCATGGCATTGGATGGGAGAGGGGTTTTCTAGATGAAGCTTTGTGTCTCAGACGCAACGGACTCGACGGTTTGTTAGTCTGAGTCTCGTATTGAATTTTATGGCAATTTTTCACCCACATTCAAGAGCCATTAAGGGACACATTTTGATTTGGTTGAGGGACCTACATCTAGAACTAAGAAGTAGAATAAAGTTCTTCAACTTCCATCAGCTTTGTATAGGCTTGGTGGATGTCATGAAGCCGTCCACTTGCTCTTCGGGAAGAGTTTTTTGAATTTGACCCCCCAATGCCATTGCATTGGGTCTCATTGAATAAAACCCTAGCTTATCAAATCGCTAGGTAAAGAAAGCTTCGAGGCATGGCACCGGATGGGAAAGGGGTGTCCTAGCTTAAGCCACATGTAGTAGACCCAACGGAGTTGACGGTTCGTTGATTCGAGTCCTGGATTACATTTTATGGCAAGTTTTCACTCGCATCCAAGAGTCATTCAGGTACACATGTTAATTTGGTCTAGGGACATAGATCCAAAACTGAGCAACATAATCAATTTATGCAACTTCCTGCAAGTGTGTATAGGCTTAGTGGATGTGATGAATCCATTCACTTTCCTTTTGGGAGGAGTTTCATGAATTAGACTCCCTAGTGCAAAAAAACGCATTTGCTCTCATTGAACGAAACCCTAGCTTCTCAAATAGCCAAGTAAAGCAAGCTACAAGCCATGGCATTCAATGGGAAAGGGGTGTCCTAGATGAAGCCCAATGTCCTAGACCTAAGGGAATCGACCGTTCGTCGATCCAAGTCCCGGATTGCATTTCATGGTGAGTTTTCATAGTGTATATCCTATTCACTCTTGTTCTATAAAGGAGAGATAACAACATATCACTAACTAGGGTTGGTCTAAGTGTAGTTCTACTTATCATGAATTGAAAATCAACATGATATTAGAGTTGAAAATATGAAATCTTCTAGAAATCCATGTATGAAGAGGGCCATTGTTTGTGAGAGGGAGTTGTCAAAGGATTTCAATGGGTGTGATGGACTAGCTTCATTGATTGAATTTGATCCATGCCTAATATAGCTCGCATCAAGAACTTTGATAGGTTGTTGGGTGAGATGCTTGTCAAACTCCAGTGATTGGAGTGTTGATTATCCCTAAAATAGGCAATCTGCAACTATGATAACTTAGTGGTCTGATTTGTTTTGCAATTGATCTGTTTGGTTGAGGTGTTCAAGATGTTGCAGTTTGGTTGAGGTGTCCTGAAATATGTTCTATTGAAGGTATTTTGTAGCAACAAATATGAACACGAAGATATATTTTATTTATTCTAGGATATTTATGAATTGATAAACAGAGAAAATCAATTCTTTCTGAGCAATACATGATATCTAGCCTTTGTTTACTCAAAAGATGGATCATCAGTGAAGACAACCAAGCACTGGTACTTGGAAAGCAATCAAATAAATGATCATCTTTGTGCCACGTCAATGGAGCCGGGTAGTAGAGATAATGTATTTCCTGTAGCTTTCATCCCTTTAGTTTTGTTTTGTAACCAGCCTGAAAAGAACGCCTCGTGAAACCAATCAAGATTCAGAACACATCACACCTTGCTAAAAAAACTTACTGTGTGATCTCAATTGTTCTCCTCCTTTTAACATAAAAAGACCACCTTAAAGTTGTTTTAAACTACCCATAATTGGAATTTAGATCCGTTTTGTTCTTATTACTGTTATGAGGCAACAAATTCTCAGGAAAGTGCCTAGAACTACTGATTTAAGGGTGCTTTTTTGTGCTCAGTAATCCTTTTAAGAACAGGCCATTTGTTTCTTAGGATGAGGCTATACCAAAACATGCCTAGATCTGATGATTAAGTTGGACCATTGTTGTTACATGCCCAGATTGCAATATTTTCCCTAGATCGCTGATTCAAAGGTGTTTTACTACTGATTCCACCTAAGAGACCGGCCATATTTGATGTTTGATGCCTTTCACCATTGCTTATGCTAATTTATTTCCCAAAAGTATGGTTATGTTGATGATTGATGGTGGAACAATACCCAAGATTATAGATTAGGGTTGTTGCCCCTCCAATGATGCTAAGCACCTGCCCAAATTGCACCCAATTTTGTAGTTCTACTACTGGTTGAAATCTATTCATGCACATAACTAGAAAATGATGCTAAACAATGTGAAATATAAGGCTTGTTGAAGTCTTCCCTTTGTCGATAGGTTGGCCACTATATGATTATGAGAATGTGACTAATATATGGCACTTTCCAAAAGAGTGAGGAAGACATGTGCTCCATTGATGGGTTGACAGAAGCAGAGACCAATGTTCAAGCAAAGGTACTTAGAATCATTCATGATTGGTTTTGAACAAAGATATTAATAATGAAACAACTACCCAATTTCTCATACCACCTTGAATTTTTTTTGGATATCCACACATTGGTAAACATTGGCTCAAAATGGTAAATGTTGACAGCACTACTTGCTAAGCAGAACACCCAGGATTCTATTAATGCAGTAACCAACACTCCTTGCCACCACAAAATTGTGTCATACATAGTATATAAATTCAGTCTCAGTGACAAGAACAACCAGGTCAACTCTTTCATTAACAAATCTATTGCAGTGATTCTTCGATATTTCATCATTTTTCAACACACTTCCCCATAACCTTTATAGAGCATGTACTTGGCATCTTGCTATCACAAAGGGAATTTTTACGATCTCCTAGGTCCATGAGACAATATCCATAGAAGTGGTGAGATTGTAAAAATTGCATTTCAACCAAGGATTAAGAGACAAAGTGTTAAGGAACATGATAAGAAATGGCCAACCTTGGGAATAATCTAGTCTTCTTGAAGGTCCTCCAAGAGCTCAATCAAGAGAAGAATTAACACAAAATTGGAAAAACTAATCTCAATCAATCTCATATAACATGGTCAACAATTGCATGACTCAAGGAACCAACCTCAAGGAGAATATTTCTAGTTGGGAAAAAAGGAATAACCACCCCTGAGATCTTTCCAAAAGGGATGTAAGGTTTATTGATGTCATGGAAAACAAAGTTAAAATTAACTAGCCTAGACAACTCACATGATATTGCGCTATGGATTCTCAAGACAAGGCCTCTCTAATGCTATATGAGGAGTATGGACCAAAAGGAGACATAACTCCTCCTATCAAGCTCTATGAAGAATGGATTGATTCTTGTAACTAGGGAATGTAGGTCAATTTGATCCAAGGGAGTCTAATAAGAAACCACATGAATAGTCAAAGAGAAACAAGTATTAATCATTTCATGAGGTATAGATCAAGTTCTAAGAAGACCGGTGGAACATACATGTAATGCACCACTCTTCCACTAATTATTGCATTTGTCATAACCTGCCAACTGTCCTGTCCCCTTTTTGGGATCTTATCTAAAACTCTAACAAAGCCTTTTTGACCTATTTTTATTTTAAAATGAAAACAAAAACTATTGAGAAGTCAATTTTGGCTTCAAACCAAAATTACTATAACTTTGGTTCAAGGTGTTGCTCGAAACATAGAGAATTAATCTCTCATAACTATGCATTGTCTACATTTGTGCTTTTCATTAAGTACATCTTCTAAGCTTAGTTGTTTCGCACAAGTCAAGTCAACCCAACATGTTCATCAACTTGCAGTTTCCCATGCATACATTTTCTTCATTATCGTGATTGATTTCATTAGTCTACCCAATTTGGCTAATGTAAAGATGAATTGCATTTACCGTTTACCAGAGAGAACCGCCTTCACAGGCCCATGTTTTTTTTAATCTGTGTATTGAGTAGTTTTTACACCAAGAGCAATGAGGTGCTCTACAATTCAGTATGGAGGAGATGTTGTCACGTGGGTAACACTAACATGGAAACTATAACCCAAAGAAAATATGTCGGGTAATAACCCCATAAATAAGTGCTCCAGCTACAATCTTTCCTTATCTTCCAATCTTCAGATAAATTTAGTCCAAGTTGCTCCTTAACATAATATTACATAATATTGTTTACCTTTACATGATATTTAACAACTGTGACATTATTGATACTTTGATTGTGACTTTGAGGGTACTTACAGGTGTAGAAAGATATTGTAGTAAAGCCTCCACAATATTTCCCATTGCCCAGAGTGGTACTTTGTACTTTGCATTATGTACCAAAACACTTAGGTAACCAATCTCATTGACTACGACTCTAATTATTTGAAGTGTCCTCATGGTACAACTATTGTCTATTGCTTCATTTGGGTAACCAACATCGTTATCTTCTAGTTCTTAGGTTAGTGCACTATGTACAAAGCTTATTACAATCCTTCCACTCTATAGAGGCATGATAGTGCTCAGGTGACTTGGTGCATTGTTAATCCAAATAGACACTACACTTATATGCTTCCTCATTATCTTTGAGCATGCCATGATGACAATTCATCTTTACTTATAAGGCGTAGTTGCCCATTGTCCACATCCCTTCTATCTATTATATTTTAACAAGCTGTTTTTGTTGGTTTTGGTTTGGTTGATCCCCAACCATAACAAAAGTCACAATCCTTGACACTTATATTAATGATAAGGGCACATTCATAAAATTCTATTGTATCTTAGGTTAGTTAGCTTTCATTCATCATTTAATGTTGTTATTAGAAGGAAAACTAATATGTGTTAGATTTCCTTCATGGTGCTATAAGGAAAACTACCATATGAAAGCTAACATGTGTTAGCTTTCATTCACCGTGCAATGTGGTTGTTTGAAGGAAATCTAACATGCGTTAGATCTCCTTCATTGTGTTAGAAGGAAAACTATGTTAGCTTTCATATGAAAGATAACACACATTAGCTTTGATGACAATGTGGTTGTATTAGAAGGAAAATTACCATATGAAAGCTAGCACACATTATCTTTGATGACAATGTGGTTGTGCTAGAAGGAAAACTGCCATATGAAAGCTAAGACCCGTTAGCCTTCATTCACCATGCAATGTTGTTGCTAGAAGGAAAGCTAACACATGTTAGCTTTCATTCACCGTGCAATGTTATTGTTATAAGGAAAGCTAACATGCATTAGATCTCCTTCATGGTGTTAGAATGAAAACTACCATATAAAAGCTAACATGCATTAGCTTTGATGACAATATGGTTGTGCTGTAAGAAAACCAACCATATGAAAGCTAACATGCATTAACTTTCATTGACCGTGCAATATTGTTATTAGAAGGAAAGCTAACATGCTTTAGATTTCGTCTTGTTGTTAGAAGGAAAGCTAACACACATTAGCTTTCATACATCATGCAATGTTATTGTTAGAAGGAAATCTAACATGCGTTAGATTTCCTTCATGGTTGTAGAAGGAAAACTACCATATGAAAGCTAACAAGCGTTAGCTTTCCTATTAATGCTTTCATATGAAAGCTAACACACGTTAGCTTTGATGACAATGTGGTTGTGCTAGAAGTAAAACTACTATATCAAAGCTAACATGTGTTAGCTTTCATTCACCGTGCAATATTGTTGTTAGAATGGAAGCTAACATGCATTAGATATCCTTAATGGTGCTAGCTAGAAAACTACCATATGAAAGCTAGCACGCGTTAGCTTTGATGACAATGTGGTTGTGCTAGAAGGAAAACTACCATTTGAAAGCTAATACACATTAACTTTCATTCACTGTGCAATGTTGTTGAATGAAAGCTAACATGCATTAGCTTTCATTCACTGTGTAATCTTGTTGTTAGAAGGAAAACTAACATGCATTAGATTTAAACTAACATGTGTTAGATTTCATGTTGTTATTAGAAAAAAAACTAACACGTATTAGCTTTCATTCACTGTAGAATGTTGTTGTTAGAAGTAAAACTAACATGCGTTAGATTTCCTTCATCGTGCTAGAAAGAAAACTACCATATGAAAGCTAACATGTGTTATGAAATCTAACATGCATTATTTTTTATGACAATGTGGCTGTGCTAGAAGGAAAACTACCATATAAAAGCTAACACGCATTAGCTTCCATCCATGCAATGTTGTTGTTAGAGGAAAAGATACAAGCGTTAGCTTTCATTTACTGCGCAATGTTGTTGTTAGAAGAAAAGCTAACATGCATTCGATTTCCTTCATGGTGCTAGAAGAAAAACTACTATATGAAATCTAACACACATTAGTTTTGATGACAGTGTGGTTGTGCTAGAAAGAAAACTACTACCATTTGAAACTCATTGGGTAGTAGAGATCATGGAGTTTGTACATTTTTGCACCTAACATCTAAAGCCCTAATGACATGAGCTACTTCACCATGATATAAATAATACTTTTACGTTGGAATAAAGAGCCAAGACTACTTAATATACTTGCATGCTACATAATGGTTCGGAGGATTAGTAGCCTTTGTTTTTATAGTTTCTTCAAAATATGAACTGCCTAGGTTTGCCAACCTTATTCAATTTTGTGTATGGTTTAAATCCTCATTGTATTCCCCTTTATCAATAAGACTAGGACCTTTTGGATGAGTTGAGATTGACAAGTGGCATGGGATGGAGGAACCCATACTTAGGTGATGAAGACCTTGTAAAAAAGAATCAAATGTAAATTCTTCTTGTTATATTTACATTATAAATATACGAAGATCTATATTCTTCGCCCCTGCTCCCCAATCCGGTGTGCATTTATATCTAGTTTAATGAATTGTGGATAGAATTGATTTACCTAATATTAATCAGAATGATTTTGTTTCTAATTCATATTATTCATTTATATTCTTACTTGAGTTTGAAGAAGGTTTGCTTCACAACATTTGTGCATATTTGTAGAAGGAAATTGTGCTAGAAACTTGATATCTAAATTGTTAGGTCTCCCTATACATTTTTTGTGTAATTTATATGTAAATTCCATTTTGATAGCATGCACTAGATGGTGGGGAACAATGTTTCATTGCTAGCCAAACGACTTCCATAATGTTTTGAATTATTGCAACTCTATTACTTTTTGGAAGGTTGTGTTTTTGCAAAAATATAAGAGCACACTTTACATGATTTAACCTTATTTACAAATTACAATTCAATTGTGTGTTACAGAATTGGAAGGAGTTACAATGGAAAATATATTTTTGACAAAAGGTAACTATGCTGACCTCCTATTTAATGGTCAAGTTATTTGGCTAGGAAGGGTTGAATCTACAGAGGCTAGAACTTATTATGGCGGAGAAAGGGTTAATGCAGGGTATGTTATGGTTTTGACAATTGGCATTACTCAACCACATTTGATTGTGGAAGAGATGTTGATGAAGGGGACATACATCCATGGAAGATCATGGATTTGAGGCTTAACAAAGGTAAATCAAAATCTTAAAGCATGTGTTAAGTGTTATTGATATTACATCAAATGTTTTTTTTGAGCAAATAATAAACTTCTTTAATTTGTTGTATAGGTGCAAATGTCTCTTTTTCATTTTTCTACCAGAGACAAGGTAGATCTTCTACAACATGGAGTGAAGGTGGGTGAGGGCTTCATATTCAATTCAGATCTTGGGCATAAGGTGCATGGAAGGATGGTAAAGAAAGGATGCATAGTGGTTAAAATTGAGGTGTTAAAACATGATGCTCTCCTATCACATCCAACATGATTTGAGGATACACTAGGGGGTGCATTGGATTCTGATGAGATTTGTCTAGAATCAGATTTGGAACCACATTGTCATGATCATCCCATAAATATTCGCCAAGATAGGGTTACATTCACATGTAAAAATGTTTCTCTTACACATGAATGCACATGAACAAGTACGGGCATTGCCAAAGTGATCATAGTTAATATCCATGAGGATGGCATGGTTGAGGGTGAAAATCTAGGTAAAATGGAATTCAATGTTTTTGTGGAAGACATATGGAAATTGAAAATATGTAGAATTGGGGATAAGTCTATACATTCTTTGGTTAGATGGCCAATAAATAAGTTGGTGGATGATGAAGGTGGGATTTTAAGGGTCAAGGAGCCACTCAAGGAAATGGCTGTATGAGATATTATAGAGGACACAAGTCCCTGAAATAAATGGGACGGGGACATATGGAAATTAAAAATATGTAGAATTGGGGATAAGTCTATACATTGTTTGGTTAGATGGCCAATAAATAAGTTGGTGGATGATGAAGGTGGGATTTTAAGGGTCAAGGAGCCACCCAAGGAAATGGCTATATGAGATATTATAGAGGACACAAGTCCCTTAAATAAATGGGACGGGGATCTTTTTAATGATAAAAATACAGACTCAATTGGTATGCATGTAACAAGTCCATATAAAATGATTAAATGAGTTATTGCTACAAAAAAAGTTGGAAAATGTCAAACAAAGATGATGAAGAGAAATAAATCCGACTTTTGGCAATAGATGAATGTTGCAAATAAGATTGTCTTCAACATGTGGATATGAAAGCCATTGTAGATGCTAGAAGGGGTATGGAACACACAAATAAAAATGGTATTGGGGAATTTGTCTTGAATTTAATTTCAAACACGATCATGTCTAAGAGCCATGGCCATGGCCTACCTCCTATTGTTGGGAAAGTAAAGGACATGAGATTTAATGGATATATTATTTGTAAAAACGCATGGTACACATACATAAGATTCCTCAAATCACCTTCTTTAACTACCAATAGTATTTCCAACATGGACACATCAAAGCCATTCATGGTAATACCAACAAATGCAATGTTAGGATATTTAGACACTTAGGATTAAGTTAAGATCAACTTGTGTAATATATCCATTAGGAAAAATGTGTTTCTTTAGTATGCATTAGTATGCATTTGTAAATACTTAATCCGACGGTCATGATATGTTCCCGACATAGAGTGATCTGACGACTCAACTTCTCTTAGATCATACCTACCCTTGATCCATGGCTTAACACCCAATTGGTCCATGATCTCTATTTAAAGAGCATGGAGGGTCATTGGAAAGTTGATCGATTATGAGAAGCTCATTTGTAACTTTCTTTCTTTGCATAATAAATTGTCCCATAGAAGCTATTTGGCCGGGGCCATGGAGTGTTTCCCTCACGAGGGTTTAAACCATGTCAAAACATCGGTGTATCGATTTGTGACCTGTTTGTGTGAAGTGGTTGCTCTAGGTGTTCGGTCTTTTGGGAGTACCCTATGTACCCGAACATGATATCAGAGCTTTTATGAAGAGCCGCTTCCAATTATGATCTAGATCTTGAACTGTTGTTGCCGAAACTCAAAAGGGTTTCTGGTTCTGGTATTTTTGTGCATTTCTAGGTTGTGGGAGGTGTTCCATTGCGTCCGGAGCGTCGTTTCCATTGGGAAATAGTTTTTGTTTGATCGAAAATGGTTCCCGGTTGCTTCAGAAACGCGTATTTCATGAGATCTGAAGGTATAATGTTACAATGACGCATTTTTTTTATTTATTGTTTTAAAAGAAAAAAAAATCTCATATTTTATCAGTTTTTACTATTAGATTTTTTAGTTTGGGATTGTTGCTTTCCTTGTCTGCGTATGCTCTTTTCCGTGCACCTTGCGCGATCTCGGCAAATCAGAAACAGAAAGGGAAAGGGTTTTTCTTGGCTGCGTATGCTCTTTGTCGTGCACCTTGTGCGATCTCGGCAAATCAGAAATAGAGAGAAAACGTAGACTTTCGGGGCAAGCTAACGAGATCTAACTCCACAAGTGTGGAAATTTTTTTTTGGTTTCGATTTGTGGTGTGATTTGCAGAAAAAAATGCAAGCATGGAAACCGAGCAAGAAGAGTTAAAAAAAAAAAAAAACTCTTCCTCATTCCCATATTTTACATACCTTTTAATCTAGCTCACTTGGTTCAAAGTTGCTTTATTTCTTAATAGGTCTTGATTTCAAGTCTTAGGAAGTTACTTTTAAAAGGAAAAGTGCATGCAATTTCTATTTTCAAGTTACTTTATTGTAAAAGTGCATCACTTAAATAATAAAAAATAAAAATACAAAGTGAGTCACTTAAGTTCCTTTTTATTGGTGCACTATTTAAAAGTAACATCATTGTAAAAGTGAAATCACTTATTTTATAAAAATGATTCACTTAAAAAAACTTTCTTGTAAAGTGATTGTCAAAGGTTCATCTTGGGAAGAGGGGGGTCATTTTTTTTTAGCTGGTTATTCTCTATGTGCCACGTCACTATTGGGGACATCTTCAACATTTTCTTTGTTCAAGCATAACTTCATCATCCGGAGTCAGTTTTCAGTGCCGTTTTTTTTTAAACTACCTATTTTTTCAAGCTCTTCGCATCCAGACTATTGGTTTCTGCTTTTACAGCCATTAATTTACAAATACAGCCACCCCTTATGAAATTCTACTTACTAGTTCCAACTATTTCTCATGGAAATCTCATATGGAGGATGTTCTACGAAGTAGAGGACTTTTTAGAATTACCTCAGGGAAAGAAACAGAACCCACGGATGATGATAACAAAATCAAATGGGAAAATAGATGTGATGAAGCTCGTGGATTGATTGGGATGTCAATCTCTACTGATTTGCGATTCCACATATCTGGAATTGATGAACCTGATGCTGCTTGGGACAAGTTGGAATCTGTGTTTGGTAAATAGAATGAAATTCGAGATCATCAACTCGAAAATGAGTTGATTTCTTTAAATCCAAGTGATTTTTCATGCATTCAAGATTATTTATCTAAGTACAAAACTCTTGAACTCTTATGTGCAGAATGTAAGATTAAGAAGGAAGACAAACAATGCATTTATCATATTCTTTCAAAAGTTGGACCTGCATATTCTGTTTTTGTATCTACATTTTACTCCATGAAAGAATCCTTGAATGCAGCTAGTTATCAAGAGCCTAGTCTTGAATCCTTTTGTGATTCCTTGATTAGAGAGCAAGATAAGCTCATCCATCTTGGAATAATCAACAATGCAGATACATTTGGGAAATCCTTCTTGTCCCAACAAAAAGAAAAGTCCAAGCCTCCCAAGAAATAAAATTTTCGCAATAAATAGTCAAACAAGGGTCCCAAACCCTCTCAGTCAGCTCCTTCTTTAAAAAATGACAAAAGATCCAAGCCAAAAGGCAAGAAGACTGAGCATCATTGCAACTATTGCGGGAAAGATAATCATGATGAATCTAAGTATTTCATGAAGATGGCAGCCTTGGAAGCAGCAATGAAGAAGCACCACATCAGCCTAGATTCTCCTTCATAATCTACCTCTCATGGACATGCACTTTGTGCTTCTGGTTATTCTTATAATGCATCTTCTTCTTCTACTTCAAATGAATGGCTCATTGATTCTGGAGCATCTTATCATATGGCTAAGGATCAAGCCATCTTTTTTACTATGCATGAATGTAACACCAAACAAATATTTGTTGGTGATGATAGATCTCTAAGTGTTGTAGGAGCTGGAACAATTCCAGTAGATAATGGTCATTAAATGATGTACTATGTGTTCCAAGAATTTCCTGCAATTTGTTATCAATCTATCAAATCACTCATTTTGGTGAAGGTAAAACTGTGACGTTTACACCTCACCAAGTTGTAATCAAGGATTTTAAATATCCTCAATAGGTCCTAACTACCCGAATTGTTGATGATATTACCAGGTTGTGCAAGTTTAACAACTTTGGGTCATCACCTTTTTCAGTTTTTGTTGCTCATAGTGATAACTTGAGCAAACTTTGGCATGAGCGATTTGGTCACTTAAATTATCGCTCATTGCAACAACTATGTAAAGACAATATGGTGACAGGTCTTCCGATGGTATCTTGCAGGGATGGTGTTTGTTCTGGTTGTGTACTCAGAAAATATCATCGGGACAGTTTTGACAAACGCGCCTCTTGGAACACCTCGGTTCCCTTGGAGCTTGTGCATAGTGACTTGTGTGGTCCTCTTCCATCTGCTTCCTTTTTTGGTTTCAAATATTTCTTAACTTTCATTGATGATTACACCAAATGCACTTGGGTTTATTTCCTAAAACTTAAGAGCGAAGTATTTAACATGTTCTTGGCCTACAAGGCCCTTGTTGAAAAACAATCTGGTCATCAAATTATTAAGTTAAGATCTGACAATGGAGGAGAATATGTTAACAAAAAGTTCACTACTTTCTGCACTGAACAAGGCATCCAACAACAACACACTGTTCCATATACACCACAACAAAATGGTGTAGCTGAGCGAAAGAACTGCACTTTAAAAGAAATGGCTAATTGTATGATCCAATCTAAGGAACTAAGTCTTCAATTTTGAGCTGAAGCCATTAATTGTGCAAATTACATAGTTAATCGCACCCCCACTAAAGCATTACAAGGTATCACACCAGAAGAAGCATGGAGTAAAACTAAACCTGATGTAAGTCACTTCTGTGTGTTTGGTAGTGAAGCATGGGCTCACATTCCGGATGAAAAACAGAAAGCATGGCAACCTAAAAGTGAAAAGTGCATATTTGTTGGATATTCTGAAGATGTAAAAGGTTATAGACTTCTTCAACCACATTCTCATGATATAATCATTAGAAGAGATGTTAAATTTGATGAAAATATCTTGGCGTGCGAACCTAACTCGGCGATTGTGCCATCTTTGGCTTGCGAGCCTGATTCAGCGATTGTGCCTTCTTCTTCTTCTTCCAACTTCCTTGAAAGGTTTCCAAATCCAGTTTTTGATGATGACAATGAGGATGAAAATCCACCTCCACCTACTCATGTTCCTCCAGTTGCACTAGCACAAGTGCTTCCTCGATGGGTTCGTTCAACATGTGAAGCAGCTGGTGATATTGCCGGTGATCCTAGAGATCAACGTCGAACACATTCTCAGTTTCAACGAGCCTCTTCTCTTTTGGCTCAAGTTTCCGAGAATCATGATCCAGAAACCTTTGCAGAAGCTTTAGGAAATCCAGATTGGGATGTAGCTATTGATGAAGAATATCGTTCCTTAATGGCAAACGATACTTGGGATCTTGTACCTCTTCCAAAAGGAAGAAAACTTGTCAGATGTAAATGGGTCTACAGAACTAAGTATGCATCAGATGGAAGTGTTGAAAGACTTAAGGCAAGGTTAGTTGCCAAGGTTTTTTCCAAGTTGAAGGAATTGACTACAATGAAACCTTTGTTCCTGTTGCAAAAATGAACTCCACCCGCCTTGTTCTTTCCCTTGCAGCCTTACATAACTGGGAAGTCCATGAAATGGATGTCAAGTCTGCCTTCTTACATGGTGATTTACAGGAGGAGATTTACATGGAACAACCTCCTGGATATGTTCATAATATCTCTAGCCTTGTCTGCCGCCTTAAGAAATCCTTATATGGCCTTAAGCAAGCTCCTAGAGCTTGGTATGCCAAACTGGATAGCTTTCTCCTTGACACTGGTTTTTCTAGATGCCATTCTGACCCCATTGTCTATACCAAGAAAGTAGGAAACCATCTCATCATACTTGTTCTATATGTTGATGACCTTATTTTTACTGGTAGTGACCCTAAGCTTATAACCCATGTGAAATCTAGTCTTAAGCAAAATTTTGAAATGTCAGACTTAGGACATTTGCATTATTTTCTTGGTCTCCAAGTCCTGCAAATCAAAGAAGGAATCTTTCTTTCTCAGTCTAAGTATGATTGTGACCTTCTTCATCGCTTTCACATGGAAGATTGTACACCAACCCCTTCTCCCTTCCAATCCGGAGTCAAACTTTGTGCCACTTGTCCTTCACCTAAAGTAGATGCCACCTTGTATTGTCAGCTTGATGGTAGTCTCTTATACTTGACTCATTCCCGTCCTAACCTTTCCTTTGTCGTTGGTCGTGTTGCCCGTCATATGCAAACACTTCATGAAAGTCACTGGAAAGCAGCTAAAAGAATACTTCGATATATTCGAGGCACAATTCAGTTCGGGATTCATTATAGTACAGGGGGGGAACCTTTGTTGGTTGGTTTCACTGATTCAGATTGGGCTGGCAATCCTGATGATCGAAATTCTACTGCAGGTTATGTTTTCAATCTGGGATTTGGACCTATTACTTGGGCTTGTAAGAAACAACAAGCTCTTGCTCTTTCTTCAGCAGAGGAAGAATATCAAGCCACAGTTAATGCCAATCAGGAATCTTTATGGCTTCGACAGATCCTTTCAGAGTTTGGATTTGAATAGCAGCAACCTACTCCAATTTGGTGCGACAATCAAAGTGCCATGAAGCTTGCCAAAGATCCAGTCCTACATCAACGCAGCAAACACATTGAGCTTCATATGCACTTCATCAGAAATCTTGTTCATGATCATGTTCTTGAAGTACTCTTTTGTCCTACAGATGATCAAGTTGCAGACATCTTCACCAAGTCTCTTACAGAAGCGAAGTTTTCTAAACTTCGATCTATATTAGGAGTTCAGGAACTTTTCATTAAGGGGGGATAGGCTCTAATGCCTCCCTCCTTCTCCTAATAATGTCACTTTTGTAAATCCTTCAATCCTATCCCAAGTTGTTCTTAAGGGGGGATGTTAGGATATTTAGACACTTAGGAGTAAGTTAAGATCAACTTGTGTAATATATCCATTAGGAAAAATGTGTTTCTTTAGTATGCATTAGTATGCATTTGTAAATACTTAATCCGACGGTCACGATATGTTCCCGACATAGAGTGATCTGACGACTCAACTTCTCTTAGATCATACCTACCCTTGATCCATGGCTTAACACCCAATTGGTCCATGATCTCTATTTAAAGAGCATGGAGGGTCATTGGAAAGTTGATCGATTATGAGAAGCTCATTTGTAACTTTCTTTCTTTGCATAATAAATTGTCCCATAGAAGCTATTTGGCCGGGGCCGTGGAGTGTTTCCCTCACAAGGGTTTAAACCATGTCAAAACATCGGTGTATCGATCTGTGACCTGTTTGTGTGAAGTGGTTGCTCTAGGTGTTCGGTCTTTTGGGAGTACCCTGTGTACCCGAACATGCAAAGCATGTGCACATACCGTGGCAACCATAGAAATATTGCACAGAATTGGCATGGATAATTTAGTTTTTTCACCAAACCAAGCACGTCAAGTTGAAGAATATGGAACGTGTACTCCTTTAAGATTGATGCCTTCAACTTACACACAAAATTCTTTGTTAAAGGATATATCTTCAAAAGCTCAATTATCCATCAATATCACAACCAACAATGAGCAAGATCTGGAATACTCATTTTCGAGAGGTGGCATTCTCAAAGAACACCAACTTTAGTGAATGTATTGTGTTGAAAGCACAGATGAAGTCAACGATTACAAAAGAGTTGGAAGAAAAGGCACAAGGTAGAATAAACAAAATCTTGCTGAGAAATATCTAAGATAGATGTAATTTTGTATCAATGAAAAGATGATGGGCAATGAGAAGTTATCTCGCTTCTCTGTTGATGAAATGTTATGAAAACACATCTTTTTCTTTTAATAAAAGGATTTTTTTTTCGATATGAAATATAACAAGACTATTATGTGTGGAAGTTATTGCTACTAATATGCACATAGAATTATGTCGCAACTACTTTCAAAGGAGTATTTGAGCATTATATATGATAAATTGGACATAACAAAGACTTCAATCCCAAGATTTTGTGTCAAATCAAAATCTATTGAAGGAACAAACTTGGGTTTGTCGTTGACAGGTATGCTAACACATGGGCATAACACATGAGGTTTTGGTCATTCTCCCTACCATTTGTAAACATGGGAACACAATTTACCATTACATCTCTTGTAAAGTGCTTGAGGGACCTTGACGACCCACACCTTGATATGTATGGTGATCTACTTTATGAGAGTCAAAGTTCAAGAAACCTACTTTCAAATGCATTACTTGAAACCTCTATTTACTCAAAATGTAGAGTGTACAAGGATGATTTTCTATCTCATGGAAGATCACAATTGAAAATGTTGATTTTAAACCTCTTCCTCCATATTTGTTGTTACAATTGGATGATGAAACAAGTGATAATAAGAATCATTATGTTTTCATGTTTCTATCACTATTAAATGCACTTGGTTTCTTCATCACCATTGAGGTTGAGTTCTTGCTTGTGGGTCACACCCATGAAGATATAGATGGAACCTATGGAAGAATGTCTTCCAACTTGAAAAGTAAAGATAAATATTCTTTACCTAAAATGATGGATACATATTGCACAACAAAAGAAAAACGAGTGTTTCCACTTACACTTATTGACAAAGTGTATGACTTCAAAAGTTTCCTTAATGGATACATCGAGGATGGAAAATATGCACTAGTTGGACATCTTAATGTCCAGTACTTCCAATTTCTTGTACTCAATCATGTTCCAATGACGAGGTATAAAGAATCAATCAAAGATATTGAGTGGTCAGAACTAGTTGAGTTGTGAAATATAGATGATGAAGGTTGACCTAAATTTCCCATAAGGAAGTCATCTTTCTTAGGTCCCACGGAAAATGATGTCTATTTAAAATAATTGAAGGAAGGAATAACATCATACATAAAAATGTGGAAGACACTATTGGCAATGAGAATTTGCTAATTGTTACAAAGGAATGGGAAAATTAAAATAGAGTATTGGGATTAAAGAATTCTTGATGCATTAGATGAAATCTACAATGATCATATAATAGTGGATGCCAAAGTGATTCATCTTCTGAGGATTTTTGGCCCAATACAAGGAAAATTGTCAATACTGACCATAATGTAGTCAATGTAATCTCAAGTATTATGGATGGGGATTTTACTAATGTGACGAATGAACCAGCATATGTTGGACCCAAGTGCAACAAGTCAAAGCCAACATTCAATCCTATGATTGATGTTGAGAAAATAAAGATGTTGCTAGTTAGATAAGGAAATGAGGATGAAGGAGAGATGATTTGGATGGCAAAATCCACCTCATATATCTTCGATGATAATGAAAGTGGGATTCTTCATGTAAAGGTTGATTGGTGGAATCCTAGTTCAGGGAAATACAAGGGAAAATTTTTAGAACAATATTGGGTGTCAAATTTTGATGACACGGAACTTGGACCTATTCCAACTAATATCATAGTTTGGGCATGGATGCCAAAGAAAGAACATTGCAAGAATACCAAGATAAATAAATGTGGTGTAGAAGCTGACTCAATATACTTGAGCGAATATAATACGATTATGGGGAGATGATTCATGAATGTAATTTTGTTCTTTGAAGGACCTATTAATATACATGAATAAACATTTTTCAATGTTTGTAGTATATCAAATATTCTCTTCATGTTATTTTTTGAGGAATTTTATATTATTTAGTACATATATGCAAATTTTGGTTCAACTTCATTGTTAATTCATGTGATGATTCTTTATGCGAAATACATAACACCATTCAATATTTAACTTTTCAATGTTTTGTTTAGATCAACATAACTTCTCAATATATCAAATGTTCATAATCAAATTCAATAATGCACTTAAAAACATATTTTAGACTTGGTCTATGAATAAATGCAAGGCACTTGCAATAAGGTTTGAAGTGAGTTTTCCCTAATATTCCTTATTATATTTTATATAAATCAAATCGTACTACTCTACTGCATTCTAGTTCATAATAATTTGATTTTGATCATTAAATGACACAACTAGACTTCTAAAATATTCTCTTTAGACTTTAAAATGATGCCAACAATGTACTAATATAATAACTTATACTCAACACATGCGAAGTAGTAACACTTAGTGTCATTGTTTAAATGGTTAATAATAGTCACAAACACTAGTAATATGTCGTTAAATAACTTTATATGTAAAAAAATTGTTACACAATAATAAGTCAAATATGGATGAACTTTGTTTTAATATAAACATACAAATACTAATGATAATATAAATATTGTAAGGAATCCAAGTTTTAGAGGAATATTAATATGTTATTTTCAATTTAACATGTTCAAACACTGCATGACTAAATAGTAAACACTTGCAGTAACTAGTTTAGTTAGTTTTCCCTCTAAGTTTCCTCTTGTATTTGAAAAAATCACACTGTATTGCATTGTTGCTATTAATTCATAATTGATTTTGATTGTTAAAACAATTAATATTAATAATGGAGACATTACTAATCAATGCCATTAAATAACTTTATAGGTAAGAAATTTCTCACATTAATTTATTATTATTCATGAAGTAAACATTCATCAACCTAGTTTTTAATACAATAATAATACTACTACTAATAATAATGAAAACAAATTATGTTGCTATTCTAATTCATAATTCATAATAGTCATAAATTATTTTCTCTTGTTGACTATAAAGTGGTGAAAACTTCCTAAAATAAAACATCATCCTAAACGAAGACAAAATTAATCACTATGACAATAATTAAAATTGTTATAGTAACAAATACATTGTTGATATTATGTCATAATTCTACAACATTATAGATCACTCTAATTTAATGATGTTAATCTCCTAGACTTACTATGGAAGCTCAACCTAGACACAATATTTAATATAATATCAAATTATAATGAAAATCCAAGATAATAATAGTAACAAACATTGATTATTAATGCCATAAAATAAATTTAATAATTGCATCGAGAGTAGCGAGGTGCTTAAACCCAATATGGGGGAGATGTTGTCACGTTTGTCACGTTACATTTCTATGTCGGCTCATTACTTATCAAAAAAAGTATTTAAAAAATTTATGTCGGCTCATAAAATAAAAAAATTAAAACCAACATAGATTCATCTTAAACCTGCATCTATTAAGCACCAAGAGAGATCCAATTCTTGAAGTGTAAACATTTTTTAAGATAATTTTTTTTCTTAATGTGTAAAAAAATTAAGATAAAAAAACGCATCTCAAGAAATTGGATCCCTCTCGATGCTTAATAGATCCGGATTAAGATGGATCTACGCTGGTATGTAAGAAATTTCTTTCACAATCTATTATTCATGATGTAATCCTCGATCAACTTAACTTTTAACGGAAAAATAAAAATAAAAATAATAAAAATAAATTATGTTACTATTCTAATTTACAATCAATTTTGATCGTTAAAACAATAAACTTAAACATCACTTATTATATAATATTTTATCTCGTCGACTATAAAATGTTGCCATCCTCCTAATATAATGAGATAAAAAGAAGTTCTTCTTTGAAACTCTTGTCACATCTTGTATGGTTGTGAAGTTTGGGGTTGTAGCATCTCTAGAGAATCTTGTCCAAAAGCGTTTTATAACTTATAACCTCAAAATTAAAAGCAATATTCCCTACCCTATTCTCCTAATCGAAGTGGGTCTTTTCTGCATCGAGAGCATGGCTATGACTAGGTTCTAGATGTACAAGTACACGATAAATAACATGGGAGATCAAAGACTCCCAAATGGCTTTAAAATCTAGTCAAAACCACCTTTGGCTCAAACGAGGTTGGCATAAATACACCATGGCTTGGTTAAACCACTGGGAGATCGACGAAAATGTCATTTTGCAAAATATTAATAATCTCAAAAATATTGTTACTTCTAAGTTCAAAGAGAAAATGTGGTGCGATAAGATAGATTAAAAGAAAATTAGAATATAATGAGTCCATGAACCCTAATCTCAAATATCAAAAGTACCTCTCTGTATTGGCTAGTTCAAAGAAGAAAATTAATATAACCAAGATAAGAATGAACTTTGATGAGCTCCATAATGAAACAAGGCATTGGACAGTTCCTAATACGCCATGGGCAGAAAGAATTTGCCATCTCTATGAGACTATGATCATTCCAAATGAAAATCACTTTCTCTTAGAGTGTCCTGCATATACTCATATTAGATCTTAGCTTCGTAATCTTTGTTGCAATACAAACCTTCCTGGCCTTATTACAAGCTAGAATTATGGTGATCTCAAAGCGCTCTTCCTCAAGATTTTTGAGCATAGGAATACAACTTTAAAGCAAACCAAATAATTTCTCTTAAGGTCTGATAGACCAAAGTTGGTCTTAGTGGACGTTAACAACTATCATCATCATCATCATCAATAAAACATGGTACTCAACATAGACAATATTATTACTATGTCTAGAACTAAAATTGTTATAGTAACAAACACATTGATATTATGTTATTAAATAGTTTTTATATGGGTCATTCTAAAATTGCGCCAACCTTCTACTAGCATACTAACTCAACATAGACATAGTAGTTACTATATCAAATTATAATTGAATTGGTTAATCATAGTAACATACACAATATTAATGCCATTAAATAACCTTAACCAACTTAGCTTTTAATACAAACTATAATTAATATTAATAGAAATAATGTAAGGAAACCGAGTTTAAGACTCCACTCATTTAAAAAAAACTCAATCTAGTTAAAGTTCTAAATTCTAGTTCCACTATATAATTCCAAATTTAATGAAATATTTGTTATAGGGTTTGTACATATAGTGCATAAGATCAAAAGATAGACTAAGAATTATTTTGCAAGCATTAGCATATAAGCTTAGGTTTTGACTATTTGTATTACGTACATAGATACATGGTGTAATTCCTAACTGCAAATTTAATGATCTATAACCTTGAAATCAAAGTTCTATACGTTCCACGATGACTTAATACAAGACAAGTGTAATAATAATAAATACAAATGATGAGATTCGAATATAACTGGAATTATATAAACAACATTATATAGATTATAACTGAAGATCAAACTAGAATAGATCTCACCCTGGAACACTTCGGGTCTTTCTATTTTCTTTTAAAAACATTGAGGGCTAACTAAAGTTTAAATAAGATCTCTTTACACACTTCGTAACACTTGAAAAGAAGTATCGCTCTTACCTACGATCTACGTCAGAAGTTCAAATGCATTAGTTGAATAAGCTAAGTAAGCCTCGGGGTGCCTATAGGACCCCTTCATCATCATCAAGAAAATAAACAGTTAGCACTTATAATGAAATCAATCTCAAGTTAAATCCATAAAGTCTAGACATCTAAATAAGTAACCATAATTGATCTAGGATGCAAGAATGAGGTAAAAACATCCAACAATATCTTAAATAAGCATAAATGCATACACATATTTTGTAATACAAACATACATAGGCAATTGACGTAACATGTTTATATTTAAACAAAGAAGCGTTATCACCAGTGTGTCGCCTAGTTAATTAGATTATCATTTATTATACTTCCACATAGCAATTGTAGCACTTAATGCTAATTAGAAAAAATTTAAATTTTTGTCAATTTTTGGGATGTTACAGTGGACTACCTGTGCAATATGATATATATATATATATATAATTTTTAAAATATATTTTTTCTTTATATAAAGTGAAAGGTTGAAGATCATCTATAGTCAAGCTTGCTGAATATTATTGTGGTGAGTATTTTAACGCATTGAGAGATTTAATTAGTATACTTACGGAGAATGACCTATTTTCCTTGTCTCATGTAGAAAATATTGACTTCCCAACTAGTTGGAGCAAAGCATGGAAGAGTGTTGAGAGTATTGATACGTTAAATGGCGAATCATTACAATGGGAGGAATACATTTTAAGATTGAAGTATATTCATGTTAGGATTATACATGTTATAAAGTTATATTTGAAGATGGTTATAGGGATGATTCGAAAATGGATCTGAACCAAAACAATGGTTAAGGTCTCAGTACTTAAAATTTATTTGGAAATGTAAGAAGGCTATAGGCTAAGGAAAAGACAATGCAATTGTATTGTAGAATCAGACGAAAAAAATGAATGTGCATTAATTAATTGAATGAAGAAAATAAATTAGGAGAGAAAAGACACTACTACACGAAGGGGCATTTTAAGACAATTATTTGAGACAAATACTCTTCTTGTCTTAACTTCGCCCCCTCAATCTTCTTTTATGTAATATTTTAATATTTTCCTCAATCAATCTTCTTTTATGTCTTTTATGTAATATTTTAATATTTTTATTATGCCAAAGGTGGTGAGGTCACGAAGCTCTGTTTTCTTCCTCTTCGGTCTTTGGATTGTGGGTTTCTTTCTCTGATCATGGGTTGGGTTTTCTAGATTATCCTTCGGGAAGGTTTACAAGGGCTGTGAACCCCATTTATTCACCCCCACTGAAACAATGTACCTATACATATGTGCTGGAATCCCCATCCTTGTATGTTTGAGCTATCAACGTCGTCAATTGTTCACGGTTTAGCTCGCAGTTTTTTTTATAGTTGCTGCTATGGGGCTTTTACCTTTGAGCTAAAGATTTCTATGCAAGATGGAGAAGAAACCATTGCTACAATGATCTAGATGGAAGATGGATTGTGTATAGGGTGCCTGCTTTACTGATTTCATTCGTTAAGGAAGGGTTTGTAGGGTTTGATAATGGAGGCCTCCTCACATTTCCTCTTCGTTGATTACAACTTCCTAGAATTAATGAACGCGTCCAACTAATCAAGTCTTTTGTTTTGGCAGATGGGTTTCAGCCCTGGGATGAAAATGATGAGAAACAAACCAATAATCCAACGGTACAAGTCATGATACCATCTTCAACATGTATTTTTTCATAGATTTGGCTGCATTAAAAATCAATTTCCTTCTACAAACTCTTGGGGTCCTCATTTTTTAATCCATTATGTTCTTTTTCACTAGTGGTTTATCAGTCGTAGAGAGAATTTCACATTAGTTTCACTCAAAATCGCTTGGCTCCCTGCTTTACAGAGTTGTTTTCTCTAAGAACCCCGCTTTCCTATAACTGTGTTTCCATATTGAACCTTAATTTCACCTTTTACCATGTTTTCATCCTGAACCCTAACTTCTCCATTTATCATTTTTCATCATGGGCCATAATTTGTCCATTTGCCCTATTTTCATCATTTATGCTACTTTCATTATCACATTCTTGAGCTCTGGTAACAACATGAGACTGATTTTGGAGGGGAACATCTTTGGCTTCAAGTTTATACACAGGGAAAGGGGGAGGTCCATGCATTTTATGATTGATAACATAAGGATATGCGGTAAAAGACAGAAACGTAAGGAATGGCAGTAGCTTGCTGCGTAGTGTATAGAGTCGGTGAAGCAAAAGCTGGAAGGGGGATCGCCTTTCTGTCTTTTGACGGCTTCCATTGTTCTTTAAATGTATCTTTCAGATTGAAAGGAAACTTATATATTGTGTTTCCATTGTTTTCTTTTATTGTTTTGTGTTTGTATTCAGAGGAAATATAAATAAATTTTTTTTTCTTACTCCTAGATGGACAAGATCATCCATTTCAGGTAGAATAGTTATTCCCTCCCACTCAATGAAGCAAACATGCTATTTCGTTACACCAGAACTTGAGTAAAACGATGATCCTTTCATTCATTTATTATAAGAGGAGGAATGGGGAGTTGGGCATCACTATACATCCTTTTGAATGGTCTCGATGTTGACCATTCTGATAGGCGAAATGGAAAAACCTAGACATAACTTGTTATTAATACACTGATTGAAAGGTGAATTTAAAGCAGCATCGATATTAATAGTTCAGAACGCCCTTCCATATCCCTCCCACCCCATATTTTATTTGATCACATCAGATAGGTAGGTTTTTTATAAAACAGGTTAGCCGCTATCCAGGAGGAAAGAATCAACCTTGTCAACAAGAATTACATTACTTACTTAGATCCTCATCAATTTGGTTGGGTTGTAATTCAGTGGTTAGGATAGATGGGATGATGTTATAACTTATGTAAGTGATCTAAATTCAATATAGTTTAGTTGTGGTTTAGTTAGATGTGATTTAGTTGTGAAAAGACCGTTCTCGCAAGGCCTATTCAGATTTGATTTCCATCTATAAATTGACGGTTGCATTGAGGATGGAATCACAAGTAAGTTACGAGCATCACCATTATTTCTAGCTATTATAAATAGGTAAATTGGTAGTTGTTGTGGCCTTGTTCCTTAGAAATGAATTTCATGTTGTAAGGAGAGTGTCAGTTGATCAAAGTCTGCAACTTATGTCGTGTAATGCCATTTCTTGATCCTTATGAATGTAATTTCATTTAGATCTAAAAATAATGTAATAATAGAAAAAATATTCCCTTTATATTTTTCAGGTAGTGGATTTAAATTGAAGGAGCTTTACCTATATGAGTTCTTCAAAAGAAGCATAAATTTATTTTACTACACTAATCATACATTTATTTTAACATGGAAGACATTTATGTATTTTAATATAGGATTTATGTGAAGCGTCTACAAAAAATAAAAAAATTATTCCTGCTAGCTTCAATATTTAATATAATAACCTAACATACATCATATTAACCTAATGGATATATTAACCTAACATACACTATATTAACCTAATGATCTTTAATGGGTGGAAGCTCATCCAATGCCATATTGGATAAATCTTCAATACATATACCCATAAATTCTATTTCGAAATCACTGAATTATAAGCATATTGTAATAATCAAAACCAGATTATCATACTAAATGTAAAATTTCCCAATATGAAACTTGAGATCTATCAAAGAAGGTTGTTAGTAATGAATACCAAATATGTTGAATATGGGAAGAAGAAGATACCCCGTTAGGCAATGGAATAGGGAGAGAGGAAATGCATGTTGAAAGAATTTCCTTTCGTTATGAGCATAGGTGTTTTGTCTTGTATGATGTGACAATCTATAGGAAATATCATGCTTCTAATTACTGTAAATCAATATGTGGAATTTGCAATCTTTCGTGGAAGGATGGTAAATTGGCAATTTATTGGAAAAAGGATTGTTATTAACACTAGGGTAAAATGTCAACACTTTGAAAGATATGAACTGGGATCCAAACCAATGGTGCTCCGTGATATATGATAGTTGCATTTTGCAGTGGTTTGTGAGGTCTACTTTGCATATTTTCTTTTCTTAGCTTAGACGTTTTTTTATTAAATAGAGGTTGTGTTTCTTCAAAATATTCACATATGTTATTTTCCAAATGTCATGATATTTAGCTGAAAAATGATATTTTTATCGATAGAGAAGGAGCATCCAAGGGCTTTCCATATTAGTGCTCAACACATTAATAAAGCAGAATAACTTTGGAAAACAAGACCCGATGCGACCCTTGAAGATCTTGAGAAGCTTGCTACAGATGATGAGACTCAACCAACTGCTTTAATGTATGAAGATGCATATCAAGTATGATGATGATTGATACTGGTGCTATGCACTGATTGAGGAGGTATTTCCCATATTTTAAATATTCTTCTTGTAGCCCTTCAATGTGCGTTTTTCACTGAATTTATTCTTTTGATCCCATTCTCTATCTCATTCCTCGTGAAAATTCTTTGTTCTATGCTTCTATGATATGAAACCAAAAAGGAAGTTGGATCTAAAGTTTCTAAAATACCTATAAGGTCAACAAGAAAAAATATCCCTCTCCACTTTCCAAATTTAACTAGAAGCACCAATAAAGAGAGCTTGGTTAGAATCTCCCTATCTCGAGATACTGAGAGTCTACATCAATGAGTCCAATAACCCTTTTACCATCCATGAGTCCCATAGATTTTTTGTTTCAAAAGAGTTTACAATCAACTAATGAATTGTTGGATAGCAATGTAAATATATCAACACAAGAACCAAAATAAACACATGACCAGCTCAAAGAAAGACTCTAGACCACTATCTCAAACAATGACCTTAGCTGTGCTTTAGCATTTACCGATATCAAATCAATAACAAGTTGCTACTATAAATAAATCTAGAAAACAAAGATTCTGCAAATTGTGAAATCCTATTCGGGCCACCTATGCCCAACCCTTCAGAAAATATTCAATACATCCCCACTTTTCAACAAAATCATTTTGTTTTCCTCCCTCTCTACACCCTCATAATCACATACTCCATGAGCTATGTCAATCCCCTTCCAAAAACATCTCAAACTCTAGATTAGAGGAATTTGTCATCCCACCCTCCCTAGGCTCACTTATCATTACCCCTTTCAATCGTACCTTTAGCTCAAGCATCCCTTCTCTCATTGTCATTCTCAATACCTTGAGTACCCAATATGCCTCTACTAGACCTCCCAAACTCCCTATTTTATGCACCAAAACTAACACAACATGTTATGGTATATTAAACCTTCCTTTCTTCCCATTTATTATCTCATACTCTATGAAATCTAGCACCCATGTAGACAATTCCATACGGGTTTACTTCAATACAATCAAATGGAATAAAAACATCCATCCTTCATCTAATGTGGTTCCCTACATATAGTTTACAAGAAATTATCCCCATCTAGCTAAACCATCAACAACCTCACATTCCATTCATCCACATTGACAATCCTCGCAACAAATCATGGTGAACAAAAATTTTCCAAAGAAGTGTTATGTAATTGTAACTTCGGAATGTATTTCACCTATGTATATTGTACTCCTATAGAGATGTTATTATTCCTCTATACGAAAGTGTCGTAATTTGTATTGACAAGTGTCACAACTTGCAAGTGATGGGTTATTAGACCACCAAGTGTGGGGTCAGCCCTGATTAGTATAACCATGGGTTATTAGACTAAGTTAGAAAAGTCGGCCCTGCTAGTTTATTAGGTAGGTCAGGTCAAGTATAAATAGAGTGCGGGAGCACTCTATTTGATCATCTCATTATTCACTTCAACACTCACTAGAAAGTGGCACACTAGTGGAGGAGGAGGTTCAACTGCTAGGAGGACTATCTCTGTGTACTTAGGTTGTATCATTGCTCTTTCTATCTCTAAGGAAGTTATGGGGTTTTTCACCTTTATGGTTTTCCCTAGTGAAACTCTATGTGTCTATTGTCTCATGTGATTGATATGCTTTATTATACTTGATATGTTGTACATGTTATTCTCTCAGTAAAGATCCTAGAGTATGTTGAATTCATGCTCAAAAATTAACATGGTATCAGAGCTAACCTGAGAAGAAGACACTCTGCAGTTGCGGAAACTAGGGTTTTCTGTTTATTGGGTTTCTCTCCACAGATCTTGAAAGGAAGTAGGGTATTTTGACTCTCCTCGGCAAGGCACATATTTCTGTCCAATCAGAATTCAATTCTGGGCACTTTCATTTTTTGGCCCTAAAAATTAGGGTTTCCACAAAAATAGGAATTTCTGAAATATGAGGACGTAGCTGGAAGCTCCTTGGAAAAATCAAAGTTTAGAGCTTTGGATCGAAATTTTTGGTTGGGTGAAGCTCCGAGAAACTCGAACCCTAGTTCAGGGTCCTCCCTAGTGAATCCGGGAAGACTAAAAGGCATTTATGAAGAGTGAAACTTTACAGATTTCAAATTTTGAATATACCAGGCTGATCAGCTAATAAAGGCACATCTTTCTATCCTTTTAGAAGTTTGAAATTCACATTTTGAATTTTTAGGGTTTCACTGACAAACCCTAATCCAGCACCAAATCCAAATTTCTGGAAATCAAGTGGTAAGACCTAAATATTTTCTATTTCCATTTGAAGTACTCTTTAAGATGTCTCACCACACTAAGCTTAAGGATAAGCTTGAAGGGGCTGATAACTTCCGAGCATGGAAGTATAGGATTGGGTTAATCTTGGAAGAAAATGAGTTGGATACTTACATAAGTTCTGAGGTCCCTATCCTAGAGGAAGAAGAAGCTAAGGCCTTGCATAAGAAGACCTTGGTCAAAGCAAAGAGGATCATTGTTGATTCTATCAAAGACCATCTCATACCACATGTGTCATCTCTAAAGACACCCAAGGAGATGTTTGATTCCCTGACCAAGCTATTTGAAGGAAAGAACATAAATCAGAAGATGACTCCACGGAATCAATTGAAAGGAGTAAAGCTTCAGAATGAAGAGACCATTCAATCCTATTTCTCTAAGGTCTCTTAGATCAAGGAACAACTTGAAGCTATGGATGAAGTGGTGGAGAATGGTGAAATTGTCATGACCACTCTAAATGGCCTACCTAGGTAATGGGATTCCTTTATTCAAGGAATTTGTGCAAGAAGGAAGTTGATCTCCTTCAGTAGACTATGGGAGGAATGTTCACAAGAAGAGGCTAGGCTTGTAGCCCAAGAAGAAAAGATGGGAAGTGAAGATCAAACTCTCGCAGCTCACACCAAAAGAAGCAAGCCCAAGAAGGAGCACTCTCATTACAAGAGATCCTCTCACATCCATCAAAAGAATAAGAAGGATCTGAGATGCTTCACATGTAATGAGAAGGGACACTTTGTTGTAGATTGTCCCAAGAACAAAAGGGACAACAACAATAACAACTTCAAGAAGAAGAAGAAGAATAACAAAAAGAGATATCATGCTCATGCTGCTAAGGATGATGAACCTGCCAAGAAGAAGGCTAGATTAGAAAGTGATGACTCATCAAGCGAAGATGAATATTTTCTAATCTCTGCTCTCACAGGTACTATCTCTCATGGTTGTAATGATTGGCTTATTGACAGTGGGGCTTCCAAACACATGATCGGGTTTAAAGAATCTTTTGTAAATCTATCTGAACATGAGTCACCCCATAAGGTGAAACTTGGGGATGACTACCAATATCCTATCAAAGGAAGTGGTGAAGCTTCCTACAACCTAGACTCTAGGAAGCCTTTGAAGATGAAAGAGGTTTTATATGTACCTGGGCTGAAGAAGAACCTACTCTCCATATCTGCATTGGATGCAAAAGCCATGAGGGCTGCATTTGTAGATGGCCAAGTACTCATGTGGCCAAAGCGTAAGACCATAGATGATGCAATAGTGATTGGAGAGCAAGAGGGAGGATTGTACAAAATGAAGGGACAACCTAAACATGCCATGGTACATGAATCCATGGAACCAAGTGAACTTTGGCATAGAAGGCTTTCACATGTGCACTATAGAGCACTACCAATTGCAAGTAATGTTGTATAGGGTCTTCCTGAAATCAAGGCAAAACATGAAGGTGTTTGCAAAGGATGTGCAAAATGAAAGAATACCAAAAAGGAATTTCCAAGCAGTGAAAGCAAATTCAAAGGAATCTTGGAAATCATCCACTCCGATGTATGCAGTCCAATGTCATCCAGTTCTCTGAGTGGATATGTGTACTATGTTTCTTTCATTGATGATTTCTCTAGGAAGACTTGGGTTTATTTCTTAAAGAGCAGAGATGAAGTGTTTGATAATTTCAAGGAGTTCAAAGACTTGATGGAAAATCAAACTGATAAGAAGATCAAGACATTCAGATCCGAAAATGGCGGAGAATTCACTTCAGGTGATTTCAAGAAGTTATGCAGTGATTCGGGGATTAAGAGGGAGTTAACTACTCCCTACAATCCACAACAGAATGGAGTTGCAGAAAGAAAGAATAGAAGAATCATGGAAGCAGCACGGGCAATGCTGCATGATCAGGATCTGCCTATGCATCTATGGGAAGAAGCAGCTAGGACAATTGTGTATGTGGAGAACAAAACACCTCACAAGATATTGGACAACAAGACACCATAAGAGGTCTTCTCTGGTAAGAAACCTGAAGTCAGCCATCTCAGAATATTTGGTTGTCCAGTATATACACATGTTCCGAAGGAAAAGAGGACAAAGATAGATCCCTCAGGAAAGAAGGGCATCTTTGTGGGGTACAGTGAAAGCTCGAAAGCTTACACAATTTACTTTCTCGGGTTCAAGAAAATTGATGTTAGCAGGGATGTAACATTTGATGAAAACTCATCCTTCATCAAGTCAAGGAAAACACCTGTTGAAGATCATGAAGAACCAAAGGAAACCAGATTTCAAGACACCACCATGGCTGAAGCAATTCCAAATATAGATCGTGAAATAGAAGATCCACAAGAACTTGCAAATCCACCCCGTGAGAAGAACTCTCACAAAAGGAAACCTGCATGGGCTAGAGAGCTCATTCAAGATGCAGAAAGGTATGGCATTCCAGAAGAAGAACACGGAGAAAGAAAGAGCACTAGATCACATACCATTTATGTTGCCTTACTTTGTGACATTATGAACAAAGAACCTTCCAGTTATAAAGAAGCAGCGGAAAAGAAAGAATGGAAGGATGACATGGTCGAGGAATATCAGTCGATCATGAAGAATGATGTTTGGGATGTGGTCCCAAGACCTGAAGGGAAGTCTGTGGTGACTTCCGAGTGGATCTATAAGATCAAGCATGCTGCAGATGGTAGCATAGAGAAATACAAGGTGAGGTTTGTAGCTCGTGGCTTCTCTCAGAAAGAGGGAATAGACTATGAAGAGACTTTTGCTCCTGTATCCAAATACACTTCCATTAGAACAGTACTTGCTCTGGCTGCAGTGATGAAGTGGAAGATACACCAGATGGATGTCAAGACAGCTTTCTTGAATGGTGTAGTCAAAGAGGAAGTGTATGTGGAGCAACCACTTGGTTTTGAGACACATGACAGAGATTCATATGTGTGCAGGTTTAAGAAAGCCTTGTATGGCTTGAAGAAAGCTCCTAGGACTTGGTATGGTAGGATAGACATCTTTCTATCTAATTTGGGATTTACTAAGAGTAAAGAGGATTCCAACCTTTACTACAAGGTTGAGGAAGGAAATCCTATGATACTTCTCTTGTATGTGGATGACCTATTTGTAACATGTGAGGATAGATTGATTGCTGACACGAAGAGGAAGCTTGCTACCGAGTTCGAGATGAAGGACTTGGGGATGATGCACTATTTTCTAGGCATGGAGGTGTGGCAGAGTGCACATGGAATCTTCCTTGGACAAGGAAAGTATGTAGTAGAGATCCTGAAAAGGTTCGGGATGATGGACTGCAAGGCCATGGCCACACCTATGGCATTGAGCCTGAAGCTTCTTTGTGATGCTTCATATGATCCAATTGATGTCACTGTATATAGTCAAATGATTAGGTCCTTGATGTACCTGATGAACACTAGACCAGATATTTGCTTTGTAGTGAACACATTGAGCCAGTTCCTGATGGATCCCAGAGGTGTTCACTTGGTTGCTGTAAAGCATATTCTGAGGTACCTGAAGGGTACAATTGATTATGGGCTCAAGTATGATGCGAATCAAAAGTTTAACCTGCAGGGTTATGTTGATTCGGATTGGGCAGGCAGTGCTGCAGATAGAAAGAGCACTTCTGGGTGTTGCTTCAGTATGGGATTAGGTTTAATCTCTTGGTTTAGCAGGAAGCAGTCCTACGTAGCACTGAGTACAACTGAAGTAGAGTATGTTGCAGCTTGTTCGGCTAGTTGTGAGGCAGTATGGCTCCGTAAGCTACTATCTGAGTTATTTGATCTCCCATTGGAGGCTACAGGTATCTTTTGTGAAAACCAGAGTTGTGTGAAGCTGTCTAAAAAACTGGTGTTCCACGATAGGTCAAAACACATTGAGATCAAATTTTACTATATCAGGGATATGGTGCAGAGAGGAGCAATGAAGCTCCTGTATGTTGCGGCGGATGAGTAGGTTGAAGATGTGTTGATGAAGCCACTAGCTAGAGTGAAGTTTGAGTACTTTAGAGAAAGGCTTGGTGTTCTTCAGATTGATGACACTTCGAGGAAGAAGTGATGGACACATTTGCAGGAGCCATTCTGAGCATGGCGAGAGGAGGATCCTTCCATGGCTGTGGATGTAAGCGTTGTGTGATGAGCATTAGGATAATGCTCTAGTTACTGCTCTGTATATGCATCATGTTGGATGCTTGTTACGATCAGTTGGATCATGTATATGTATATGAATCATGTTTATGCTTATTATGATCAGTTGGATCATGTATATGTATATGCATCATGTTGGATGCTTGTTATGATCAGTTAGATCATGTTTAAGTATATGCATCATGTTGGATGCTTGTTATGATCAGTTGGATCATGTATATGTATATGCATCATGTTTATGCTTGTTATGATCAGTTGGATCATGTATATGTATATGCATCATGTTGGATGCTTGTTATGATCAGTTAGATCATGTTTAAGTATATGCATCATGTTGGATGCTTGTTATGATCAGTTGGATCATGTATTTGCATATGTATCAGGTGGATACATTATATGATCAGGGTGATCATGGATGGTGATATGTATCAGGTATGCATCAGATGGATGCATTATATGATCAGGATGATCATGGTTGATGAGCTTCAAGATGTTGCTCCAAATGATATGTATCAGATATGCACCAGGTGGATGCATTGTATGATCAGGATGATCATGGATGATGAGCTTCAGGATGTTGCTCCAGATGATACGCATCAGGATGATGCTATGATGATGATCAGGTTGATCATGTGATGATATACATCAGGATGATGTATGGTGAGTATCAGGATGATACTCTATGGTCGTGGATAGATTGTACATATAAGCATATAATATGGCCCTGGGAGGTTTGCAGATACTCTTTTGAGGTTTTGCCTATGGCATATAATATGGCCCTAGGATATCTGGCAAATGCTCTTTCAAGGTTTTGCTTAGGAGGACATATAATATGGCCCTGGGAGATCCGATAGGTTGGGTTGTGAGAGACAATTTTTTAAGACAATAATTTGAGACACTCGCTTAAAGACAATATTTAAGACAATACACAATTTTTTTTTGTCTCAAGTTAAGACAATTTACTCTAAAAGTGTCTCAAACATTGTCTTAAAACCCCCCTCAATGTAGTAGTAAGAGAGAGGGAATGGGAAACAGAGAACCTTGTTATTATCTTTTTTTCCTATTGCTAGCCTGAAGAGGAGAGTGCAAAAGATCCCAGATATGCATTGTAATCCATAGATTGACGAAATGAAATGTTGAGCGGCCATTGAATGTTCTCCCTTTTGGGTTCAAAGGTAAACATTGTCTCAATGTGTAATGCTTTCTTAGTGTGTGTGCACTTTTTTTATTGTATTACTTAACTTATCGTATGTATTCAAATCTTATCTTCCAATAATGCCTTTCATTATTCTATGAAAATTAATGTGTGAATTACATACAACTTAAAAATGTTATTGTTGCATATTTCATTGTGTTGCTGAGATGCTTTGATGAAATAGGGAGGCTCTGACATCTATATAATCTCATCCATTGGGTTCCCAATCGATCTCAGAGATCAAGGGACTGGATTAAAGAGTTGTTGCATTTGTGTATGACTTTATAAATTGAGTTTCTAAGAGTCATTGACTTTGGGTGATTTTCCTTTGTCTGAGTTTTTCCCTCATTGCTTGGGGAAAATTACTTTTTCCTGAGACAAATTTATTAGTGCCTTTGTGAATGCATCATGGCTCGGGGAAATGTTATCAATGCCTTGGATTTTTTCACAGAGTTGGGTCATTTCCTCTCATTGTTGGGTGAATCTGGACTGCCTAGGGAAAATCTATTAGTGTCTGACATAGTTTATGATTTCCTAGGTGAGTTTGTATTGGTTGGGGTAAATTTATCATTGCTTGACTTGTTTTTTCATTGTTCGGGTCATTTTTATGCATAATTGATTTATATTATCTTTGTATGGGCCATACACTTCATTGCCTGAATCATAGGATACCCTTCTTCATACTCCACAACCATACAAAACAGTTGGGCATGTATGAGGTCATACACAACCATTGAAGTTCTATATTTACATGTATGAAGTAGTAACAAAATATTGTTGGGCATGTGAGCAAACAACTACATGGGTGGAAACATGATTGCATATGTTGAGGAGTGAGGCATCACCTCCCTAAGCTGATTGGGAATTCTCTACTAAGTTTTTTTTATGAGTTAGTAGGCCATTAATTATTAATGAGATATGCATGTGGAGTACTCATTTTCATTTTCATCAACTGAAGACTCTTGAAACAAAATAGAGTGAACTTTTTTTTATTGGTCATCATGAAATCCCATAGAGTTGGACTATTGAGTAAATATAAAACTTGTGGGGATTGGCATCGTTGATTCATTCATCATGGTGTTAATGGTACTATTATTGAATCTTGAGCTCCGTACAAAGGTTACATGGAGATATTGGAGCAAGATTCTCGATCTTGAACATTTATCTTATAACACATTCTAAAGAACATTGACTTAGTAGCCATATTTAAATATAGAGTAACCGGTGACAAATCATTCCTAATGTTATGGTGTCAAGATTTGTTCAAGAGAAGCTACACTTAATAACAAACCTTGAATCCTTTAAGAAGAAAAAAGGTAGGGACGCCACTCTAGATATATAGAGCTCTATATAATGCAAAGAACAATGAGTAAGAGTAATTTCTCTGCATAATATTTGATTTGGTGAGTTGAGTGGGATATAAGTCCCTAAATTACAAATCAAATGGTATCAGAGTGTTTGTATCCTTTACCATGATGTAGCTACCAACATATGTATAAGAAAGAAGACTTCACCATCAGAAAATACTTAAAAATAGAGAAGCTAGAAGAGCTCGGAGAATTCAATAGGAAATTCCAAGAGGAAAGCATGTATTGGAGGAAAAGGGAAAATGAACTAGAAAATTAATTTTCCACACACTAGAACATTGAAAAGAACATTTCAGACATTAGCATGAGTATGGAAAAAATGAGAGGTTTTGGGACTTGAAGGCTACCAATGCTTGGCTTTGAATAAAATGAGCACTTGAAAGATGAGGTCCAAATGTTCAACAAGAGGATGAAAGAAATGGATAAGTAACTTGAGACATCTTCTAGAATGTTTCCATTGGTAAATAAGAAGTTTGAAGAAAACCAAGACACCCTCGGTGTAGCCATGACATATTGGGAAAAGCATAAAGTGCAGCTTGTACAACTTGGTGAGAAGGTCATTAGTTGGATAGCTTTGAAGAAGATAGGATTACTCAAATGATGGAAGAAATAAAACAAGAGTTGGAATAGAAGGAGGAATCCTTGAAAAAACTAAAAGCAATTTCCAAAGGGAACCATTGAGTAGAGCTAACTTCCATTAGCACAATTGAAGCCAACGTCATGACCAAGAGCACTAAGGTAAGTTCACATTGTTTATACAATCCTGAAGAACATATTGGTGAGTTTTAAAAGCATACAAGAGGCATTGGTTTGAAACTTTAAAGAAAAATGGGCCAATGTTGGACAAGGGATAAGAATGAAAATGAAAGGCATCCTCAACCCCATTGTAGTTGGACCGAGGATCAAGCATGAATTGGCTCACTCGTTAAGAGAAAGAGCAACAATAAGTGAATGTAGCATCCCACTACCTCCTCAACCTTCTTATGACATATTGAAGAAGGGAAGTAATGAGAAGAGAATGGAGACTCATCCTCCACCAACATTTAGAATAAGTGTCAAAACAATCATCCATAGAAAGAGTAAGAAGAACAAGAGGTATACATCATACAAGGCATCCCTTATTTTCCATCACTCTGAGAAGAAATGCCACAATTGTGTTAATTGTTGGTATTCAAAAGAATGTCCATTTTATGGAAATAAAGGCCACATTGAGGAAACTTGATAGGATAAAGAAGCTACATGCCACAAGATTGATTACTTTTAGAGGAAGAATGGAAAGAATTTCCCTAACCAGAAACAAAATCAGAGGCATATAGAGAGAAAAATTATGCCAAACATACCATGTCGTGGAAGGAACTTTGGTCACCATTTTAAGCTGAGTGGACATTGGGAAGATGGGTGTTGGAGAAGTCATCTAGAGATTCACCCTAAAAATAGCACAATGAAGAGAAGAGTGTGGAGAGTGAATAATGAGAAAGATTAATAATTCCCTGCATCTCTATCCCAAGGGAAAATAGTTGTCCAAGGTGATAAAGTAGCAGAAAAGGTTTTCATCAAAATCGATGAGGATAGAATGTTGATACATAAATCAAGATCAATCCCATTTTGATTATTGTTTCCTTCCATCTTCTGGAAGAATATTCCTTTCTTAGGGAAGTTTAAGACTAGGTTAGTGCATGGTGATCAATGACCTTGGGTTTTCTTTGGAATTGCATGACAGTGGATGAAGAACCCATTGCTCAATATATTTGGTTGTTTTGGTAAATAGTTGATTGCATTCATGAGAACTATGTGGAGCAACAATCACGATAATGGTGAAGAATGTTGGGTTTGGAACTCATTGGTTTTTATTGAATTGTTGATAAGGCCACCACCATAGCCTAATGATGTTGTCACCTACAACCATACATGTGTACATGTTGGAACATCAGTAATGTCATATAGGTGGTTATGATTTCACACCAAGGAGGTCATACATTTGACATTGTTTCAAAGACAAGGTGTTGATTAGCACCTAAAAACAACAAATATTTCTTCAGTGATAAGAAGTAATTCATCCTAACAGAGAGTTTCTAACATGATAAGAAGCAAATAATTCTAGCAATGAAGAGCTCATTTCCTGGGTATACCAACCAGCAGAAAGTGTCCACAGATTTGTAGTGGGACGACAGGTTATCCTCACCAATGAAGCAAGTAGAATTTTGGTGAAAGGGGACAATAGAACAATACCTCATGCCTAGTTTGGTATCTTACTATTTGAATAATAGTTGAAGAATGAATTATAAGTAGAGAATTATTTCCATTCCATGGAGCAATAGGTCCTATCTTAAGAGGTTATCCTACACATCCCATCGTGATGGCATATGCTCACTAGGATATCAATGTTGAATAAGTGCTACATACATTCGATAGTCAACATAAAAAGACCATAATTTGGCTTGGCCTCATTAACTTTCAGAATAGATCATTTTCAGAGCTAGTGAATGCAAGAGAATTGCATGATGAGGAATGGGAGTATTTGGACTAAATATGTTGGGTCTATAGAATTCTCAAATTGATTCAATGGACATGCGTTTGCAACAAAGAAAAAAGTAGAGGACAAAATTCAACTTGGCTTCATTGAACTATCAAGATAGACTCTCTCCAAGTATGAGTTGGAGATGGGAATGCATGTTGAGTCAAGATCTCATATTAGAGGATTGCATAGAGTTGCGCATTTATGAGCAAAATTTTTGTAGTACGAACAATTGATCTGTTAGTTTTTCAGAATTTACTTCAATCTGATCTAGGATCTTAACTGAGAGAAAAACATGTACAGAAAATCTATAGCATATCAATCATGGACACAATAATGCAAGCACACAAGAGACACAGAGTTTACTTGGGGAAAACCATAAAGGTGAAAAACCCCAATAACTTTCTCAGAGATAGATAGAGCAATGATACAACCAGAATACAAGAGATAGTCTTCTCCTAGTAGCAGAGCCTCCTCCTCATAAGTGTGCCACTTTCCGAATGAGAGAAGTGTGTGAATGAATGATCAAATAGAGATCTCCCGATCTCTATTTATACTTGTTTTGTCCTGCCCAATAAACTAATGGGGCCTACATGTCTAGCTTAACCCATGGTTAACTTAATCCGGGCCGACCCCACACTTGGTGGTCTAATAAACCTTTGATCCACATGGCCAACCCCCAATAGGGTGGTCTAATAACCCTTCGACCCACATGACTTATATAGGGCCGACCCCAACAAGGTGGTCTAATAACCCATCAAGTATAAGTTACGCCACTTACAATATAAATGACGACACTTCCGTATAGAGGAATAATAACATCTCTATAGGAATACAAACACTTCCATATAGAGGAATAATACCATATCTATAGGAGTACAAAATACATATATGAAATACATGGGTGAAATACATTCCGAAGTTACATATACATCAACACTCCCTCTTAACTAGGAAGGTATTTCTTGACACAGATCTGCTAGCACAAGTCTTCTTCTCTGGATCATCATCAGCGAATCATCATCCTCGAATCATCGTCATCGTCACTACTACTACTATCTCAATAAATCTCTGAATCTACTCATCATAGGAAGTTCTATAGAGCCAGTCCTTTTTCATACTGGATGTAGGCCCACCACCTGCAGGTCTTCATCATCACTGGCCATACTGTGGCATCCTCAAGACTCATTACGTGTGTCACGTCCCCTCCCATCCAACAAGCTAGATGGAGAGGATCGTGACGGAATGACCGGGCATCCAGCCCCATATATTGAAATCAAGCATTCAAATTGAAGAATAAATATGCATACACATTCACATAATACATAAGAGAGATATGAAGATGCATAATTATCAGAAATCACAGCGGAGTAATAAGAATTTCACGTCCATCATACATTTAAGATGTTCATCAAATGATAATTGCCAATTTACACAAGAGAATACTTATCTCAATAAGGCAGTCCCACGCAACTGGCTATGCAACTGCAACGTTCCACCCAACCGTAGGCCAGTGTGCTCCTCAATCTTTCGGCACCACTGCCACCCCCGAGCTGGGCATGATCTCTACAAGGAACCAGGGAACAACAGACTCACACATAGCCAAACATACACCAAAATGAGCCAAGCCAATCTACAATTGGGTTTATCAGGCTGCTAGGAGATGGGAAGGAAGAATTGCTAAGCTAGTGAGCTCAACCACAGAGCTATGGGTACCCCTCCCAGATCTATTCAGCTTGGCACTCACAATGCCTACACACCCAACACCAGGAAGTATTCTCTTCACTGCCACACAGTCCCTCAAGCCATACCTTCCTCTCTAGTGCTCTCAGGGTGTGCATAGAAAAGTAGCCAGCCCTCTTGATCTTCTTGAGAGGATATTCCCTACACTAGGTTTATCAAGCTAATTCTGTCCACTACCATTCCAGTTTCTTGCTTACAGGTTCAAATCAAAACCAGGATGCACACAACAGCAAACTACACTTGCTGAGCTTGAGAAAACGTTTCCAACAATGGGATATATGAGATGGGGTTTCCTGGACTTTAGAAAAACGTGGGTAGACTCAAAACATGTTGGCACTTGGAAAATTCGACTGGGGAAACAGAACCCATTTCAGAAAAATGCCCCAGGGGCAAAAACGACCTCCCTACAGCCCCCAAAACGTGGCCCTTCACTCCCAGACTACTGTATATGCAAAAACGAACTCCCAGGCATGGGAAGATGCAAGATTTTGCTGAAAAACGTGAAGAGAATGACCCAGATAGCTCCCACTGCGTGAATGAATGAAGACTGCCTATTCCCCATGGCTTTGGGCACCATTTCGTGGGTGGTTTCTTGCCCCACAAGCAAAAACATGATTTTCCAAGTTGATGGCTTGCCCATGCACGAAAATGGCTTGCCCATACTCTTTCATTCCCAAGGCATTAACTGCCTTAACCAATTTCTTGGAAGAATTAAATGATTGGGTACATGAGACAAAATGGGTAGTTGGTGGTTTATGGGTTTCCCCATTGACACATGGATTAATACCATTGGCTCAAGGGTTTGAATAGTTTCCCTCCCTTTTCCTTGTAGAACCATGCCCCTTCTCTTTTGTTGCATTGCATAGCTAGTTGTGGGTATTTTGCATTAAAATTCGTATTTACATGATGTCTTATATACATTGTGCCCATCTCGCACAAGAACCATAGGCATCTATTTTAATTGCCGATACATAAACGCTAAATCAATGGTGGGGCCTTGGCCTTGAGCTCCTCACCATGATTAAGTTACAATATTTACATCATTTACAAAGGGGGTCAAAATGGGGACGTGACATACCCCTCCCCTTACATTAGCACTGTCCTCAGTGCTCATCAAAATTGAACAAAAATGGATATGCCATCCTCATGGCATCCTCCAACTCCCATGTAGCCTCATCGGGACCGTAGTGCTTCCATTGCACCTTTACCTGTCCGATGGCTCGGTTCCGGAGCAATGTTACTTTCTTGTCTAGGATGCGCAATGGATCGGTTTGGAATTCTCCCTCGGGTTCCACCTGGATCACATCCCAATTAATCACATGGTTGGGATCATGTACATATTTCTTTAGCAAAGAGACATGAAAAACATTATGAGCTTTAGTGCTAGCAGGCAATGCAAGTCTATATGCAACTGGCCCTATTCTTTCAAGCACTTCAAATGGCCCACAATATCTAGGTGATAGCTTGGCACAGCTCCCAAGCTTCAAGGAACTCTTCCTTGATCTTACTCTAAGATACACATGATCCCCAACATTGAATTCCCTATGCATTCTGTGTTTATCTGCATAGCTTTTGTGTCTATCCTGGGCTGCTTTTAAATTTTGTCGGATCTTTACAACCTCTTGCTCCATTTCCTTAAGCAATTCTGGCCCAAGTACAATTCGGTTCACTGGATTGTCCCAAGTCACGGGTGTCCTACACCTTCTGCCGTACAAAGCCTCATATGGACTCATTCCCAATGATTCTTGATGCCCATTATTATATGCAAACTCTACCAGGTGTAAATAATCCTCCCACTTGGATGGCTTGTCCATTACATACATGCGGAGCATGTCTTCAAGTACCTGATTTACTCTTTCTGTTTGCCCGTCTGTTTGAGGATGGTACGCGGTGCTAAAGTTCAACTGTGTACCCAAATCTGCAAAGAGAGCTTTCCAAAAATTGGAAGTGAACTTGGTATCCCTGTCAGAAATTATTGCCTTAGGCAACCCATGTAATCTAAAAATTTCCTTCATGAAAATATCTGCAATGGCATCGGCTTTATGTGTGGACTTAACCGGTATAAAATGTGCTGCCTTGGTTAACTTGTCCACCACAACCATGATGGAATCATGTTGTCTCTTAGTCATTGGCAATCCTGTAATAAAATCCATGGAAATTATTTCCCATTTCCATTCTGGAATTTGCACTGGGTGCAATAAACCTGCTGGGTGTTGGTGTTCAACCTTTACCTGTTGGCATTCCATGCACTTAGAAATGTATTCAGCAACATCCTTCTTCATGCCTGGCCAGAAATAATATCTCCTTGCTGTAGCAATTGTTTTCTGATATCCTGGGTGACCAGAGTATGGGGCTTTATGGATCTCATCCATAACCATTCTCCTCAAACCTGCCGCATTTGGAATATAGACCCTATTCTTATAAGTAAGAAGTCCTCCTTCTTCCAAATGATAGCCCTCATACTTCCTTTCAATGTTTTGCTGCTGCAATTTGCTCTTTATCTGCTCATACACTTCATCCTCAACCATATGGTTAACAATCTGCTGCCTCAAATCTGGTTGGCAAGTGCTAAGCGCTGCCACATACATTTCATGTACCTTCCTGCTGAGTGCATCAGCCACCTTGTTTTCTTTCCCTTTTATGTGTTTGATCTCGAAATCAAATTCACACAAAAATTCCAACCATCTAGCTTGCCTAGCATTTAAAGTTGGCTGATCAAACAAGTACTTCAGACCACAATGGTCTGTCCTTAACTCGAATTTTCTTCCCATTAAGTAATGCCTCCACATCTTCAAGGCATGTACTATGGCTGCAAGTTCTATATCATGAGTAGCATAGTTCTTCTCATGCTCCTTCAACTTTCTTGACTCATAGCATATCACGTGGTTGTCTTGCATAAGAACTCCTCCAAGTCCTTGATTGCATGCGTCTGTACACACCACAAAGTCTTTTTCCGGATCTGCAATTTTCAGAATAGGTGCACTTGTAAGAAGATTCTTCAACCGTTGAAAACTTTCTTCACATCTTGGTGACCATTCAAACTTTATCCCCTTCTTTTGCAAAGAAGTGATCGGGTTAGCAACCTTGGAGAATCCTTCGATAAACCTCCTGTAGTAACCAGCAAGGCCCATAAAAGATCTCACATCAGTCACATTCCTTGGAGTTGGCCAATTCATAATGGCTTCAATCTTCTCAGGGTCTACAGATATTCCTTCGTCGGAGATGATGTGACCCAAATAATGAATTCTATCTTTATAGAAGTCACATTTACTCAACTTTGCATACAGCTTATGCTCCCTTAGTAATTGCATTGTCATTCTCAAATGTTCTTCATGCTCTTCTTCATTCTTAGAATAGATGAGAATGTCGTCTAGGAATACAAGAACAAACTTGTCCAAATACTTGCTAAAAACATTATTCATGAGACACATGAATGTAGCTGGTGCATTTGTGAGACCGAATGGTACCACTACAAATTCATAGTGTCCATACCTCGTTCTAAAGGCTGTCTTATGGATATCTTCTTCTTTGATTCTTACCTGATGGTAACCAGACCTCAAGTCAATCTTTGAAAATACCTTTGCTCCTCTCATTTGATCAAAAAGGTCATCAATTCGGGGCAATGGGTATTTATTCTTCACTGTGACTTTGTTCAACTGCCTGTAGTCAATACATAACCTGAGTGTTCCATCTTTCTTTTTCACAAATAGAACAGGTGCTCCCCACGGGGACACACTTGGCCTAATGTATTTCTTTTCCAGCAACTCTTGTAATTGCATTTTTAATTCTAGCAATTCCGGGGTACTCATCCTGTACGGTGTCTTGGACACTGGTGCCGCTCCTGGCACAAGCTCAATTGTAAAGTCAATGTCTCTCTTTGGAGGAAGTCCTGGAATCTCATCTGGAAAAACATCCCTGAATTCTTGCAATACATGATAGTCCTCCAGCCTAAGAGTTTCACTCTCTGCTGCCTCTAAAACGTGAGCTGCATACAATTGACATCCCTTCCTACAGAACTTCTTCAGTTGCATGGCTGAAACCTGTCTAACAGAAGTCACCTTTGGAATGCCTTTTACAACCCTCGGGTTTCCTTCTTCGTCCATGCATTCAAATGTCTTATTGTAGCAGTCAAGTTTAACCCTGTGTGCTTCCAACCAATCCATTCCAATGAGAATATCATAGGAACCAAGTGGCAAAATATTCAGATCTGCATAAGTGAATAGCCCATCCATCTCTAATGGACATTTCTCTACTATTTCGCTAACTTTTCTCTTGGTTCCAGTGGCTAGTTGAACTAACCAAGATTTACTATGCTTTAATTTCTTGAAAGCACAAATCTCAACAATTCTAGGAGTGACATAACTGTGAGTAGATCCAGGATCAATCAAAATAGAAACAGATTGCTTAGCAACCTTACCTTCAACTTCAACCACAGTTGACTGATGATCTGCCTGGCGGTCTTCTACTGCTGCATAGATCCTAGGGATTGTCCTTGCCACCTGACCCACAGTTCCAGCTCCTTGGATGTTGTGAACTTGATTTGCATTCCCATTCCTATGTGGACAGTTCCTAAGCATGTGGTCTCCTCCACAACCCCAACATTGAAGTGGTTCTCTTGGCTCCTTTGGATCTCTTGGCTTGTCTCCCATCATCCTAGTTGGCTTAGTCACAACCTGTGATGGTTGCCTTTGCTGATTCCGGAATTGAGGAGGCTTGAACCCCTTCTTCCTTTGATCAAACTTCTCATTTTTCTTATCCTTCCATGCCTTATGGAATTCTGGTTTGCTTCTGTTTTGATCAAAGCAATACTTGGCCTTTCTTATGGTCTCCTCTAGAGTCCGAGGTTCATCAAACTCAATTCTATCTTTATACGACTGGGGCAGTCCACTTAGGAAACGCTGAATTTTCACCTTATCATCTCGAATATACTTAACATACCTCAGCAGCTCCAAGAACTTGTTTGCATATTCTTCCATGGTCGATTGTCCCAATCTCAGCTCATGGAACTCTTTGATCTTATCATCATAGTACCTATCCGAGAGGTACTTCTGCTTGAAGTATTTCGTGAACTGCTTCCACACGATCTTCCTTTCGTTGATCTTCTTCACTTGCCTGGTGTGTTCCCACCATATAGATGCTCTTCCATTCAAGTTGAAGATGGCTACCCTTGCTTTCATATTTCCTGAGTAGTCTTGGACTTGGAAATATTTTCTCATCCCAAGAAGCCAAGCTTCAGCTTCTTGACCAGATTTTACCTCTCCGTCAAATGTAGGAGGTTTTGCCTTCTTAAATTCCCCATGTGAACTGTTCTTGTAGTGCTTCTTCCTCTTACTCATGTGAGATGAAGAGCTTGAACCCTCAATGGATTCTTCAGAGTCAGATGACTCATTGGGAGATATTTCTGGACTATACGTTCTGTCTGTAGAAACTCCTCTTGGGCTACTGGCCCTCTTACGGGAATTTCTTCTAGAGCTGCTCCCACCCCTTTCTGGATTTGTTATCTGATGCCCAGAGTTTATTTGCCTTTGGATGTCTGTTAAACTCTGCAGCATGGCTGCATTCAGCTGATTTTGTTCTTCCTGAGCTTTAATCATCCTTTCATTATCTTCCCTATAGCTTTGCAATTCCACCCTTAGGCTTCTCATGGTGGCTGCAACATCTGGAGGGGTCTCTTGATTTCTTCTCCCATTAGATTCTGTTTCAGCATTCTCAACCTGTATGTTCTCCCCCATGGCATCTGTCTCAGGTTCATAGGGATCCTGTGCATCATTCATGATGTGCATTTTCTTGGCCCAACCAAGATCCAAATTTTTTTTTTCCACTGTATTATTTAGAGTGTTATCCTGCTGTAACTGTGACTCTCTGAAATGTGTTCATCAAAACAATTGTTAGCTGCATTACATTCTCAGAATTCACAAATTACTTCATGCACGGGGAAAAATGCCATACTAACAACTTGTCGAATCACAACAATGAAATATGAGGGGAGAAGAAAAAAGGGGGTCAAGGGGGATTGCCCCCTTGTGGCTTCCCTGGCTTCCGCAATGCGGGCCGGTTCACTGTGTATTCCCGCGACTGCGGAGAGGTTGGCTGAATGCTGCCGCAATTGCGGGGCGGTTCGGCGACGGCTTCCGCAATTGCGGAGCAGTTCGCCGAACGCTTCCGCAACGGCGGGGCGATCTGCCGAGCGGAGCCATTCGGCGAAGGCTTCCGCAGTTGCGGAACGATTCGCCGAAGTCTTCCGCAGTTGCGGAACGATTCGGCGAACTCTTCCGCGTTTCGGAACGATTCGCCGAAGTCTTCCGCAGTTGCGGAACGATTCGGTGAACTCTTCCGCGTTTCGGAACGATTCGCCGAAGTCTTCCGCAGTTGCGGAACGATTCGCCGAAGTCTTCCGCAGTTGCGGAACGATTCGGCGAACTCTTCCGCGTTTCGGAACGATTCGCCGAAGTCTTCCGCAGTTGCGGAACGATTCGGTGAACTCTTCCGCGTTTCGGAACGATTCGCCGAAGTCTTCCGCAGTTGCGGAACGATTCGCGGAATTCTTCCGAAATTTCGGAAGAGAATTCCTTCCGCAATTTCGGAAGAGAATTCTTTCCGAAAAATTCCGACACTTAGAAAAATTTTTCATTTAAACAAAAATTTTCTCCGCTGTTTCGGAGCCATTGGCTGAATTCTTCCGCTGTTTCGGAGCGGTTCGCGGAATCCTTCCGAAATTTCGGAAGAGAATTGCTTCCGCAATTTCGGAAGAGAATTCCTTCCGCAATTTCGGAAGAGAATTCCTTCCGAAAAACTTCCCTTCGCAAATTTTCGGAAAAATTCTCGGAACGCTTCCGAAATTTCGGAACGATTCGCCGAATGCTTCCGCTGTTTCGGAAGGCATTCGGGAATTCCTTCCGAAACAGTCTTAAACCAAAAATTTCCAGAACAGACTTAAAAACGGAAATTTTCAAAAACAGACTTAGGAAATTTAAAATCTTCCCTTGTAATTTCTATCAGTTTTGGCCCATAGAGGCCCAATGCTGCAACGCAGCTCTGATACCATTCTGTCACGTCCCCCTCCCATCCAACAAGCTAGATGGAGAGGATCGTGACGGAATGACCGGGCATCCAGCCCCATATATTGAAATCAAGCATTCAAATTGAAGAATAAATATGCATACACATTCACATAATACATAAGAGAGATATGAAGATGCATAATTATCAGAAATCACAGCGGAGTAATAAGAATTTCACGTCCATCATACATTTAAGATGTTCATCAAATGATAATTGCCAATTTACACAAGAGAATACTTATCTCAATAAGGCAGTCCCACGCAACTGGCTATGCAACTGCAACGTTCCACCCAACCGTAGGCCAGTGTGCTCCTCAATCTTTCGGCACCACTGCCACCCCCGAGCTGGGCATGATCTCTACAAGGAACCAGGGAACAACAGACTCACACATAGCCAAACATACACCAAAATGAGCCAAGCCAATCTACAATTGGGTTTATCAGGCTGCTAGGAGATGGGAAGGAAGAATTGCTAAGCTAGTGAGCTCAACCACAGAGCTATGGGTACCCCTCCCAGATCTATTCAGCTTGGCACTCACAATGCCTACACACCCAACACCAGGAAGTATTCTCTTCACTGCCACACAGTCCCTCAAGCCATACCTTCCTCTCTAGTGCTCTCAGGGTGTGCATAGAAAAGTAGCCAGCCCTCTTGATCTTCTTGAGAGGATATTCCCTACACTAGGTTTATCAAGCTAATTCTGTCCACTACCATTCCAGTTTCTTGCTTACAGGTTCAAATCAAAACCAGGATGCACACAACAGCAAACTACACTTGCTGAGCTTGAGAAAACGTTTCCAACAATGGGATATATGAGATGGGGTTTCCTGGACTTTAGAAAAACGTGGGTAGACTCAAAACATGTTGGCACTTGGAAAATTCGACTGGGGAAACAGAACCCATTTCAGAAAAACGCCCCAGGGGCAAAAACGACCTCCCTACAGCCCCCAAAACGTGGCCCTTCACTCCCAGACTACTGTATATGCAAAAACGAACTCCCAGGCATGGGAAGATGCAAGATTTTGCTGAAAAACGTGAAGAGAATGACCCAGATAGCTCCCACTGCGTGAATGAATGAAGACTGCCTATTCCCCATGGCTTTGGGCACCATTTCGTGGGTGGTTTCTTGCCCCACAAGCAAAAACATGATTTTCCAAGTTGATGGCTTGCCCATGCACGAAAATGGCTTGCCCATACTCTTTCATTCCCAAGGCATTAACTGCCTTAACCAATTTCTTGGAAGAATTAAATGATTGGGTACATGAGACAAAATGGGTAGTTGGTGGTTTATGGGTTTCCCCATTGACACATGGATTAATACCATTGGCTCAAGGGTTTGAATAGTTTCCCTCCCTTTTCCTTGTAGAACCATGCCCCTTCTCTTTTGTTGCATTGCATAGCTAGTTGTGGGTATTTTGCATTAAAATTCGTATTTACATGATGTCTTATATACATTGTGCCCATCTCGCACAAGAACCATAGGCATCTATTTTAATTGCCGATACATAAACGCTAAATCAATGGTGGGGCCTTGGCCTTGAGCTCCTCACCATGATTAAGTTACAATATTTACATCATTTACAAAGGGGGTCAAAATGGGGACGTGACAACGTGAGTCAACAAAACCTCAAAAGAGCATCCCAGGACTGATTACAAGCACAAATATCAACCTATCGGATCTCCCAGGACCTTTTACATGCTACTGCACAACCTGTCCATGGCCACACAGTATCACGAAGCACAACCCAGATGCACACACACAGCACTTACACTCACCGGCATGGGAGGACCAACCTACCATAATCCGTGAAAGGCTCACCGAACTTACAGCAACAACCATGGGAGAACACATCTGCCACCATGTCGGAAAGGCTCTGCACTTACATCAACGCACATGGGAGAACACATCTACCACCATGTCGGAAAGGATCTGCACTTACATCAACGCACATGGGAGAACACATCTACCACCATGTCGGAAAGTCTCTGCACTTACATCAACGCACATGGGAGAACACATCTACCACCATGTCGGAAAGGCTCTGCACTTACACCAATGCACATGGGACAACACATATACCACCATGTCAGAAAGGCTCTGCACTTACATCAACGCACATGGGAGAACACATCTACCACCATTTCGGAAAGGCACTATGCATCTGTGTCTTTGGAACTCATCACACATAATCCAACTGATTATGTAATGTATCCACCTGATACATATGACCATCCTGATCATCATCATAGCATCACCCTGATGCATGTCATCTAGAGTATCGTCCTGATACTCATTACTGCATCATCCTGATGCATATCTAGAGCAACATCCTGAAGCTTGTCATCCATGATCATCCTGATCATACAATGCATCTACCTGATGCATACCAAGTATCTACCTAATACATATCATCATACATGATCCACCTGATCATATAATGTATCCACCTAATAGATACATAGATACATGATCCACAGAATGTATCCACCTGATATATATCAATATACATGATCTACTTGATTATACACAGTATCTACCTGATACATATATAGATACATGGTCCAAGAATCCAACATGATGCATATACAAATACATATAAATGATCCAACTAATCATATCCAGCATCCAAAATGATGTGTTCATACATATACATATAAATGATCCAACTGATCATATCCAACATCATCCTGATGCATATACAGAGCAGTAACTGGAGCATCGTCGTGATGCTCATCATCCAATGCTTACATCCATAGCCATGTGAAGGATCCTCCTTCCAACATGCTTGGAATGGCTTCAGCAAATGTCTCCATCACTTCTTCCTCGAAGTGTCATCAATATGAATAACACCAAGCCTCTCTCTGAAGTACTCAAACTTCACTCTGGCTAGTGATTTCGTCAGCACATCTCCAATCTGCTCGTCTGTCGCAACATACAGGAGCTTCACTGCTCCTCTCTGCACCATATCCCTAATATAGTGATATTTGATCTCTATGTGTTTCAACCTGTCATGAAACACTGGATTCTCAGATAACTTCACACAACTCTGGTTATCACAGAAGATACCAGTAGCATCGAACGGGAGATCAAATATTTCAGACAGTAGCTTCCGAAGCCATACTGCCTCACAACTAGCTGAACAGGCTGCAACATACTCTTCCTCGGCTGTACTCAGTGCTACGCAGGAATGCTTCCTGCTAAACCAAGAGATCACACCTAATCCCATACTGAAGCAGCACCGAGAAGTGCTCTTCCTATCTGCAGCACTTCCTGCCCAATCTGAATCAACATAACCCTGCAGGTTAAACTTTTGATTCGCATCATACTTGAGCCCATAATCATTCGTACCCTTCAGGTACCTCAGAATATGCTTTACAGCAACCAGGTGAACACCTCTGGGATCCGTCAGGAACTGGCTCAATGTGTTCACCGCAAAGCAAATATCTGTTCTAGTGTTCGTCAGGTACATCAAGGACCCAATCATCTGACGATACATCGTGACATCAACTGGATCAGATGGAGCATCACACAGAAGCTTCAGGTTCAATGCCATAGGTGTGGCCATAGTCTTGCAGTCCATCATCTCGAACCTCTTTTGGATCTCTACTGCATACTTCCCTTGTCCAAGGAAGATTCCATCTGCACTCTGCCACACCTCCATGCCAAAAACAAATAGTGCATCATCCCCAAGTTCTTCATCTCGAACTTGGCAGCAAGCTTCCGCTGCATGTCGACAATCAATCTGTCATCTCCTATTACAAACATTTCATCTACATACAGGAGTAGAATCACAGGATTCCCTTCCTCAACCTTGTAGTAAAGGTTGGAATCCGCTTTACTCTTGGTAAAGTCCAAACTGGATAGAAAGCTGTCTATCCTACCATACCAAGTTCTGCACATATATGACTCCCTGTCATGTGTCTCAGAACCAAGTGGCTGCTCCACATACACTTCTTCTTCAACTACACCATTCAAGAAAGCTGTCTTGAAATCCATCTGGTGTATCTTCCACTTCATCACTGCAACCAGAGCAAGTACTGATCTAATGGAAGTGTGTCTGGCTACAGGAGCAAAAGTCTCTATGCTACCACCTGCAACATGCTTGATCTTGTAGATCCTCTTGGAAGTCACTACAAACTACCCTTTGGGACTGCATCCCAAACATCTTCATGATCGACTGGTACTCCTCGATCAGTGCATTCTTCCCAAATCTTGGGAACTTCAATATCTTCAATATTTTCAATAGATAACTTTGTTGCTGAACAAATGTTGTAGTCCTTCTTTTGTAGGTGATGGTATATGATCTTTCCTACACAACAAGTTAAATTGCATGATTAGAAAACATCTCATAGTTTTTCAGAACAAATTCTTACACATAAAGAAATATGTCATACATTCATGCAATTATCTTAGCCAATGCTTCAATACAACATTTATCCATATTCCGTAACTTTCTAGATGCCTTCCAATCTCTACCAGAACATTGTTAAGAGTGTGCACAACTCCTAACATGTCAGCAAAGAGGTTTCATTCTAGATAAGTAGCAATGGAATGTTGTACAATCCCATAGGCCACTTACCCATGTATAATAGTAGTATACTGTTCATCAATGCAACTATTCTAATATGCATAATACACAACCTAATTCTAGGAACATAAGCATATACATCATTGAACAACATTATGTAATAAATGACAATTCAAATACTTATCTTGTTTGGTTGATGGGTGGACTCCCTCTGAATCTTTGCAACTCCATTCTGATGTGGATTGTGAGAAGTGGTCAACTCCCTCTGAATATCTGCATCCTTGCATAAACTACTGAAGCATGCTCCTTTGCTTTCTTGCAGGAACAACTGGAGTGTACTCCCTCTTGATCTTTGCTTTCTTGCAGGAACAACTGGAGTTTGCTCCCTCTTGATCTTTGCTTCTTTAGTTACCTGTCCTTGAACTTATATCCATCCTTAATCACTATGCATGCTTGTTAGTATATACATAATCAAACATTCATTAGTATAATCTTAATATTATCAAAACACAATAATCTCAAGCATGTATAGTCAAGATCATTTCAAACACATATAATAAACATTAGTATTCAAGGTTTCAGGGAAGTCTTCTTTTACTCATGCATATTCTTATTTGTTCATAGGCCTCTTCTGTTTAGTTAAATCATCAATGCATAAACCCGTGATTACTCAAACCTATACCTTCATGATTCTTCTGGTTAGTCATATCATCAATTATGGTAAGAAACATAATATGCATACAACCATGACTATTCAAACCTATGACTTCATGAATAATCATTATCAACAACACAACAGTGTAAGATCCTAACACAAGGTAGGATTCTAGCTTGATATAGGAAAAACATACCTGGATTAGCATGCTAGCTAGTTATGTCTACCATACCCGCATAATGTCTTTTGGTTCTCTTCAGTGACTTGTGCTAGTAACCTGCATGTCTCATAATTTAACCATTGTAGAACCAAGTTATACATACCTCGAAAGTAGATCTTCTATGTGATCCATGACAATGGATGAATCTTTGTCTTCATGTCACCATGATCATATGTTCTTGAAGAAGAACATGATTTGACTTTCTTGGTGTACCTTTTATGTTAGCGAACAACATAAACCTCATAAAACATCACAATGCATTAGTACAATCATAAGTGTCAAAAACCTTAATCAATGAATATCTTCTATTAAGGTGATACGACAAGTCTAGTAATTAATCAAGATTGTACTATAATGATATGAAGACAAACATATCATAAACTTAACCATGAACAAAATTTGAAACATACCTATAAGCCATACTTGTCAAGATTGCTTGTAATCCTCTTATGGAAGGCCTTAGCCTCATCTCCCTATGAAACAGGAACTTCTTCACTTATGCAGGTGACCAATCCATCTTCTTCTAGGATTAACCCAATCCACTTGATTTGCAAGAGCTGGACCTGGAGCTGGATTAGGGTTTGTCATAGAAACCCCAAAAATTCAAACTTTGAATTTCAAACTTCCGAAAGGATAGAAATATGTGCCTTGATGAGCTGATCAAGCTGGTATATTCAGAATTTGAAAACTGCAAAGTTTCACTCCTCAATTTTGCCTTTGAAACTTCCGGATTCACTAGACGTGACCCCGAACTAGGGTTTGATGAAGCCCACTCTTCTACCCAATCAAAAGATTTTATCCAAATCTCTAAGCTTCTATTTTTCTGAGGAGCTTTCAGCCGTGGTCAAAGATTTCAAAAAATCCCATTTTTGCAGAAGCCCTAATTTTTCACTTTTCCAATCAAAGTCTTCAACTAGGGTTTGATCAAGCCCGGTCTTCTTCCCAACCAAAAATTCTGAACTTGGTCTCTAAATTTCTATTTTGATGAGTGGCATTCAGCCGTAGTCTCTGATTACAAAAATTCCAACTTTCTCTGAAACCCAAATTCCGGAAGCCATGAATGAAGGTGCTCAAAATAATTTTGTTATGATAGAAATATGTACCTGATTGTTTCTGGTGTAACTATGAACTTTCTGATCCACAGGGTCTGAAAATGTTTCCTGAGATAGCTCGACCTGTCATCTTTCCATCTCGATAGTTCTGACCTCAATTGGATTCTATGAGAGAGAGTTATGCTAAGTGTCGCAACGTGACCTATTTATGGGATAAAATAGGAGAGTGAACTTGTACGGTGTACCACGTGTCACTGGTTCAACTTCGGCCTCTAAAACCATTTCATGAGATAGTACAGTCTGTGTACTACCTATCACATTTTACGAAATTTCATTTGGAGCTTCCTAGCCCAATTTATGACCTTTTTTCCAAGGTCACCTGTTTTTGACTCAGATCTAGAAGAGGCAGAAACCCTATATTGTACAGATCATAAATCACAAAGTACAACGAATTAGAGGTTGTCCTTTGGACACAAGGTACATGGGAATCATATATTCGACCTGTAAAAGTTTCTGATCCGACAACTTTGCCAAAATGGATTTATAGAGAAATTTCTACGATGACTGATTTTTTCTATATCAAGCCCTAGCATCGCAAGTGCAACAAGTGTCATACATGCTATATCATGCCTTCTTTCAGGCTAGCTCTGATACCATGTTAGTTTTTCAGAATTTAATTCAATATGATCTAGGATCTTAACTGAGAGAACAACATGTACAACAAATCTACAGCATATCAATCATGGACACAATAATGTAAGCACACAAGAGACACATAGTTTACTTGGGGAAAACCATAAAGGTGAAAAACCCCAATTACATTCTCAAATATAGATAGAGAAATGATACAACCAGAATACAAGAGATATTCTTCTCCTAGTAGCAGAGCCTCCTCCTCATAATTGCGCCACTTTCTGAATGAGAGAAGTGTGTGAATGAATGATCAAATAGAGATCTCTCGATCTCTATTTATACTTGTTCTGTCCTGCCCAATAAACTAATGGGGCCTACATGTCTAGCTTAACCCATGGTTAACTTAATTCGGTCCGACCCCACAGTTGGTGGTCTAATAACCCTTTAACCCACATGGTCAACCCCCAATAGGGTGGTCTAATAACCCTTCGACCCACATGACTTATACAGGGCCGACCCCAACAAGGTCATCTAATAACCCATCAAGTATAAGTTATGACACTTACAATATAAATGACGACACTTCCGTATAGAGGAATAATAACATCTCTATAGGAATACAAACACTTCCATATAGAGGAATAATACCATCTCTATAGGAGTACAAAATACATATATGAAATACATGGTTGAAATACATTCCGAAGTTACATATACATCAACATGATCCACAACCAAGTGTTGATTCATAGCCATGACCAAAGCGAGTAGCCAGATTCGTGAAGCCAGATCCAGATCCTATGTTAGAGGTGCAGCTTAGAGCTAATGATAGAGCCCACATTTTAGAGAAGTTGATAGAATGAACATTGATCTAGTTTTGTTTCCTTGAAGCAATGTTTGTTTCCTGTTGTAAATCTATTAATGTATGGTATAATTTATCATTACTTGGGTGAGTTTGTATTGATTGGGGTGAATTTATCATTGGTCGACTTGTTTTTTCATTGTTTGGGTCAGTTGTACGCCTCACTGAGTTGTATTCTCTTTGTCTGGGCCATGCACTTCCCTTCCTAAATCGTAGCCTACCATTTTTCATACTCCACAGGAATACAAAAAATTTGGGTCTATATGAGGCCATACACAATCGTTAAAGCGCTATATTTACCTCCATAAAGTAGTACCCAAAATCTTATTGGGCTTGTGATCAAGCAAATACATGGGTAGAGCTCATTTCTTAAATAAACGTAATAAATATTATTGCATATGTTGAGGACTAAGGCATCACCTCCCTAAGTTGATTGGCCATTCTCTACTAAGTTAGTTTTATGAGTGAGATATCCATTATGATTAATGAAATATATTGCAAGTGGAGTAGTCATTGCAATTGTCATCAGTTGAAGACACTTGAACCAAAATAGAGTGAATAGTTTCGTATTGGTCATCATATGCATACTTCTTGTTATCATATACAAAAAACTCTTGTAGTTTTACTGTCACATACCCAAAATACGAACGTTTTATGTTAGGAGAAAAACATTATGTTATATGTTATTGTAAAGTTTTATGATTATTGACCAAGTGGGGTCAAGGATGACACTAGGAGGAATGAACTGGGGTGGAGAGCAAATTGACACTTGACAGCATCATCAATGCACCTCTAGCTATTGTAGGTGGCAACTTCCCTACTTTTATGGTCATGTTCCCCAAGAAAGTGGAACAGAGTAGGTGGCTCAATAATTGTAAAACTGACCAAAGACCTAGGCAATCTATTTCACCCATTGAATTGGAGCAGGAGGCTATCAAGTTTTACCTTGTGATAATTTTGAACACAAGAGATTCAATGAGGGGAAGACTAGAGTGCTTGATTGAGATAAGTCTATTAATCTGAGTTAGTACTGCTATATGCAGAAATAAATATTGTTGAAAGGAAGAAGTCTCATTCTGGAGTATTTTCAACATCATTGCTGAGTTGTAGAGGATAACATTTTCCTCCACACAGCATCTTCATCCTAGTGGTTCAGTGAATAGGCTTGGGGGTCCTAAGGCAAGTAACTTGGATTCCTTCAGGAGAAGGTTGGGTCGAACGGACTCCCTTGGGTGTTTGTTCCCCTCTTCAGTATCAAGTTCTTATTGTCTTATTATTTTTACTAATTATCTATTTCTGAATATGTTTAAATGTATCTTGAATTCTAGATTTGTTTTCAATTAGTAAAGAAGATAAATTATTGATATGATTCTATATTGTGAATGAAGGAATAGATTATAAATGTAGTATGATTGATTAAAATACTTCTCTGTATTTTTCCACACACATTTAAGTGTCATAATCGAGTACAGAGAAGTTAAAATTATGAATAGATCAGAATGATTGAATATGATTGGCAGAAGCTATATTATAAAGATTTGCATCAGTAAAACCATTATATTTTATATGCAGTAAATATTACTTAATTATAAAACAGAACCCTAACTTGTAAACATTACAAGGTAGGTTAATTTTCAGAAATTATCCCTCATACCAAATAACATTACATAGCATCTCTTTATTTTATACAGAAGTAATAATCTTCAAATCGAGCTTCCTCTAAGAATAAACATAGGATACATACATAGCAATATTTCTCTGTAATACAGTTATTAAATATGTTTAGGTTTTATCCAAACACATTTGAGTACTGTTTATATCATACATAAATATCGATTATCAACAGTAATAATTTAAAGTAGAACATTCTACAATGAAATTCTTTTATGTGGAACAAAGTATCCCTAAGGGATCAATATAAACTTTATATAGAGAATCTATGAATTAAATACAACTCTATTTTCTCTAAAGAATTCTAACAACAATGCCTGGAATTAAGTCCTGTAAACATCAACTTCTATCATACTATTTCCGAGTAGTATTATTATAGAAACACTTGCTCTTACAGCAAGGGTCGAGACCGAGAGGAATCCCTTGTAGATTCTATCCATTACAAATATATTAATTTTTTCAACAATCATGATAAACAGAAGGCATCTGAGAGTCCAAATACTGGAACATATGAATTCGCCATTTCCTTTCTAGTATTGATAATGCTAAAACTAAATTTGACAACAGACCATTTTGGGATGTATCATTGAAAGTTTAAAACCCCAACTAAGTAGTAATTCAAGAGGTCGAGCCTCAAGTTGAGCTCACCTGAGCCTTAGAACTTGTCAGGTTAGGGTTTAGAAAACCAATAATGAATTCACCATCATCACAACAGGTTTAACCTTTGATTCGGTTGTTTTCACACTATTATTGGAGAGTTTTAACATCATCTCAGAATACGATTCAGGGCTTACGTCTTCAAGCAAAGGTAAAACTATTTACATAGAAATCAACAAGATTACTTAGTACTTCTCATAAGCCATTAAAATTCTTTAAACATAAATAAATAAATGCATAGGGTTTCAATCGAGAATACTTATAAATACCCTCACAATTGTTTTACACAATAAACTTAATGGTAGAAAAACATATAAAACCATTATCCGAAGAGCCGTGGCTTAGGATTTATCAACCCCTTTGTATACCAAACATTATTTACACACTTATAAGAATACAACAAATCGAAACTCGTTTCCATTACCAAATCATCCTTCCAAACAGGTGTTACAAGAGCCATAGCTCAAGGGTCAATACCCTACAAATTCATTACAGTGTAGACATAAGGCTTACACTTTGCCAAACAAAACTTTAAAACCAAATACGAGATCGAAACCACATCACAGAGAAGCATTCACAGTTTGGCACCAATGCCATTTCACCATTGTGTACATAGTAGAGAAGCTACAACTTAAGTTTCCCAAAGAACCAGCGAGGCTTACCAGGGCTTCTTCATACCGTTTCCTTAGCAAGTATTTTTCCCACATCTCATGGAGACAAGCTTCAGTAGCAAGGAAACCTGTCACTCAACCAAGAAACAATTCATGGTTAGAATGGATGCGAGCAAGCTTTAAAAGAAGAAGTTTTAAACATAGTTAGAACTCGAATTAAGCTTACCTTCTCTGCATAAACATCATTTCCAAACCACAAGACATCCTTTGACAAAGACCCTGGAAAAGCTCGAAGCATCAAATCCTGAACAGTCGGGAGCCTGTCGGCCTTCCCTACCACTAGCAAAACAATTGAAATGAGATGCAAAGGGTTTGATAGTATTTCTTTTCACGGTTATGGTTTAGCTCAAAACCCAAAGTCATCATGTGAAACCTTGCCACGGGGATAGCCAACGATCAACCCACCATAGTCATATTTATTTTAGCATTAAAATCTTAACCCGTCAAAACTACCAACGGAGAATTCCACTAAATATTCCTACTTGGCTCATTGTTGTGTATAGATTATAAAGTCTAATCATAAGGCATCCACTACAAAACACTTGCATATTATAAACTTATAACCATGGCCGTGGGGTTTTAATCCTGCCACATTAGACACTCTATTCATAAGAATTATAGCATTTTGGGTTTCAAATTCATATAATTAAACCGTGATCATAATATAAGGTCAATGATATTAATATATGGATAACCTAGAGTATAGAGTTCATCAAACCATATTTAAATTACTTTTAGCATGCACTTTAAAAGTACGAGTCACATATATATATATTTATGATTCCATCATGTATGTTTGGCCACAAAACTAAACAAAACTCATTTAATTGGCGAAGATAGCTAGGGTAGGTCTCACCCTAGGTTTTTAAGTAAGCCTTATACATCTAAGCCCTTAACGTCAAAGTATAGGGTAATTACAACAAGCAGAAGGCATACATTAATTTGATCTTCAACTGAAGGTAGCACTCTCACCTGCAAATCTGTACAATAGTAGTAAGAGCATTAGCTATGCAAATAGCTAAGTAAGCCTCGGGGTATCCATAGGATCCCTTCATAAAAAAAAAAAAGGTTAGTAAGTATAAAATTATATTTGTCAATTTGCAAAGATTGGATTAAATGTTGATCCATAAATTAGTCGACATAATAATGATAAGAGACACTCATATATAAGATAAAAGTACCTGAGAATTTAAGACATAAATTCCGACAGTAACTTCATAGACATTTATGTCGCTACGACATTTAAAATGAATTACGACAATGCATAAATAAATACAAGACGACATCATAAATATGAGAGAATAGTTCTTATTGAGACAGCTGTCATTAAAAATTATCTTCCACATAACAAATAAATAGCATTTATACTGTTCAGAAATTTTTTTAATTTTAGTGAAATTTGGGGATGTTACAGCTAATTAAAGGTTTTCTCAAGCATTTGTGAGTAGAAAAAAGTCATGGGTAAAGGTTCCTTTATTGCCCACCCTCTATGCTCATCTACAATGATCTATTTTCCCCTCCATTCTGCATGAGTTCTCCTTCCAAATTCTGAAATTTTTTGGGTAATTCATATTCTTCTAATGGTAATGAACAACAATAATAAACTGTACATAGTGTAACTATGCATGAGAGAATGATGAGAATGAGTGTTGAGTCCAAAGGATATGTGAGAATTGTTAAAAGAGAAATATAATAACTTTTGACCATAGAAGAAAGGACATCCAAGAGCTAACAAAAATGTCATAAAAGAATTCACCCCATGCTCCCATAACTACGCGAAAAAACCTTTCCCACCAACCTCACACATGCATTCAGCAATTCAATTTAATACTCAAAAGGAGTTAATTGTATCATTTACGTAACATGGTAGCAATTGGATGAGTTATAAGGTTGACACTCGAAAATAGAGGATTTAATATCCCATAGGACCTCTTTCATATTCCCCTCTAGTGGCACTATAGCCCCTCCAGTGCTCTTTACAAAACCATATTGGACCATTTTTATTCTTTTCCAACATAATATTTACATATCTTTCAAATTAGCATCACAAACCAACCATATGGTCCAATTAAAAATATTGACATCATAGATTCCTTTCCATTCACTAGTCGAGCCTTGGCCTTGAGGTACACACTAGGAATCCATACTAGCATATTTACATCATTTACATTATTTTGATTCAATAAATTCCAAAAAAAATGGGGGTATTACAATCTCCTCCCCATTGGAATAACATTGTCCCCATTGTTTGCTCAAAATTAGAACAAAAGTTTATATGCCCCTATCATGGTATCCCCGAGCTCCCATGTAGCCTCCGAGGACCAAAGTGCTTTCATTGCACCTTTACTTGTTCGATGGCTTGGTTCTAGATCAATGTTACCTTTTTTTCAAGGCTACATAGTGGATTTGTTTGGAACTCTCCCTTGAGTTCCACCTAGATCAAATGCCAATTAGACACATGTTAGGATCATGTACATATTTCTTAAGCAAAGAAACATGAAAATCATTATTAGCTCTAGTGTTAGTAGGTAATGCAATTCTATATGCAACTGGCCCTATTCTCTCAAGCACTTCAAAAGGCCCGCAATATCTTGGTGATAACTTGGAAACAAATAGTATAGTTGTCTTGTCATGCTCACTCGAAAGCTATGCAACTATTATGGTGGAAAATAAAAAAAAATGGTCCAAGAAGGTTGTGTGAAGAGATCTAGAGGGGCTATGATTACACTAGAGGGTAAGATGAAAGGGGCCCTATGGGAGATTAAGTCCTTTATTGCCAATTATCAACCTTAGAAATCATCCAATTTCTATCATGTCCCTAAAATGAGCAAAATACTTCCTTTTGAATATTAAATCCAACCATTATGAGGTTGGTGTGAAAGGTCATTTCATGTAGTTACGGGACCATGCGATGAATGCACTTTGATGACAATTATGTTAGTTGTCATAAGTCTTTTCTTCTATGTCCAAAAGTTATGTCAATTGTCTTTTAACCATTCTCTAATATCCTTTTTATTTAAAACTCATTCTCATCATTGTCTCATGCATATTTACACTATGTAGAGCTTCTTATTTATGTTCATTTCCATTTGTAGACCATCCATTAACCATAAATTCAAATTTGGAAGGAGAACTACATATTTGAGGGAAAATAAGATGGTTGTAGGTGACCATAAAGGTTGGTAAATCTAGGAACCTTTACCCATCTAGGTTTTCTACTCACTCAGATGCTTGAGAAGCCATTAAATAACAATACATGAGGTTTTCCAATAGCATACAATAGGTTGGACTCTTATTGCACATATTGGTAAGCACTGTAAAGGTTGGATTTCCTGAGGGAACTATGGATCAGTGAAAGGGAATTCCATTCTTTTGTTGTGTGGGGCAGTTGGAAGGAGTACCATGGTTGTGATGGCTGAGTGATATTCCTGTAGAGATATGGATGAGCATTTCGATAAGCATAGAGAGAAGAATGGTTTGTGGGATGAGAGAGAAAATATTGTTTGCCTAGTTGGACTCATAGTCCATCTTGGGGGAAATCTATTAGCATAAAGAGTATATGCTAGACATAGTGCCTATGGCTAGGTGGAAAATTGCTCTTACATAACCATTTGCTTGGATTTTCTTTCTCTAAAGATAAGTATTATTTTCATATTTTGATATGTAATGTTTTATTTTATGCATGTGATAAGTATTGTTCTATATGCATTCTATGTGTGTGTGGATAGAGTTTATTTCCGTTTTATTTTACAATTATACATCTACACATGCATATTTGTTGTTATGAATTCATAATATGGCCTTGGGGTGAAATTTAAAATCCTTGAATTTGTAACCGTCCCCCTCTATTGATGCAGTTGAATGATGGATGGGGATGTGACAGAGTGGTATCATATCCCCTTTAGTTCTCTTTACAAAACTATCATGCACCATTTTTATTATTTTCCAACATAATATTTGTTAAATTTTCAATAACTTCGTCCAATATTATCTAGGACCACTAAGAGAATAACATGCACAACATAACAATCACAACAAACAATGGATAGAAAGCATTTCATCGACGAAAACCAAGAAGGTGAAAAACCCCACAACTTCCTCAGAGATAGAATAGGCACCAATACAAAGATCACAAATATCAAACCCCAAAATATAGATGGCTTCAGCAGCTACTCCTCCTCCACTTGTGTGCACTCCTCTCTCTCACTAATGCGAAGTGAATGAGTGATTGAATGAATAGAATCAGAGACACACACTCTCTATTTATACAATGACTTGACCTGCCTTTAACCCTAACTAGGCCAACTTCCTAAGGAAGCCTAATAACCCATTCGCATGACTCATATAGGGCTGACCCCACCAAGGTGGTCTAATAACCCATCAAATACAAATGACGACACTTACAATGTAACTTGTTATATTTTAAGCATCAATTCAATATGATCTATGATCTTATCTGATAGAATAACATGTACAACATATCAATCACAAGCAGAAATCACAAGAGACAATAGACACACAGAGTTTCCTTGGGGAAAACCAATAAGGTGAAAAACCCCAATAAATTCCTCAGAGATAGATAGAGCAATGATACAACCCAAGTACAAGAGATAGTCTCCTAGCAGCTTCTCCTCCTCCACTTGTGCGCCACTCTCCAATGAGTGTATGAGTGAGAAAGTGAATGATCAAATAGAGTGCCTCGCACACACTATTTATACTTGACTTGACTTTCCTAATAAACTAGTAGGGGTGACTTCTCTAAGAGAGTCTAATAACCCATGGTAACTCTAATAACGGCCAACCCCACACTTGGTGGTCTAATAACCCATCACATGCAAGTTGCGGCACTTGTCAATACAAATGACGACACTTTCGTATAGAGGAATAATACCATCTCTACGAGAGTACAATATACATATGTTAAATACATTCCAAAGATACAAATACATCAACACTCCCTCTTAACTAGGAAGGTATTTCTTGACACAGATCTGCTAGCACAAGTCTTCTTCTCGGGATCATCGTCACCGCTGCATCGTCATCGTTGTTTCTATCTCAATCAATCTCTAATCTACTCATCATAGGAAGTTCTACAGAGCCAGCCCTTTTTCATGCTGGATGTAGGCCTAGCCTCCATGTAGGTCTTCATCATCTTTGCGAGCAAGCCATCAAGTAGGTACACCTCAGGAGTTATTACACTACCTCTGCAAAACCTGCAACATCTCTCAGGACTGATCATATGCCATCACAAAACCTGCAAGAGCATCTCAGGACTGATCATATGACTCTGCAAAACTTGTGTACACTTTTGTCACGTCATCGTCTTCAGATCACCTCATAGTCCATGGAGCACAAACCAGATGCACACACAACACAACACTTACACTCACCGGCATGGAAGGACTCTCCTCTGACCATCAGGGAAAGGCTCAACACTTACACTCACTGGCACGGAAGGACTTTCCTCTGACCATCTGAGAAAGGCTCATAGCACTTACATCGATGACTATGGAAGTAATTTCCTCTGACCATGTCGGAACGGCTACATCAATTACATCACGACCATGGAAGGAATTTCCTCTGACGATGTCGAAAAATCTTGGCAATTACATCACGACCATGGAAGGACTTTCCTATGACCATGTCGTAAAAGCCACGCCTAGCCCTTACATTTCACCATGGAAGGACTTTCCTCTAACCATGTGAAAATGGCCCATCCCTTACATCTCATCATGGAAGGACTTTCCTCTAACCATGTGAGAATCGCCCCAGCCCTTACATCTGCACCATAGAAGGACTTTCCTCTAACTATGTGAGAATAGCTCCGCCCAACCTTTATATTTCACCATGGAAGGACTTTCCTCTAACCATGCGAAAATGGCCTAGTCCTTACATCTCACCTTGGAAGGACTTTCCTCTAACCATGTGAGAATGGCCCTGTGTGCATCTGTGTCTCCGGACTCATCACTTCCCTTTGGAAGGCATCTCGATCTGAAGTACACCAAGTCTCTCTATGAAGTATTCAAACTTCACTCTGGCCAACGGCTTGGTCAACACATCGGCTATTTGCTCATATATCGCAACATACAGGAGCTTCACTGCTCCTCTCTACACCATATCCCTGATATAGTGATACTTGAGCTCAATGTGCTTCGACTTGTCATGGAACACTAGGTTCTTTGACAACTTCACACAACTCTGGTTGTCGCAATATATACAAGTAGTACTCAACTGGATATCAAAAAAATCAGACAGTAGCTTCCTAAGCCATACTGCCTCAAAACTAGCTGAACAAGCTGTGACATACTCTGCCTCGGCTGTACTCAGTGCCACAGAAGACTGCTTCCTGCTAAACCAAGAGATCATACTAGATCCCATACTGAAGCAGCACCCCGAAGTTCTCTTCCGATCAATGGCACTACCTGCCCAATCCAAATCAACATAACCCTCCAGATTAAACTTTTGATTCACATCATACTTGATCCCATAGTCAACTATACCCTTTAAGTACCTCAGAATATGCTTTGTAGCAATCAGGTGAACATGTCTCAGATTTGTCAGATACTGTCTCAAGGTCTTCACCGCAAGGCAGATATCTGGTCTTGTATTTGTTAGGTACATCAAGGACCCAATCATCTGACGATACATCGTAGCATCAACCGGCTTAGATGAGGCATCACACAGAAGCTTCAGGTTCGATGCCATAGGTGTGGCCATGGCCTTGTAGTCCATTATCCCGAACCTCTTCAGGATCTCTACCGCATACTTCCCTTGTCCAAGGGAGATTCCATCTGCACTCTGCCATACCTCCATACCTAGAAAATAGTGCATCATCCCCAAGTCCTTCATCTCAATCTTGGCAACAAGCTTCCTCTTCATGTCGGCAATCAATCTATCCTCACCTGTTACAAACAGGTCATCTACATACAATAGTAGTATCACTGGATTTCCTTCCTCAACCTTGTAGTAAAGGTTGGAATCCGCTTTACTCTTAGTAAAGCCCAAACTGGATAGGATGTTGTCTATCATGTCGTACCAGGTCTTGGGTTCCTGTTTCAAACCATACGGGGCTTTCTTTAGTTTGCACACATGAGTCCCTCTATCATGTGTCTCAAATTTGAGTGGCTGCTCCACATACACTTCCTCTTCAACTACACCATTCAAGAAATTTGTCTTGACATCCATCCGGTGTACCTTCCATTTCACCACTGCAACCAGAGCAAGTGCTGATCTAATGGAAGTGTATCTGGCTACAAGAGCAAAAGTCTCTTCATAATCAATCCCTTCCTTTTGGGAGAATCCATGAGCTACAAACCTAGCTTTATATTTCTCTATGCTACCATCTACAGCATGCTTGATCTTATAGATCCACTTGGAAGTTACCACAGAATTCCCTTCAGGTCTTGGGACCACATCTCAAACATCATTCTTCATGATCGATTGGTATTCCTTGATCATGGCATTCTTCCATTACTACATCCTGGATCCTGGGAACTTCAGATTCTTCACTATCTTCAATAGATTATTTTCTTGAACTTCTATGCTGGAACAAATGTTGTATTCTTTCTATTGTAGGTGATTGTACATGATCTTTCCTACAAGTCAAATTCAATTGCATGATTAGAAGCTTCTCATAGTTTTCAGAACAAAATCTTACACATAAAAATATACATGTCATATAGTCATGCAATTATCTTAGCCAATGCTTCGATACAACATTCATCCATATCCCATAACTTTCTAGATGCCTTCCATCTCTACCAGAACATTGTTAAGAGTTTGCACTACTCCCAACATGTCAGCAAAGAGGTTTCATTCTAGATAAGTAGCAATGGAATGTTGTACAGTACCATAGGCCACTTACCCATTACATGCATATTAGTAGTATCTTGTTCATTAATGAAATTATTCTAATATGCATAATACACAACCCAAGTCTAGGAACATAATTATATGCATCATTGAACAATGTTATTTAAACAATTAGATATGACAATTCAAATACTTATCTTTGTTTGTTTGTTGGGTGGACTCCCTCTCAATCTTTGCTTCCTTGCAGGAGCTACTGGAGTTCGACTCTGAAGTAGCTTCTTCTACTCCTTTTTGTTGTGGATTGTAAGGAGTAGTCAACTCCCTCTTAATCCCTGAATCACTGCATAACTTCTTGAAGTCTTCTAAAGTGAATTCTCCACCATTGTCGGATCTAAAGGTCTTGAACTTATTTTTAGTGTGGCTTTCTATCAAGGCTTTGAATTCCTTGAATTTGATAAATAATTCATCTTTGTTCTCCAAGTCTTCCTAAAGAATTCATCAATGAAAGAAATATAATATACATACCCACTCAAAGAACTAGATGACATCGGACTGCATACCTCGGAGTGGATAATTTCCAAGATTCCTTATGCTTTGCTTTCACTGTTGGGAAATTCCTTCTTTGTGTTCTTTCCTTTTGCACACCCTTTGCAAGTTCCTTCATGCTTTGTCTACATTTCAGGAAGACCTTCCACTGCTTTGCTTGCAATCAGTAGTGCCCTATAGTGTAGGTGTGCAAGCCTTCTATGCCAAAGTTCACTTGGCTCTACTGAGTCATGGACCAAGGCTTGATGTGGTTGGCCCTTCAATTTGTATAATCCTCCCTCTTGCTCTCCAATCACCACTACATCATCTATAGTTTTACCTTTTGGCCACATTAGGACATGGCCATCTACAAATGCAACCCTCATTCCTTTTGCATCCAATGCAGATATGGAAAGTAGGTTGTTCTTGAGACCTGGAACATATATTAAATCTTTCAGCTTCATAGACTTTCCAGAGTCTAGCTTATAGAAGGCTTCACCACTTCCTTTTATGGGATACTGGTAGTCATCCCCAAGTTTCACCTTATGAGGTGATTCATGTTCAGATAGGTTTATAAAGGACCCCTTGAATCCTGTCATATGTTTGGAAGCCCCACTATCTATAAGCCAATCATTACTTCCATGGGTAATGGTACTAGTGAGGGAAGAAATCAGAACATATTCTTCATCACTTGAAGAATCTTCACTTTCTTCCCTAGCTCTCTCTCTGGGAGGTTCATCATCCTCTGCAGTGTGAGCATGATGTCTTCTTTTGATGTTCTTCTTCTTGTGAGAGCCATATTTCTTATTTCTGGGACAATCCCTGGAATAGTGTCCCTTCTCATCACATGTATAGCAACGGACATAGGACATGTTTCTTCGAGGTTTGAAATCACCTTTCTGATTGCGATGTCTTTCTTTCTTATCATGGTGGTGAGTGTTCTTGTCACCATGCCTCTCGGAGTGTGCTATGAGAGCTTGGTCTTCATTCCCCATCTTCTCTTCTTGAGCTACAATCTGAGCTTCATCCTTTGAGCATTCTTCCCACAGCCTACTGAAAGTGATAAGTTTCCTCCTAGCACAAATTCCTTGGATGAAGGAATCCCATGACCTAGGAAGGCCATTAAGAGTGGTCATTACCACTTCTCCATTTTCTATATCTTCTCCCACAACTTCAAGTTGTTCTTTTATCTGGGAGACCCTTGAGAAATAAGACTACATAGTCTCCACATTTTGGATCTTGATATTCTTCAATTGATTCCTCAAGGTCATCTTCTGATTTATGTTCTTCCATTCAAATAGCTTGGTCAAAGAATCAAACATCTCCTTAGGTGTCTTCAGAGATGACACATGTGATATGAGATGGTCTTTGATAGAATCGACAATGATTCTTTTAGCGTTGACCAAGTTTCTCTTGTGTAAGGCCTTAGCGGCTTCTCCCTCTGGGACAGGGACCTCTTCACTTATGTAAGTGTCCAACTCATTCTCTTCTAGGATTAACCCAATCCTATACTTCCAAGCTTGGACGTTATCAGCCCCTTCAATCTTATCCTCAAGCTTGGTGTGGTGAGACATCTTAAAGAGTACTTCAAATGGAAATAGAAAAGATTTAGGTCTTACCACTTGATTTTCTGAAAACTGGATCTGGAGTTGGATTAGGGTTTGTCAGAGAAAACCCTAAAATTTCAAACTTCTGAAAGGATAGAAAGATGCGCCTTGATGAGCTGATCAATCTGGTATACTCAGAATTTGAAAACTGCAAAGTTTCACCCTCAAAATTGCCTTTTAGATTTCTAGATTCACTAGGGAGAACCCTAAATTAGGTTTTGAGTTTCTCGGAGCTTCACTCAACCAAAAAGTTCGATCCAAAGCTCTAAACTTCGATTTTTCCAAGTAGCTTCCAGCCGTGGTCTCATATTTCAGAAATTGCAATTTTTCCATAAACCCTAATTTTTAGGTCAAAAATTTAAAGTGCTCAGAATTGAATTATGTTTTGACATAAAGATGAGCCTTGCTAAGGAGAGTCAATATAGCCTCCTGCCTTTCAATATATGTGGAGAGAAACCCAAAAAAAACAAGAATCCCTAGCTTCTGCAACTGCACAGTGTCTCTTCTCAAGTTAGCTCTGATACCATGTTAGATTTTAAGAATCAATCCAATATGATCTAGGATCTTATCTGAGAGAATAACATGTACAACATATCAATCACAAGAGACAATAGACACACAGAGTTTCCTTGGGGAAAACCAATAAGGTGAAAAACCCCAATAACTTCCTCAGAGATAGATAGAGCAATGATACAGCCCAAGTACAAGAGATAGTCTCCTAGCAGCTTCTCCTCCTCCACTTGTGCACCACGCTCCAATGAGTGTATGAGTGAGAAAGTGAATGATCAAATAGAGTGCCTCCCGCGCTCTATTTATACTTGACTTTACTTGCCTAATAAACTAGCAGGGCCAACTTCTCTAAGAGAGTCTAACAACCCATGGTAACTCTAATCAGGGCCGACCCCACACTTGGTGGTCTAATAACCCATCACTTGCAAGTTGCGACACTTGCAACACTTGTCAATACAAATGACGACACTTCCGTGTAGAGGAATAATACCATCTCTGTAGGAGTACAATATACATATGTGAAATACATTCTGAAGTTACAAATACATCAACATAACTTGCGACACTTGCAAATACAAATGATGACACTTCCAATCGGAGGAATAATACATCTCCGTTGGGGATACATAAAGTACAAATGTAATACATACAATATATAAGTGAATATCTTCCGAAGTTACAAATACATCAACACTCCCTCTTAACTAGGAAGGTATTCTCTTGACACAAGTCATCAATACATATAGGCACAAGTCTTCAATTTTGGAGCTGGATCATCGTCACTGGATCACGGAGCACTATCATCATTGTTTTTGTACTCGTCATCTCAATCACTGGTGCTATCTCTCAATTATTCTCATCATAGGAAGTTCTACAGAGCCAGCCCTTTTTCATGCTGGTTGTAGGCCTAGCGTCCTGTAGGTCTTCATCATATCTGGAGATCCTGTGGAATCCTCAGGGCTGATTACGTGCATCAACAAAACCTCAAAAGAGAATCCCAGGACTTTTACGAGCTTACTGCTCAACCTATTAGATCTCCCAGGATCTTTTACATGTGACCTTCACAAAACCTTAAAAGAGGGTCTTGCGACTGCAAGATCTCTAAAGAGCATCCCAGGATCTTTTACATTTCTAGCACAACTTTCCCAGATTTCCAGGACTGATTACATGTGAACTTGCAAAACCTTAAAAGAGTGTCTTGCAACCTGCAAGATCTCTAAAGAGAATCTTGGGATCCTTTACATTCCTAGCACAACCTGTCTGGATCTCCAGGACTGATTACATGCGATTCTTTTAAAAACTTAAAAGAGTGTCTTGCAACCTGCAAGATCAAGAGCATCCCAGGATCTTTTACGTGCCTAGCACAACCTGTCCAGATCTCCAAAACTGATTACATGCACCTGCACAACGTGTCCACAGCCATAGAGTATCATCTTGATACTCATGATCATACTGATCATCATCATATAGTACATCATCCTGATGCACATCATCATCACATGATCATCCTGATCATCATCAGAACATCATCCTGATGCATATCATCTAGAACAACGTCCTGATACTCATCACACAACACTTACATCCATAGCCATGAGAAGGATCCTCCTACCACCATTCTTGGAATGGCTCCTGCAAATGTGTCCCATCACTTCCTCCTTGAAGTATCTTCTATATGGAGAACACCAAGCCTCTCTCTTAAGTACTCGAACTTCACTCTAGCTAGTGGCTTGGTCAACACATATGTAATCTGCTCATCTATCGCAACATATTGGAGCTTCACTGCTCCTCTCTGCACCATATCCCTGATATAGTGATATTTGATCTCAATATGCTTCGACTTGTCATGGAACACCAAGTTCTCTGACAACTTCACACAACTCTGGTTGTCACAATAGATACAAGTAGCATCCAACTGGATATCAAATAAACCAGATAGTAGCTTCCTTAGCCATACTACCTCACAATTATCCAAACAAGTTGCGACACACTCTGCTTCGACTGTACTTAGTGCTACGCGGGATTGCTTCCTGCTAAACCAAGAGATCACACCTGATCCCATACTGAAGCAGAACCCCGAAGTGCTCTTCCTATCTGCAACACTTCCTTCCCAATCTAAATCAACATAACCCTACAGGTTAAAATTTTGATTTGCATCATACTTGAGCCCATAATCAACCGTACCCTTCAGGTACCTCAGAATATGCTTTATAGCAATCAGGTGAACATGTCTAGGATCTATCAGGAACTGGCTGAAGGTGTTCACCGCAAAGCAAATATCTGGTCTCGTGTTTGTCAGGTACATCAAGGACCCAATCATCTGATGATACATCATGGCATCAACCAACTCTGATGAAGCATCACTCAATAGCTTCAGGTTCGATGCCATAGGTGTGGCCATCACCTTGCAGTCCATCATCCCGAAACCACTTCAGGATCTCTACTGCATACTTCCCTTGTCCAAGGAAGATTCCATCTGCACTCTGCCACACCTCCATACATAGAAAGTAATGCATCATACCCAATTCCTTCAGCTCGAACTCGGCAGCAAGCTTCCTCTTTGTGTCAGCAATCAACCTATCCTCACTTTTCACGACTAGGTCATGCACATACAATAGGAGTATCACTGGATTTCCTTCCTCAACCTTGTAGTAAAGGTTGGAATCTGCTTTACTCTTGGTAAAGCCCAAACTGGATAGGAAGCTGTCTATCCTGCCATACCATGTCCTGGGTGCTTGTTTCAAGCCATACAAGGATTTCTTCAATTTGCACACATATGAATCCCTGTCATGTGTCTCAAAACCAAGTGGCTGCTCCACATACACTTCCTCTTTGACTACACCATTCAAGAAATTTGTCTTGACATCCAACTGGTGTATCTTCCACTTCATTACTACAACCAGAGAAAGTACTGTTATGATGGAAGTGTATCTAGGTACAGGTTCCAAAAGTCTCTTCATAATCTATACCTTCTTTCTGGTAGAAGCCACGAGCCACAAACCTTGCCTTGTATTTCTCAATGCTTCCATCTGCAGCATGCTTGATCTTGTAGATCCACTTGGAAGTCACAACCAACTTCCCTTCTAGTCTTGGGACCACATCGCAAACATCATTATTCATGATCGACTCATATTCCTCGACCGTGGCATCCTTCCATTACTGCATCCCAGATCCTAGGAACTTCAGATTCTTCAATATCTTCAATGGTTAGTTTTCTGGATTCATTGAGTCTTCATCACTTGTTCTTTGAAACAAGTCTTCTCTTTTAGGTGATGGTACACAATCTTTCCTACAAGACAAGTTCAATTGCATGATTAGAAACATCTCACAGATTTCAGAACAAATTCTTACACATAAAGACATATGTCATACAATCATGCAATTATCTTAGCCAATGCTTCAATACAACATTTATTCATATACCGTAACTTTCTAGATGCCTTCCATCTCTACCAGAACATTTTTAAGAGTGTGCACAACTCCCTACATGTCAGCAAAGAGGTTTCATTCTAGATAAGTAGCAATGGAATGTTGTACAATACCATAGGCCACTTACCCATTACTATATTAGTACTATCTTGTTCATTACTGGAATTTTTCTAAAATGCAGAATATACATCCTAAATCTAGGAACATGAGTATGTACATGACTGAACAAAATCATTTAAGTAATCATATATACAAGAAATTCCAATTCAAATACTTATCTTTGTTTGGTTGTTGGGTGGACTCCCTCTCAATCTTTGCTTCCTTGCAGGAGCTACTGGAGTCTCTGATAGTGTGCACCTTAACCAATGCTGAAAATGGATGAGAGGTTCTTCTTTTCTGCAACTCCATTCTGTTGTGGATTGTAAGGAGTGGTCAACTCCCTCTTAATCCCTGAATCACTGCATAACTTCTTGAAGTTTCCTGAAGTGAATTATCTGCCATTGTCAGATCTAAAGGTCTTGATCTTCTTATCAGTTTGATTTTCTATCAAGGCCACTCAGAGAACTAGATGACATTGGACCGCATACATCAGATTGGATAATCTCCAAGATTCCCTTTGCCTTGCTTTCACTGCTTGGAAATGCATTCTTTGTGTTCTTTCCTTTTGCACATCCTTTGCAAACACCTTCATGCTTTGACTATATTTCAGGAAGACCTTCTACTGCTTTACTTGCAATTGGTAGCGCTCTATAGTGCACATATGCAAGCCTTCTATGCCAATGTTCACTTGGATCCATCGATTCATGTACCATGGCATGTTCAAGTTGTCCTTTAACTTGTACAATCCTCCCTCCTGCTCTCCAATCACTACTGCATCATCTATGGTCTTACCTTTTCGCTACATGAGTACTTGGCCATCCATGAATGCAAATATCATCCCCTTTTCATCTAGAGATGATATGGAAAGAAGATTCTTCTTGAGTCCAGGTACATATAGAACATCTTGCATTTTTAAAGACTTCCCAAAGACTAGCTTATAGGAGGCTTCACCACTTCCTTTTATAGGGTATTGATAGTCATCCCCAAGTTTTACCTTATGAGATGACTCATGTTCAGATAAGTCCATAGGATATTCTTTAAATCCCTTCATGTGTTTATAAGCCCCACTATCAATAAGCCAATCATTACATCTATGTGTAACAGTACCTGTGAGAGCAAAAATTAGAACATATTCATCGTCACTTGAAGAGTCTTCACTTTCTTCTCTGGCCTTCTTCCTGGGTGGTTCATCATCTTCGGCAGCATGAGCATGATATCTCTTCTTGTTGTTCTTATTCTTGTTTTTGTTGAAGCCTTGTCTATTCTTGGGACATTCTGAGGCATAATGTCCCTTCTCATCACAAGAGTAGCATCTAATGCAAGAGATATCTTTCTTCTTTTGATGGAAGTGAGAAGATTTCTTGTGATGAGGTTGCTCCATCTTCAACTTACCTTTCTTGGTGTATGCTGTGAGAGCTTGGTCTTCACTTCCCATCTTCTCTTCTCGAGACACAAGCCTAGCTTCTTCTTGTGAGCATTCCTCCCATAGTCTACTGAAAGAGATCAATTTCTTTCTTGCACAGATTCCTTGGATGAAGGAGTCCCATGACCTAGGTAGGCCATTCAATGTGGTCATCACAATTTATCCATTCTCCACTACTTCATCCACAGCTTCAAGTTGTTCTTTGATTTGAGAGACCTTGGTAAAGTAGGATTGGATGGTCTCTCCATTCTCGATCTTTACCCCTTTCAATTGGTTTCGCAGTGTCATCTTCCGATTTATATTATTTCCTTCATACAACTTGGTCAAGGAGTCAAACATCTCCTTAAGTGTCTTTAGAGAAGACACATGGGATATGAGATGGTCTTTGATAGAATCATCAATGATTCTCTTAGCCTTGACCACGTTCTTCTTATGTAAGGCCTTAGCCTCATCTTCCTCTAGAACTGGAACCTCTTGACTTATGTAGGTATCCAATTCATTCTCTTATAGGATTAACCCAATCCTATACTTTCATGCTCGGAAGTTATCATCCCCTTCAAGCTTATCCTCAAGCTTGGTTTCATGATACATCTTAGACTACTTCAAATGGAAATAGAAAGTTTTAGGTCTTACCACTTAAATGCTGAGAACTGGATGAGGAAGCTCGCGTGGAGACTCCAAGATTTGACCTTCCAGAATTCACTATAATGTTTCTGGTGTAACTCAGAAATTTCAAATCCTCAGGGTCTGAAACTTCAGCTTGTGGTAGCCTGTCCTGTTATCTTTCCAACCCCATAGGTTTATGCTCAATTGGATTCTCCAAGAGAGATTTATTCCAAGTGTCGCAACATGACCTGTTTATGGGATGAAACAAGATAGAGAACTTGTACGGAGTGCCACGTGTCACTGGTTCAACTTTGGCCTCTGAAACTCGGACTATGAAACCACAGTCCGTGCTCTTATCAACACTTTTTACAGAATTTCATTTGGAGCTTCCTATCCCAAGTTGTGACCTTTTTCCCTAGGTCACCTGTTTATGACTGAGATCTGGAAGAGGCAAAAACCCTAATTTGTACAGATCATAAAATAGAAATTATAATGAATCAGATGTTGAGATTCGGACAAAAGGTATAGGGGGATGTTATCTTTGGCCTGTAAAAGTTTCAGATCATGTACCTTCGCATAAATGGATTTATAGCGAAACTGCCAAGATGACTAGGTTTTGCTATGCAAAGCCCTTCTCTAGCCTAGCCTCCTTTTGCCTTTGATGAACTGTGGAGAGAAAAAACAAAAATCAAGAAGCCCTAGTTTCTGCAGCTGCACAATGTCTTCTTCTCAGGTCAGCTCTCATACCATGTTAAATTTTCGATAATTTCATTCGATATTATCTAGGATCACTAAGAGAATAACATGCATGGCATAACAATCACAACAGACAATGGACACAAAGCATTTCACCGGGGAAAACCAAGAAGGTGAAAAACCCTGCAACTTCCTCAGAGATAGAATATGCACCAAGACAAATATCACAAAGATCAAACCCCAAAATATAGATGTCTTCAGCAGCTACTCCTCCTCCACTTGTGTGCACTCCTCCACTCTCTCACTAATGTGAAGTGAATGAGTAGAATGAGAGACACACACTCTCTATTTATACAATGACTTGACCTGCCTTTAACCCTAACTAGGCCTACTTCCTAAGGAAGTCTAATAACCCATTCACATGGCTCATACAGGGCCGACCCCACCAAGGTGGTCTAATAACCCATCAAATACAAATGATGACACTTACAATGTAACTTGCGACACTTGCAAATACAAATGATGACACTTCCAATCGGAGGAATAATACATCTCCGTTGGGGATACAATAAAGTACAAATGTAATACATACAATATATAAGTGAATATCTTCCGAAGTTACAACTACATCAACAATATTTAATAGCTTTCAAGTTGGCATAACAAGCTAACCATATGGTCCAATTAAAAATATTTACATCATAGATGCCTATGCATTCACTAGTCGGGACAAGTCCTTGAGATCTGAACTAGGAATCCATACTTGAATATTTACATCATTTACTTAATTTTGATTCAATGCATTCCATGTCAAAATCAGGGGTATTACATTGTATTATTTGCTAAGGAAATGATGAAAATATTAACCAATAACTCATTGTTTGTCCTTATAGTAAATATGTTTAGAAGTAATTAGATGTAGAAACATGATCAAGTAAATTTAGAATGGTACCTCCTTAGAAAATTGTATAAAAAGCTGGTATGGAAATTCTACAGTGAATAGTTTTCATGCATTACCACTGATTGTATGATGATGATTAAAGTTATCCAATAATTTGAGTTTGTTGGAGGACCAACAGATTCCTTCCTAAGAATGTGCTTTATATTGTATGAACATTCTAAATAGATTTGTTCAATGTGATATTGTAAAGGAACCAACACAACATTTAGAATGGGGTGATTGGCAAGTCTCGGGATTGGTTATGTTTTGATGGAGAGGATAGAGGAATGCCACTAATTTTTGGAGATGGAAGGATAATACACTTGTTGGATAGTCACTCACAATACTTAAAGCAGGTGTAGTTAGAGGATCCAATCACTAGTAATTTGAGTTGATGGCTTTGACTCTCAATATTAAGCTTTACTGGGGTCATAATGTCCTAAAGGTTTAGTTAGTGAATGACTCACTACTATTTAAGCCGTGGGTGTTGGGGTGATATTCATGTTGAACCATCATCTTGTGGCTAATTTTATATAAAGTTATGGAACTAAGAGATTTTTTTCTTAACATACTATATACCATATTTATATAGAGATAAACTCACAAGTTATGGGTTGTCTATCAGAAATTAGCGGCATATGTGGGAGGTTTCTTATTTCCAAATATTTTAGTTTACCCATCATTAAAATTATTATATTTTATGAGAAAAATCATAATTTATGTTCATAAAAAGGAATGGAAAACAGATTACTTTATGTTTGTGAAACACATACATAAATATGATTTTAAAGAATTCAAACATAACCAATCAAATGTATTCTTAAGAGAAATAAAAGCAATGTTTGACAACAAGGAAAATTTTAAAGAAATCTTCAATCAAACCTTTCTTCCATTTTTTTAATACTTTAGTCCATTCTCATGGAAATGAATATAGAACTACTATCTATACGTTAATTGTGAAAGACCCAATATTCACAAAAAAAAACTTGATCCTTATCTAAATTAGAACTCATAGATTCATGTACACTCTTCATTCCTCTTTATGAAGTATCCATAGTCACCCACAACCCTAAGGAAAAAGGAATCCAAAGGACATTGTACAATCCATGCTGTCTTTTTTATATAAACATTCTTTACTTCAAACATTATTTATTAACTTTCTCAACTCATTAGTGGGAAAAAATTCCTTACCCTCCTCTGCTTTGTGCTCCGAGGAAGGAAAATCATACGGATTCGAACTTTTAGATTTTAAAGATTGCTCAGTTTTCATTTTAGGAATTCCTTTTGGTTGTGGAAAATTTTGCTAAACATGACATGTTTGATGATTATGTCCACATATAATGTTCATATTTTTATAACCCATTTAACTTTCTATGAATTTTCATTTTTTGTCTTTCAATAAAAAAAGTCCTTAAAGGTCAATATCCACATAAATATGAGCACTTGTAAACAATCCTTGTTGACTCCTTTCACTACCATACATTAAAAATATTACAACGGTATTTCCAAAAGGGAATAGACATATTTGGGAGACTCAATTAGATAGACATTTTTTATACCACCATAGTAGTCAAATCAGATTCCAAGAACGAAGGAGTATGAAGATCCAAACCAATGTACCTCATCAAATATTTTCTTGCAATCATCCTAAGAATAGAAGTGTACTACAACTAACATAGACCCATTGTAACTCTAGATTTATCATGTGCCGAGAGGGATCAAATCCCATAAGATTAAAACCTCTTGAACAATGTCCTCGACTTGAAAAAATGTTTGCACCTTAAGGGATTTGATCTCTCTCCTCACTTCATAAAGCCAAAGTTAAGATGAATCTATGTTGATTCAAATTTTTATTATCCTTTATTATTTATCACACCAAATGATTTTAAAAAGTAATAATAATTATATATTAATAAATTTAAAATAAAGAATAATTATTTAAAATTATCTAAATCATACTAAATTTTTACTAAAACAATATTTTTTCACAAAATACAATCAAAATAATTTAACATAAAATAACATTTATAAAAATAATTTATTTTTCATTAATAAAATGAATAAAAATAGCATTTCACCATTGTATAATTATAATTCCGAGAACACATAGAAAAAAGAAAAAAAAATCATTCATAGCTTTTTTCTAAATCACAAAAAATAAACCTAAAATTTCTAACAATAAATTCAAGATATTTAAGCTAATTTGCTTCATTCCATACATTCATTAAACTTAATAAGATGAAAATAAAGCAATATATGATCTAAATCTAAAATTGAATAGTGGATACGTTGAGGATATTCATGTCAATAGCAAAGACATATATAGATATCATAAATTTGTTTAAAATAGTTATCACAAATTCAAAATAAATAAAATAATATTATAATACTATGTTCAAAATATATAGTTATCACAAATATATAATAACATATATTATCTAATAACATTTTACATTAATTTCTTTTTTTTCTATTAATCATAAATATAGAAAATTTGTTCATTTCCTTAATCAAAATTAAAATAATTCAAATTATCGATCAACATACTATCGGTTATTATTACAACTCATTTAACTTCGTAACTTACATAGTATTATCATATTCCAAACAACATAACAGTGGACCATAAGCTTATTATAGACGTGGAACTACTATTTTCACTTGAATAATCATCTTAAACAATTTGTAATAGATATTTACAACTTGATTTAAAGTTACTTTATATCGAAGGGGACATATCCCATTATTATACAACATTAATATGCTATTAATTATTATCGTTTTCCTTTTTGTTTTTGAGTGAAATAAAATGTCTTGGAAAGTTGTTTTTGGTTCAGGTTACATGGTCCTAAATTAGTATTTTCTCTTGGAGGGGCAAAAATGAACACTGGTAGGAAAAGAGGAAAGTTAGAAGGAACAAAAAATAGGCACAGGTAGAAGAAAAGAGCAAAGTTTGTAATAATCTCAGATTACAAAGACATAGGCATTCAACCCATAACAAAAAATAATGTTAAGTTCATCAACACAGTGAGCCAACTACAATTGATTTTCTCACAATCTCTGTAATAGTAATCTCAACACTATAGATTACTACTATATCTGGAATATATAAGCAATTTGAAAAAAAAATCTGCAATAATATGAATGAAAACAACATTACAATTTGAATACAATCTAAACAGGATCAAACAAGATATTATGGAATGGGATTATAAAAAATGAATAAGAGAAGATAAACATATTACTCTTTTAGGAGAAGAGATTCAAAGGATATATCATTCAAATAGTTTGAGAAACCAATCAAAAGTTACAAAGATTGATGTTTTAAAAATGGAAAAAAATAAGGAAGATATATCCAGAGACCACAGTGGAGGAATCATCAACCGACTTAGTCCAAGCTGCTGAAAGTGCAACAAGTCTGATATTCATCTCTATCTGCCAATAACGAAGGGAAAAATAATTCAGCTAACCAAAATCACCATACGATGTCATGAATAAGAAATAATTCAGATATTTACAATTGTTATACTGTTCACGTTGCACAAAGAATGAAACCAAACTAGCTTAAGGAAATGCATTGGGTGTTTGATTCTAGGAGTTTCAGAATGCAAATTCTTGAACAATCTACACTACAAAAAAAAATCAATCTCATAAATTCTTACCTCCAAAAGATAATATTTGACTTCTGCAACAGTTGAAGCTTGTTTAATATACTTGTGCCAATATTTTCTGTAGGATAGATTCTCCCATGGACCCTCCAAAAGGCCATGTAATTGGCCCTCCATATACAATATATATGCTACAATGGTTGAAAAATGAACATCACCATTCTTTGTTGGACGAAGGCCACCTGCCATCCGTACAGCTCCTGTCATAATATTTCCAACAGCTATATTCAACAAACAACGGCTAGGACTACCTGGAGATGTCTTGCACACAAAGCACCACCCACATCCTTCCTTTGGCACTTCCATAACTTTCTTTGTAAAACATGGCCAGTAGAATTGCACAGCTTCTCTGGAAAATATTTGTACTTGTTCCGCAAGTGCTGCTGATGAAGATTTCTTCAAAGATTCCCGTACATCGACTCAAAGTTGAGCACCTTTGAATGCTAAATTTGTAGCTGTTGATGCAACCATATCACCTAAAACATACTGATTGATATATGCATTTGGATGGAAGGTCACTTCCCTATTTGAAGGATTGTTATTAAAATGCTTCCGGTCAACTTTAAGCTAATGCCCATATCAGACTGCTTTACTTGTTTCACTTGGACAACTGCACTGCCAACATCCGTTTGAGTAATTAGTTCTTCTTGTAATGCACTGCTTTTAGTAAATCCAAGACTACAATGAGCACCTAGACCTTTCTGATGTCTTTTTACATCATTCAATGATGTTATTTCCAAAGAACCTTCAGAACTTCCTAACTGAGCATTATCATTACTTTGATCCATGACAAGCATTTCATAATCTTCTTTCTGTCCCGCTGCATCATGACGCTGGAGAGCCTCAAATTTTCAAGATGGCACTTTTTTTAGGCTTACATCCTCTTGGGGGCATCCCTTCTTTTGATCCTGTTGAACAAAAGATTACGAGACAGATATAGCAATTAATTCTGATGAGCATTTATTAGAAGAATTATCTACTTTTGTAAGCCATGATGGATCCGTTGTGCCCATTTTATGCTTTGGCGCATCACCATAACGGATTGGCATATCCTGGCATTGTACTATAGCATTCTGTATATTATTATATAGAGGAGCTGAGGAGTAGAATATCTTCAAAACCTTCAATGTATTATTTCTGTTGTAATACTTGTGAGATGTAGTTCGATCAAAGAAAGAATTTGACCTGTGATAGTATAGTTGAAAGACATGCCTTGAATTAAATAAAATCCAATACAAATTGGTCTCAAAATCACTGTAACTCTGAATCTACTTTCTTATGCATCATTAACAATAGAAAAAAATAGTATAAAAATTATTTTCCTAAAATATGACAAGCCTACAACTCGCTCCAAACATGATGTACCCAAAAGGCACCTTGAAGTAAAACATCCATCCTTAGAACTATACTAAAACGAAAATTTAAAGCTCTATCAAACCAAAAGAAAGTGCATACAATTTAAGGAATGAAACTATCCAGCCTAGCAAGCTATAAATTATTGGCTCCATTGAAAGCTTCCATTCAGAACCAAAAGATTTCTACGAATGTGGAATATTGAAATGTCTCGAAAGTCCTGATAAAGGGAAAGATATATAACTGGCATTTGCAAACAATGTCATTGGGATATTGCACGGCAGGAGAATCTGAGATTACTGTCATTTTAGCAGAATTCCACGGAAGTCATTATGGGAGAAAAGTGTATGCAGAATATACATAAATAATGCCATTGAAGTGTTGAATAAGATTGCCAACCAAGAGCGTTATTCCACCGATCACCTCGATATTTGGCATTGTCTTAATTAAACAATGTTATAATATTTTGTAATTTTTGGAGATTGACGTTCACGTGGATAGCTTCTTATGACAAATGTGAAAAAATGCGAGACCAAAGGATAGAATTAAGCCTCAGATCTATAGAAGGTCATATTTGCCAAGATCATATAAGCCGAAACTATCATAGGATAATGCTTCCACGATAATAAATTGAAAGGAAGGAGTAATCTGGCTCGGTGTTGCTTCACCGTCAAATCATCTCATGAAAGATGGTTTTAGAGCCGGGATTCTATCAAGAAAATTGAGGATGCTTCGTGGAGACTGAGAAAAATAAGGATTCTCTTCTGTTAACCCACACATCATTCCAAGGAGCAACTCACTATATCATGATATTCAAAGAAGCCGTAGCTTGCCAGATCGATCACAACCGGATCGTCGGGTGTGGAGTGTGTTTCATTCATCCACTGTGGAGTGTGTTTCATCCATCCGTTGGATAAGATTTATTAATCAGATCCCATATCTCCGAATTTTCAACAGATTGTCGAGCAATAAAACTCACTAGTTCATTGCTTTTTCAGGAAGATCCCATGTAATGTGAAGTAATTTGAACCCTGGCTAATTCAACAACAACACTAGGTCTCGATTCTTTGTGAGATGATGAATATACAACTGCGAAGGAAATGGATCTCACCGGGTTGTCAGAAATCGTGGGCAAATCTACAACGACAGATCAAAAGACGTTTCATTAACTAGAAGGGAGATTCTTTTACTTAATTTTCTAATCATAAAGAACCTTAGTTAAATATGCATACAAAAAAAAAGTATCAAAAGACCAGTAATTCAAGCCGTCAGAAGTTTAACTTACACTAACAAGTAATCGTAGGCAGATAAGTATACACGTCCATATGGATCAAAACCCAATATCTCGGATCCTTGTAAACCACTCAATGCCTCAAGTCCTTTGCTGCTTTCTTTCACAACACACTCGGGACAATACAAATCCCCTTCAGGTAAATGGGATTTTGAAACACCAACACATCTGGAATGATATGTAGCCGGACAACTGTCGCTTATAAGGATTCCTTCTCTCCACTTAATCTAATTTAATTCACCCGGCTAGAAGGGAATCACGAGTGCCCTAGGCTGCATGCTAGCCACGCGGGATACATGCAGGCCCTCTCCCCACCGTCGATCCTCAGGGCGCCTTCCTATAAGAGCAGTTCAGCCCCCTGCACGCATGAAGGCCATTTAGGATCAAACTTGGTGAAGGGAAAAGGGGGCACACACAGTCAATTAAAAATTCACTGCGCGATACATGAATATTTCTTTTTCTTTGCTAAGGACATGCGCTAGACCTAGCAAATGCTTAACTTTAATTTTATTCCACTTTATAAAAAAAAACACTTCACTACAAAATGATCGCGTGGAGATTACATGCGCAATTCACCTTTACCCTTTTACCGCGCTGCGCGATTCAACCTTTTATTGCGCGCAGATTAACTAGGCGATTCTACTTTCTTAGTGTGCAAATGTTACTGCGCGATTTCTACTGCGCACTTGAACTTTGCACAAATGCAAAAATATTGACTTTGTGCAATGCTTTACTTTGCATAAATGCGAGCTACTCTAACTTTGCGGAACTTGACTTGGCGCACTTTATACAAATCACTTTTGCACACACTTTTCACTTTTACAAAGGTTAATTGCGTGGTTAACTTTGTATACCTATTTAAGTGCGCACAACTCAAAATTAAATAAACTTTGTCTTAAAACATAAGAACCGAAATATATGTAGAAGTTACTGCGAGTTAAACTAGGGCATTCACCATAGTGAAATACTTGAGAATTCTTGATTTGATTTATTGCGCGTAAATGTAAACAACATTCACACAACTAAATATGAAGAAGATGTGCGCAACACAACATTTAACATTCTTGAGAATGAATATGCAAAACTAGAGACTTATATATATTACTCAGTAAAATAGAGTAACTTTGCACACTTACAAAGAAATAATCTTAGCTTCAATCTTTCACCATTTACAGAGAGCTTGGGCTCTTGAATTACTTCACGGTTTTCACTTCTTCTTCTTCATTCTTATCCCTATCTCTTCATCTCTATCTAATGTTCTGCCAGAAATATCTATTTATACAAAAAACTTAGGTTTAGCTTCTCCTCGAAGTTACAGGGTTGCAATAAACTCTGCAATTAATTTCTACCTAAGAAATCTAATCTTGCCAAATACAAGAGAGGCTACTTAAATACTAACTTGCCGTGATTGGGATTGGCTACAAACTGACTAACTGTCAGACATTGCAGACTGACAAAATGATCGACTGGGGTCTGACAGAGCCGACGCATATCTGATATGCTATCAGCTCGTTAATTATGATATTTCTAACACTCCCCCTTAATTATGAGCGAATGGGGATCATTAAACAAAAATACAATATTGCAAAATATTTCAAAGCTGAAACATGCTCTGTTCATGACAGAGTTCACTGTGCAGAACTTGTCACTCCCAAACAACTTCGCAGAAATTGGAATGGGTCCTTTGCCAATGGTTTTGTAAATATGTCTACAACTTGATCTTCAGACTTGCAAAATTCTAAACAGATTTCCTTGTTGTTTATCAATTCTCTGATGAAGTGATACCTTGTGTCAATGTGCTTGGTTCTCTTGTGAAACACATGATTCTTTGACAGTGCGATAGCTGAATTGTTGCCGCAGTGAATGACTATGGGTTCTTGCTGGTTCTGCGACAAATCACTTAACATCCTCCTCATCCAAATTGCTTGACATGCAGCACTTGTAGCTGCAACATACTCTGCTCCTACTGAAGAGAGAGTTACTATGGGATGTTTCTTTGAATCCCATGATACAACACCTATTCCTACATGAAATGTATTCCCAAATGTGCTTTTCCTGTCATCCATGCTGCCTCCATTATTGTTGTCAGTGTATCCAATGAGTTTGAAATTTTCTAAGGGTTAATACAAAATACCAAAGTCTTTTGTTCCACTTACATACCTCAAAATTCTTTTACCTGCATGCCAATGCGATTCTTTTGGTGACTCCATGAATCTTGAGATTAGGCTGACTCCATACATGATGTCTGGCCTTGTTGCTATCAGATACATAAGGCTGCCAACGAGCCTTTTAAACAGAGTAGGATCTACATTGGATCCATCATCATCCTTGCTCAATTTCAAACTTGTTATCACTTGTGTTGGAGCTGTCTTGCAATTTAGCATCTTAAATATGTTTAAGACATCACTTGCATACTTTGACTGTGATATAGAAATACCATTTTCAGACTACTAGACTTCAATGCCAATAAAATACTTCATAAGCCCCAAATTAGTTATTTCAAATTCACTTTCCATGACTGTTATGAATTCTTCTATGCCAAAATCACCAGTAAATATTAAATCATCTACATACAGGCAGACAATCAACTTATTACCTTCCTTATTGATCTTTGTGTATAGTGTTGGCTCACATTCACTTCTGTGAAATCCATTCTAAATGAGGTATGAGTCAATGCGACTGTACCAATCTCTGGGAGCTTGCTTCAAACCATACAGTGCCTTTTTCAGTCTGTATACTCTGTCTCTTCATCCTTGAACTTCATAGCCTTGTGGATGCTCCATGTATACTTCTTCCTCCAAATAACCATTTAAGAATGCAGACTTAACATCCATTTGATAGACAGGCCATTTCTTTTGTGCTACGATGGCCAAGACTATTCTGATAGTGTCCATTCGCACTATACGTGCAAAGGTTTCATTGAAGTCAATGCCTGGCTACTGAGTGAATCCTCTTGCTACCAATCTTACCTTGTGCTTCTGCACATTCCCATCAGCATCTTGCTTTGTCTTATAAATCCATTTCACGCTTATAACATCCTTGTCTTCAGGAACATCAACTAATTCCCATGTTTGATTCTTCTCAATGCATTCTATTTCTTCATCCATGGCTTGTGCCCAAACTTTATTTTCAACTGCTTCTTCAAATGTTAAAGGATCATTAACTTGATAAAATAATGCAAAACATGAGAATGAATTAGGTGTACCAGCCCCATATATATCGCACAGACTTCTTGTCCTTGGCGGAGTTGCTGGTGTCAAGCTGCGCGAACTGCTTGATGGAGTTTGTTGTGCACTTGATGTGCTTGATGGAGTAGCTTGAGCTACGCCTTGTGTTGGAGTTGCTTGTGCTGGAGCATGTTGCGCAATCCTTGGAGTAGACGGAATTGCGCAATTCTGATTTACATGCAGAGTCTCATCCACATCTTCTGTGCTGTCATCATGTTCAACATGTGAAACGATTTTCACATTCTTCTCTACTGTTCCATCCCATGCTTCATTTTCCACAAATGTAACATCGCAATTGATGATGAATTTCCTTGCAATAGGATCATACAACTTGTATGCTTTTGTGTCTTCACAATATCCAATAAAAATACATTTATGTCCCTTTTTGTCTAATTTCCTTCTTAGATCATCTGGAACATGCGCGTATGCTACAAAACCAAAAGCTTTCAAATGCGAAACACTATGTTTCATACCTATCCATGCTTTCTGCAGAACTTTGTTCTTCACGCTCTTCATCGGACATTGATTCATAATGTATACTGTAGTTGCAACTGCTTCAACCCAGTATTCATTTGACAGATGCGCGGCTGCCAACATACTACGCGCCATCTCCATAATGGTTATCTTGTCCCTCTCTGCGATACCATTCTGTTGTGGTGTATATCGCGTAGTGAAATACTTTTGTATGCCATGATTTTTGAAAAAATTCAAGAAATCATTTGAGACATACTCACCACCTCTATTAGTTCTCAAAATCTTGATGCTGTAACCACTCTGCTTTTCCATGAGTGCCTTGAACTGCTGAAAACAATTAAATGCATCAGATTTATGTTTTAAAAAATAAAACCATGTTTTTCTTGTGAAATCATCTATTAATGTGAGAAGATAAGTGCATCCTTCCATGGACGGTCTTTGCATCGGTCCACAAATGTTAGAGTGCACTATTTCAAGTGGTGTGCACACTCTGTATGACTTTCTGACTGGAAAAGTCTCTCTGTGTTGTTTGCCCAAAATACAGCCTTCACAAATTCTCTCTAGTCTTTCGATCAATGGCAATCCTTTCACCATGTCCTTTGTGTGCAGTAGCTTCAGCCCACCAAAATTCATATGTCCAAATCTAAAATGTCATAACCAGGATTCATCCTTCATCTCTGTTTGAAACGCTGCTTGCATTGCGTTGTCCTTCTCTTCCTCTGCGCAATGAATGTCTGCTTCTTTGCCCTCTGCGCTAAACGCAGATCCAGAATTTTCATTCTGTCTTTCATGAACAACTTCAGTTGTTTTTCCTCTCATGATGGGTCTTATCCTCAAAGGAAACAAGCGATTGCTTGTCATCTACACCTCTGCAATTAATTGATTGCTGGGGTATATATCTCTGATCACATAGCACTTCCCTACCATGTGAACTCTGTAACGTTTTTCCATCATCTGTCCAATGCTCATCAGGTTATGCTTCAAACCTTGAACATAATACACATCATGCATATATTTCTTCTCCCCCTATTTGGTTAGAATATCAATAGTACCCTTTCCCAAAACAGTGACTTTAAAATTGTTTCCAAGTGTTACATCAGTTTGAACTGATTTATCTAGACGGGAAAATAAACTTAAATTAACAGTCATATGATTGCTACAGCCTGAGTCTAAATACCATATTTCATTTGGACTTTCTTGGACAGCATTGCATTCCAGTGGAGATGCGGATGCTAAGAGCAGTGTACTGTTCGAAGTGTTGTTGCTGCTTGACTGAGCTTCACCTTGCTTTCCTTGGACATACTGCTTCTTCCTGCATTCATATGCGAAGTGACCATACCTCTTACAGTAATGACATTGAATTTTTTATTTGTCATACCTTTGTCCACTTGGCTGATTGGAGGTCTAATTCTGGCCTCTACCAGTGCCTTGCGCGGGACTGTTCTACGACCTCGTCTGAAAGAACTTCGTCCTTTGCCTCTAGAGTTTGATCTTCCTCTACCTCTTCCACGACTTATGAATGACTGTGCTGCGAATGCACCTTCCAGTGATGTATCTGAACCGTTGATTCTATGTTCATGATTGAGTAATGAGGCTTGCAACTCATCAATTGTAAATGTGGACAGATCTTTGTTTTCCTCCAGGGTCACAACCAAAGATTTAAATTTCTTTGGCAGAACTCTAAGAACCTTTTCAACAACTCTTTGGTCAGTTAGAGTTTCTCCATCAGACTTTATTTGATTAACCAGACCAATAAAACGAGTATAAAATGAGTCTACTGACTCTGTATTTTTCATTGATAGAGATTCAAAATCTCTTCTCATAATATGAATTTTAGCAGTCTTTACCTTGTTAAAACCTTGATATTCAATTTTCAGTGTATCCCATGCTTCCTTTGCTGACTGCACTGCTGCTACTCTTGGGAGTATTGATTCATGTGTCGCTTGATGTATGTGGAACAACGCCTTTCCATCTTTCTTCCTCTGTTCCCTCAGGACATCCTTCTCAGCTTGTGTGAGATTGTTGTATGCTGATGCATCTGCTGGTTCTGCATAACCAATCTGGACTATGTTCCATACATCTTGACCTCTAAACAAAGCCTTCATTGTTAGAGACCAATATTCATAATTTTTACCAGTAAATATTGGGGTTTGCAAATTACCCGAAGTGGAAGCCATTCTTAATCACTTTTCCTTTATGTAAATACAAATTCTAATTTCCATAAACCTCGCTCTGATACCAAATGAAGAGAAAAGGAGGCACGAACAGTCAATTAAAAATTCACTACGCGAGACATGAATATTTCTTTTTCTTTGCTAAGGACATGCGCTAGACCTAGCAAATGCTTAACTTTAATTTTCTTCCACTTTATAAAAAAAACACTTTACTACAAAATTATCGCACGGAGATTACATGCACGATTCACCTTTACCCTTTTACTGCGCATAGATTAACTACGCGATTCAACCTTTTACTGCGCGCAAATTAACTGCGCGATTCCACTTTCTTACTGCACAAAGGTTACTACGCGATTTCTACTGCGCACTTGAACTTTGCGCAAATGCACAAATCTTGACTTTGTGCAATGCTTTACTTTGCATAAATGCGCGCTACTCTAACTTTGCGGAACTTGACTTCGCGCACTTTATACAAATCACTTTTGCACACACTTTTCACTTTTACAAAGGTTAACTGCGTGGTTAACTTTGTATACCTATTTAAGTGCGCACAACTCAAACTTAATTAAACTTTGTCTTAAAACATAAGAACCGAAATATATGTAGAAGTTACTACGCGTTAAACTAGGGCATTCACCACAGTGAAATACTTGAGAATTCTTGATTTGATTTACTGCGCATAAATATAAACAACATTCACACAACTAAATATGAAGAAGATGTGCGCAACACAACATTTAACATTCTTGAGAATGAATATGCAAAACTATAGACTTATATATATTACTCAGTAAAACAGAGTAACTTTGCGCACTTACAAAGAGATGATCTTAACTTCAATCTTTCACCATTTATAAAGAGCTTGGGCTCTTGAATTACTTCAAGGTTTTCACTTCTTCTTCTTCACTCTTATCCCTATCTCTTCATCTCTATCTAATCTTCTGCGGGAGATATATATTTATACAAAAAACTTAGGTTTAGCTTCTCCTCGAAGTTACAGGGTTGCAATAAACTCTGCAATTAATTTCTACCTAAGAAATCTGATATTGCCGAATACAAGAGCGGCTACTTAAATACTAACTTGCGATGATTGGGATTGGCTGCAAACTAACTGACTGTCAGACATTTCAGACTGACAAAATGATCGACTGGGGTCTGACAGAGCCGACGCATATCTGATACACTATCAGCTCATTAATTATGATATTTCCAACACCTGGGTGACTGGAGAGATGCAGTAATATTTCTCAGTGCAGAGAATAATTTGTGCAGAGAATAGAAAAAGGTGAAACCCCAGGGTAGCTTCAGATCCTTCCCATTTAACCAGAGATATCTGCATTCTCTTCAGGAAAAAAAATATGAAGATCACCTTGCTATGATGTTCAGGGAAATGGACGAAATGGTGGAACTACATTTGAATAAGGGAAAAATTCTTAACGTGGGAGATTTCAGGTGGCTTGCAGAACAGCCCAAGGTAGAAGGAGCATCAACAGGGTTGTCAGTTTCATATTCTATGCTCTCTCTGCATGTGGGCATAGTAGAGAGAGAAGGAAGAAGTTCACAGAGGACAAAAAGAAGATGCTTCCTCCAAAAGGGGAATTCCCTGAGCCATCTTTGAAGGATGCTCCATAGGGCCCTCAAGGCGGTAGTGCACTCCCTATTCTATTTCTGGAGCAAAGCGATAAAGAACATTGTCTAGTATAATTGTGAGCTAATGTCATTTCCAAATATCAGAAGGATATTTTGTATGATGGGCTCGACTAAAGAAACTGTAGCCTACCGAGCTGTGTACCAATGGTATCATTAATCCTGTAACTTTATCTTGCACAGGTACGTGTTCTTCCATCCTGGTGGTTGAATTTTTGAGGGATGAACCACTTTGTGCTTGTAGTGTACAGGCACGCCGCTGCTACGATTGTCCCCGCTCCTTTTTCCTTTTCATTGAAAGGTAAATATATTCTCTCCTAGAAATCTATGCATTCATCCTTCGGGTAAAGAGCTCATGTGTTAACTAACTTACAATGCATTACAGGAAGGTACGGCCCAAGCTCACTTTTTTCGTATTCTGCCAAATTTTTGTACTGGGTTTGTTAGGGTATGTCTTATTTCATGCCTATTGCTTCTCTTCACAGTATCATCCCTTCCATTCTATATTTGATCGTGTCAATGAAAATGGTTGGTGATTATTTGAATTTAAATATGAAATATTCTCAATGCATGTTTGCAGTCCTGTAATCAACCCGAATTTCTACTACCTGGGTTTGAAATTAACTTCTTTGACATATGCGTGTGCATTGAGCAATGTTCTCCCTGCTATGACTTTCGTGATGGATCTCCTCTTCAGGTAATCAAATCACATTGTTATCTCCAAATCATATATCATAGAGGACACTTGTTGTCTATCAAGTCTTTCTTTATGGCCTTGATCATAAATCTTAATCGGAAAAACACATTTGTGTAGGATGGAGAGCGTGAATATCAAATAGTTACGCAGTCAAGCCAAGATAGTGGGAACGATCATGTGCGTCGCTGGAGCAATGTTGATGACATTATACAAAGGACCTATTGTTCAGATGGTTTGGTCTCCACATCATCAATCCTCCAAAGTTAACCAAACATCTGCAAGTGAAACGTCAACAGCAGCTGCCAGTGACAATAAAGAGTGGATCATAGGCTCCCTTCTCATAGTTACGGCCACTCTTGGTTGGTCCGCCTTGTTTATCTTCCAAATGATCATTTATCTTTGACATATTTTTCTGGAGAAATATATGTATATGGATAATCAATCATCTTGACATGAATGATTTTGAATGTGCAAACTGCAATTTTGAAGAAATATTCTGCTCAATCCCTTGCCACTTTAATATGTTTTCTAGGAACATTACAGGCCGCCGTTCTCAGCGTAGCTGTCGTACGTGACACTTCCCAGTGGACGTTAGGATGGGACATCAACCTTCTTGCTGTAGTCTACTCTGTAAGTTTTCCTTTCTTTCTTTCCATGAAGGAAATAACTCGTGTTTTTGTTCAGGTTTGTTGGGTGGAGTTATGATCACAATAGGGCTCTACGCTGTTCTGTGGGGAAAATTGAAGGATAGCATGATCTCAACTGATAAAATTTGCTCTGAAGTTCTTTCCAATTCTACATAACAAAATGAGGTGGACGACATAGAAGCTGCCTCTAACTAGCCAATGAGTGAGGGAGCTGAAGCTCATCAAGTCAATGATGGAGTTGATATGGCCATTCCTATCCAAAAACCTAATTAGCATCGTGCCAAATAGTTGCTACGACATCACTTATAGTTTGGGTAAATTCTAAATAAGCAATCGAAGATACGTGGAGTTCCCTGAAACGGATTTACAAATGTGAATAGGTTCAAGATTTCTTTAGTTGTCAGATCCACAAATTATTAGTATGTTTTATTTTAGGTTAGTCCTGTGCTGAGAGTGGCGAATCGTCATACAATCCAGCAACAAAGTGCTGGACAATCTCAAGCCTTCAATGCAAGAGGAACAGAAGAATAATAAGGAGGGAGGAGGCAGCAGGCAATAGGGGAGAGAGCAAGGCAGGAGGGAGCTCACGCAAAGAGGAGGCGGAGGAGGTCGAGGAGGTGGGTGACGGGAGGAGGCAGCAGGAGGCGGCTGCAGCAGGGAGCTCGCGGAGGTAGGAAGCATAACCATCTACGTGGCAAGATTCCATTCGCTCTATGAGCGAGGAATCTAATTGATGTGGATGGTTATGCTTCTCCTTAGTGAAATGCCTACGGCGTAATTATTTGGGTAGATATTATAAGAAAATGGAAACAATAATAAATTATACCGTTGAAAAGTAAGTTATGGAATTTGAATTTGAAATTTAATATATATTTATATAAATTTCTTTTTACAATGTGACAAGTTTGGGGAAATTATTTATTTATGTTTTTCTTGATATTTAAATACTGACTCTAAAATTGTTTAGGTTTAAATCTAGTGGGATTTGAATTTGAAATTTGATATATATTTATATAATTGTCTTTTACAATGTGGCCAATTTAAAACTGGAGTGACATGTATTTGGTTTTATTAAAAAAAAAATTGCTTAAGAAACTACATATGCCACGACGGCATTAAAGACATAACACATCTCCCCCACTTGGTCTATAGAAATTGCCTCTTAATGCAAAGAAATATTTAGGGAAAAAATGATCTCACAAGCTTTTTTTCAATTAGAATATATACACATGTGTACATCCTCTCATCAAGGCAAAAAACCATAAATATAAATATGAAAGATTCATATGTGATTGTTAAGAAAAGATCATTTACTTTTGAATTCTTAACCTCCCGAAAATGAACCTTGTCCAGATTCTCAACATTATATGGATTTGGTAGAATTAGCATTTACACTAATGGAGGAGATGTCTATGATCTAATAGCTTCATTAGAACAAACCATGATAGAGGAAGCACGTGATCTACAACCCATTTCCCACCTATATAACTGCAAGAACAAATATACAGTAAATTCCATGTAAATGTTGTAATCAAATAGAGTGAGTAAGTCATCCAAGAACTTACCCACATAAAGTAATTGTGGTGACCGAAGATTTGGCTTGAGCCTGAAGGCCACTCACCAGGCGATTTTTTTTCTTAAGCCAACTATGGTTCAGTCTCAAATAAAATTTCAAACGGGAGTTGAATGCTATTACAAGCCTAAAATTTGTGTAGTAAAAATTCCAACGCTACCACGAGACCAGACTCAAACGCATAGAACAAGTGATTGGGACCCTGGTCATATTTCGTTGCCATTGATTCAATAAGTCATTTGTATACCTGCGTGTGCTGGGCAGTCAAAAGCATGGACTCCAACATGCTTCCAGCTTGGTAAAAAAAAAATGATGAGACTGTGCCATTCATCACCGAGGGTTCCTTTACCCTGCACCTGTAACAATGGAAGCACGCCCAGTTTCTTCCAAGTTCGACCACAGGGTACATGATGAGGGTAACTCGGGCTCGATCTTTCCCACTGGAGTTTCTCAAAACATTTAGGTGTGTAATGGTTAGAGTCTCGGTCAAATTCGTTTTAAGAGATATCTGGCACAACTATGTCTCATAAGAAAACCTAGATAGCCTTCAAATGCCTCTGCGCACACCAGTAGCATACATACACTGAATTCGGGCATCTCAGAAAAATGTCGATCCATCCTTTAGTTATTCGCACAAAAAATTATATCTAATATCCCCCTCCCTCAATATTCGAGTTCATTCCTTTATTAATTGACAGGCTATTACCGATTCTTCCTGCAGCGAGCTCCCTGTTATTTCTCCCCCTTTCCTTTTTTGACATTCGAAAAACAAGAAACTCTTCAGTCCCCCTCACCGAGAGTTACAAACTCTGTCTTGAACTGCCATTAGCAATATTCCCCTAACAGACACTTGCCCAAATTTAAGAATTTATTTCTAAGCTTAGATGACTAACTCCTAAATTTGGTAACAGCTTAATTAGGTGGCTTAGCCTCCTCCTCGTAGGGAGCTAAATTAGCCAGTTATTTCTTATTAAAACTCTGTAACTGACAACATATCATTATCTACATAATTAATTATTCAACAAAATACTCAAGTAAGCTTTTCCTTGATTTTCAAATTCAGTTTCCAACCACAACATAGGACAAAATGATCACATTGCTGGCTTGGCTAAATGCCCCTGCATCAAATTGTTTTAAATTCATATAGATCCCCATTGTGTCCCAATGTTTTTACATGAGGAGAAGGATGTAATATGATTACTTTTTCCAACAAGGATTTAATGGATTACCACTCAATATTCCTAAAAAAAAAAATGATATTCCTATCCAAAAAAATACTCATATTAAAGGAAAGGGTCTTGCTCAAAGGAGCTTCCAAATATGCTTAAAATGTTAATATACACTCAATAGAGATCAATGTACTCTCCAAAATAATAGATTGACACTCATAAATAATAAAAAAAATGCTCAAGTATAGTAGATTAAATACATCCTCCTACTATAGATGCAACTCTTTTCAAAATCACCTATTTTTATAAAAATCGTAAATACTTTTATTCTTCCCCAACTTCGCGTTGTTATATTCTGATGTCCATGGATTCAATGGAAGGAGCAGTCTCACGAAACCATTTTAAAATGACAATTTCGTTATGATTTAAAATTATGTTGGACCATAAAAACCATCTAAACACTTAAGAATGGAAAGATGCATTGGCATTATCAATATTCCTAATGGAAAGAATGTCCAACTTGAAGCATACATGATACTCTAGAAGAATACGGTGATGCAATAGGATTTCTACAGCATTGTAGACATTAATAGTTGAACACTCATTAATAATATGCTTGCAAAACACATAGATAAATAGAATAACTAGGGAATCACATCATTGGCCTATGGTCAACACATGATAATAAGAAAATAAAGACAATCATGCAAACAATTGAACTCCATTGAAAATTTATACTGGAAAAGTATCCATGTTCATATTCAAGTTACAATACAGTTCCAAGATACCTCCATAGATATATATCAACATATACTAATAACTAATGTTCTCACACAAATCGCAACTCTTATACGGTAGACTTGAAGGGATTTTATATAATAATAGTGGTTAATGTTGTTGTAAATGTAATTTCGGAAGCTATTCTTTTGTATATTATTATTATAGTATTATTGTATTTGTATTGTACCTCCATCAGAGATGTTTTTACTCCGTTCAGGGATGTCATTATTGTATTTGGTCATGCAAGAATATCGAGGTAAAACCTCCATTGTAAGTCGGGGAAATAGTTCCCCAAAGGTCAAATGTAAAATGTATTTTTAAGTCTCCTTATGAGAGGTCGGACCAGTTAGGTAAGAGAGATCGGCCCCGTTGGGAAAAAGTTCAATCTCACTTAAAGTATAAATAGAGAGGCTCCCCCTCTCATTTTGACATCACACTCACCAAGCAAGTTCGCACCAAGTGAGAGAGAAGACAAGTTCGCTAGAGAAGAAAGAGAGAAGCTGCAAAAGACATCTTATATTTGGGTTTTCTATCTTGCTTGATATTGTACTTAGTGGCGAATCTATTTTTGAGGAAGTTGCGGGGTTTTCTCCTTTACAGTTTTCCCGAGGAAATTTATTGTGTCTTTTGTGTATTGATGTGCTTGTCTATATTTCAATTTAAAGATCTAACATAATTGAATTAAAGTGCAAACACTAACATGGTATCAGATCCATCTTGAAAGAAGGCACTATGCAGTAGCAGGAAACTAGGGATTCCTTTTTCAAGGTATTCTCTCCATAGATCATAAAGAAAAGAGTGATAGGACAACTCGCCCTAGGAGGGCGCATATTTTGGTTGAAGCAGAATTCAATTTGGAGAATTTTCATTTTTTGACCCAATCACTTGTGCCGGGAGAAAAACTAGGGCAACAAACTTTTGGAGATTCCATCCACCAATCTAGGAAAAGGAGTACACTAGAAAAATCTCTTTGAGGAGGCGCATCTTTCTATTCAAGAAGAAGTTCAAAATTCCAACTTTGAAAAATTAGGGTCTCTCTGTCAAACCCTAGGTCAGCCAACTCCAGAACTAGGTTGGGAATCTCAAATTGGTAAGATCTAATTACTTTCTATTTCCATTTGAGATTCTCATTTCAAAATGACAAATTACACCAAGCTTGAGGATAAGCTTGAAGGAGATGATAACTTTCGAGCATGGAAGTATAAAATTTCTCTTGTCCTAAAAGAGAATGACTTGGATAAGTATGTCAACAAAGAGGTTCCAGACCAGAGGGAGAAGAGGAAAAATCAATCCACAAGAAGAACATGATCAAGGCCAAGAGGATCATTGTAGACTCCATCAAAGATTACATCATACCTCATGTAACATCCTTGAAGACTCCAAAGAATATGTTTGATGCCTTGACCACGCTATATGAAGGAAAGAAAATCAACCGCAAGATGACTCTGAGGAACCAACTCAAGAATGTGAAGATTCAACAATAAAAAACCATTCAATCTTACTTCACAAGAGTTGCTCAGATCAACGAACAATTTGAAGCAATTGAAGACAAATTTGAAGAAAGAGAGATTGTAATGAATACCTTCAATGGTCTCCCAAGATCATGGTTCTCATTCATTCAAGGAATATGTGCCAGGAAGAAGCTAATCACATTCATCAAATTATGGGAAGAATGCACCTAAGAAGAAGCTTGATTAGTAGCAAGAGAAGAAAATATGGGAGCTAATGATGACCAAGCTCTAACTGCTCACACAAAAAGAAATCATAAAAAGAGGGAGGACCATCATAAAAAAAGATCCAAAAGGCTCAATAGGAATCATGGACCAAGAAGAGATCTCTTTAGTATCAGATGCTTCACATGTGATGAGAAGGGAAATTATGCAAGAAACTGTCCCAGAAACCAAGGATCTTCCAGGAGAACCAACAAGAAGAGGCATCATGCTCACACCGCTAAAGATGATGAACCAGTAAGTAAGAAAACCGAAGAAGAAAGGGATGATTCTTCAAGTGATGAAGAATATGTATTGTAATAAATGAAGGTAACCAACTACAAGGGTTCATTCAGAAGGTTCCACCTCATAAGGTGAAGATAGAGATGACTTTCAGTATTATATGAAAGGAGTAGGAGAAGCTCCTACAATGTTGGAATCCGGAAAACAAATAAATATCAATATGGAAGAATCTCTCATCCAACTCAGCATTGCCTAAAATACGAAAGAAGGGACACACAGAGTCTAGTCCAGTACAAAGAACAGGTGATCTACAGTTCTGATTATAAGCAAGAAAGGAATAGGCCCTCAGAATCAGGCGATGAAACAGAACACACTGTCAGAGACTCCAGTAGTTCCTGCAATGAAGCAAATATCAAGAGGGAGTCCACCCAACAACCAAACAAAGATAAGTATTTTAATTGTCATTTCTTGTATATCTAATTACTTAAATGATATTGTTTAGTTGTATACATACTTATGTTCCTAGATTTAGGGTGTGTATTATGCATGTTAGAGAGTTTGCATTGATGAACAAAATACTACTAATATGCAAGTGATGGGTAAGTGGCCTATGGTGCTATACAACATTCTATTGCTACTTATCTAGAATGAAACCTCTTTGCTGACATGTTCGGAGTAGTGCACGCTCTTAATAATGTTTTGGTAGAGATGGGAGGCATACAAAAAGTTACCATATGCATACAGAATATGGATGAAAGTTGTGTTGAAGCATTGGCTAAGATAGTTGCATGACTATATGACCGATGCCTTTATGCATAAGAATTTGCTCTGAATATTATGAAATGTTTATAATCATTCAACTAAATTTGACTTGTAGGAAAGATCGTGATGAGACTTCTTCTAAAGAACAAGTGACGATGGTTCAACTACGACATTCAAGAAGATTTATGAAATCAAGCATACTACAGAAGTACAAAGCAAGAGTTCTCTCTGAAAGAGGGAGTCGACTATGACGAGATGTTTCTCTAGAGGTGGATATTACACTAGATAGATGGTGTAATCAAAGTAGAAGCAGATATCGAGAAACCTCTAGAATTCGGGACTCTCTACAGAGAACCACATGTTTACAGATTGAAGAAGGATTTGTATGGGCTCAAAAGGCCCCCATAGGATAGCATGATGAGATCAAGGATCACCTAGAGTGATGGGACATAAATCGTTGCTAAATGGTTGAATATGAGAAGATCATAAATCGGTGCAAGAGAGAACTTGCAATAGAGTTCGAGATCTTGGTATCCAGTGACCTATAAAGATGACATAGATGGATACACAAAAGATCATCAAAAGAGAAAGCTACCAGTCACTCCAATGCAGAATGTCCCAATGCAGAGAGTACAAGATGTAGAGGGGGGATAGAGCTCAATTAGAGAGGGAGCAGGAAAGCTCTGCTTCAGAGGGAGTGACTATAGCAGATATGGAGAGACATTATCACTTATCCTCTATCAGTGGCAAAGGTGTTTTCCCCAATATCTCAGGGATATACTCATAATGATACAAGATGTCTCCCCTAATGAAGAGGAAGTGTATGTGGAGAAACCATTGGGATTCGAGACACATGACAGATAGACTCATGTGTACAAGTTAAAGAAAGCCTTGTATGGTTCGAATCAGGAACCCAGGACATGGTACGGCAGGATGGATAACTTTCTGATGAGCTTAAGCTTTACCAAGAGTAAAGTAGATTCCAACCTTTACTTCAAGGTTGAGGGTGGAAGACCCATGATACTACTACTATATGTAGATGACTTGTTTGTAATAGGAGAGGATGAGCTCATTGCATATACGAAGAGAAGGCTTGCTGTAGAGTTCGAGATGCAGGACCTGGGGATGATGCACTATTTCTTAGGCATGGAGGTGTGGCAGAGTACAAATGGAATTTTCTTTGGTCAAGGAAAGTATGCAGTGGAGATCCTGAAGAGGTTTAGAATGATGGAGTGCAAGGAAATGGCCACACCAATGGAATCGAACTTGAAACTAATGTGTGATGCTTCATCAGAGACACTTGATGCCATGATGTATAGGCAGATGATTGGTTCGTTGATGTACTTGATGAACACGAGACTAGACATATGCTTTGCTGTGAACACCCTGAGCCAGTTCCTATTAGATTTGAGACATGTTAACCTAATTCCTGCAAAACATATATTGAGGCACCTGAAGGGTACAATTGAGTATGTGCTCAAATATGAGATGAATCAAAAGATTATACTGCATGGTTATGTTGATTCGGATAGGGAAGGAAGTGACACAGACAAGAAGAGCACTTCAGGATACTGCTTCAGTTTGGGATCCGATATGATCTCTTGGTTTAGCAAGAAGCATTCATGTGTGGCACTGAGTAAAGCCGAAGCAAAGTATGTTGCAGCCTATTCGGTTAGTTGTGAGGCAGTATGGCTTCAGAATCTACTGTCATATTTGTTTGATCTCGAGTTAGAGGTGACTTGTATCTTTTGTGACAACTAGAGTTGTGTGAATTTGTCTAAGAACTCGGTGTTCCATGACAAGTTGAAGCATATTGAGATCAAGTACCACTATATCCGGGATATGGTGCAAAGAGGAGCAGTGAAGCTCCAATCATTAGGGGATTTTTGAGGTAAAAAATGGGCCTCAAAAAAAAAATAGTACCATCAAAATTCACTTTTTAAGAACCAATAGGATTCAAGAAGATGATTTCAACCATAAGGGTAAAATTTGTAAAACAAATTGGAGGGAAAAAGAAAAAACTACATTTTCTTATCATATTTTTGACATATCTCCTTAACGGTTTACCCACATTTCAAGTTTGGGCACTCATTGGATACAGAATTTAATTATGCATCTAACCCATACCCACACTGCATACTTTTGAGGCACCCACGACATGAAAAAAATAAAATTTCAATAAAAAACGTATTTTAATATTAAAATACGTTTTTTTATTGAAATTTTAAATTTTTTCATACCATAGGTGCCTTAGAAGTATGTAGTGTGGGTATGGATTGGCTACGGATTTAAATTCTGCATCCAACGAGTGCCCAAACTTGAAATTTGGGTAAATTGATAAGGAGAAATGTAAAAAATATGATAAGGAAAAGTAGATTTTCTTTTTACCCTCTAAAATTTAGAACTTTTATTTTATTATTATAACTCTTATTTTATTATTTCCCATAGGAGGACCATTTTAGACATAAAACTCCCCTAATGATGTGGTGACATACGAGCAGATAGAGGATCTGTTGACCAAGTCGTTAGCAAGAGTGAAGTTCGAGTACTTCAGAGAGAAGCTTGGTGTTATCCGGATCGAGGTTCGTCGAAAGAGGGAGTGATGTGATCGGAAGACGCAGGTGCACCAGGGCTGTATCTTACATGGTGGAAGACGCAGGTGGTCCGCAATGACGTAATGCATATGGGATGCTCCTGGGCTGTATCCACATGTTTGAAGATGTTGGTAGGTCCATGGGTCATAAAGCATCTAGGATGCGCCTAGGTTGTATCTTACATGGTGGAAGACGTAGGTGGTATGCAAGGACGTAATGCATCTGGGATGATGATGGGTTGTATCCACACGTTTGAAGATGCAGGTTGACTAAGAGAGTTGTAATACATCTGGGTTGTATCCACGAGGTGGAAGACGCAGATGTTCCTGGGCTGTATCCACTGGGTGGAAGACATAGGTTTACTAAGAGAGAGACGTAATACATATGGGATGTATCCACTGGGTGGAAGACATAGGTTGACTGAACAACTATACTAGATTTTATCCAACTAGATTGTGACATCATATTATGTATGTGTTCATTTGATATTTTTTGCCACTTACTAGTTAATATAGTTGCATGGGTATGATTATTTTCATGTGCTTGATTGTACAATATTTTGGTCCGATATTGACTATTGTTGACTACCCCTCGCAAACATCAAGATTGGATTTATTGCTCAGATTGCACCTGTCCTTTGGAAGCTTAGTTTCCAAGAAGATCAAGATTTTATCCAAGGTTGGAAGTTAGAGGACATGGAACTTGCAAAGGTGATCGATATATCATCCTTGCAGGAAAGTGCATGCATACTAAGAGAAGTTGCAAGATATTGTTGGCTAGAAACTAATGTGTAAGTAATGAGAATAAGATCACATATCATTCTCATTACTTACAAAAAAATTGTTGGATATGTACTCGCAATTATTGTGTAAGTAATGAGAATAGGAGGTGTCCAATTCTCATTACTTACACTTAGAAATATCTTCCAATTTCTATTAGCATGCATGCACTTGTGCCTAAGGAAGATACATCGATCACCTTTGTTGGTTCCATGCTCTCTAACTTCCAACCTTAGATAAAATCTAGATCATTTCGGATACTAAGCTTCCAAAAGATAGATGCAAAGTGAGCAATAAATCCAATCTTGATGTTTATGAGAGAATTCAATAGTATTCAATATTTGATCATAGGAGATACGTCGAACTTTTGATGTATCAGTGACATAAGTGAAAATACATCGATGATTTATGTTGTCGTTCATTCGAATCCATTACGTTGTCCTACGGACATACTTGCAACTATATGGATGAACTATGTTGTCAAACCGTCATCAATGGTACTGTGTCCTAATGACATTCACGCAACCTTATTGACGAATAGTATTGTCGGAATTTCCTCAGTAGTACATTGTAATAATTCCTATATGGTGTTAGAAGGTCGATGTCTACGAGACGATATTCAATGACCACGTAGATGGAAGGACATCATAATAATGTTCATATGTTGTTGGAAGCTGTCATGAGATGAATTTCATAGTAATGTCTATAGTTCGTCAAAAGAACAACGTCCTAGACAAGATCTTTAACTATCGTGTCGTTGGAAAGCACATTGTAATGCTATCGTAATAACAAGTACGTTGTAGGTGAAAGTTAGATTTCTGATGAGAAATTTACAACGTTTTTAATCGACTAGTTTTTTTTATGTTGGGACGTCGAATAAGTTGTTGTTCGGTTGTCGTATAATGGGCCCTTTGGTAGTAGTGCTAGTAATCTAAAACCAACTTTTCTATTTTTTTTGTTAGCCTAAAACCATCGTTTAGTAGAAGACATCATTTTTTGTTGTTTTTTTCAGTTTTTTATTTGTAGTCATCAAAAAGCACCTTTTGGTTTGTGGTTAGCTTAATATCAACATTTAGTAGAATACATTATTCTATTTTTCTTCTATTAATCTCTAAGGTTTGTGACCATCCAAAACCATCGAGTTTGCAGTCATCCTAAAACTACCAATTTAGAGAGACCTTCATTTTTACTGCTTAGTAGAAGACTTCAAATTCGTCTAGATTACTTGGCACATGGTCACATTATCAAGTAGGAGATGTTCATCCTTTGGTAGTTACATTCAAATCCATATTTTACCTGTGTTTCAGAAGATCCTTGGACTCATAAACACCGTTTGGATTAAGGGAGAGAATGTTGGAAACCTAATAGGTTAGAGTTAACATATATTGTATTTACTATTCATAGTTGTCATTAATGAATGGGCATGGTCATATTGGAGACCAAGAGACAATGGGGAAGATGAAACCAAGTACCATATTTGATGTATTAATATTCTATAGTCTTAATGGAAAAAAGGTGCATTCATGCTTATCCTTATTTTGGGTGTTCCAACAATTATAATAAGAATGACGGGGAAAATTTTATTATGTTGTATAATAAATTCCCAAATTAAAATAACGGTAATAGTGCTCATATAATGTATATCTCAATTGTTGGTCAAAATCCTTAGACATCCAAACCTTGTGATGGGATCTTTTTTACCATCACTTCACCTCTCATTTTCCAGTATACTCATCCTCTTTTCACATCCTCCATACCTTGTTTTCATCATGGAATGTTTTACGGGCTCAATTTTTCCCATGAGCTAATTTTCCTTTATTTTTCCCAAAAATGATTTTCCATTTTCCATTTTTTTTAATATGATTCACCCAAATTCTATAGGGTAAAATTATTTTACTCTAAAGCTCACAAATATTTTTTAAAAACTATATAAACTCCTTAAAAATTTGAATATTTTTACAAAAATAGCACTAAACATTTTATAGTTAGTATTTTAAAAATTGATAAGGTTTCCCAAGGTTTATACACTTTAATATAAGTATGTATCCTTAAAATGTTCTCATGTATCCACCATTTTCATGGTTAAATCCAATATTTTGTGATTCATTTCGCCCAAGGAGTCGACAGGAGGACAATAGAGTCGATTGAATGAGTCAATATTTGTTATGTTAGAAGAAACAAATTGTTAGACTAAATAACAAAACCAATGTAGATACTTGACCATACATAAATGACTAAAATCAATCAGCAACACCAATCAAATGAAAATGCAAGTCAGGAATTGAGAATAGAGAAACACCAAGGGTGAAAAATGTGGCTTTATTGAGGAGTTATCTATGCGATATTGGTGTCTTAAGTCTATAAGCAAACCTTGCATCAATGCATACTAAGTCAAAATACTCATGAGCACTTGGAGCCCTGAGGCTACCTATGCTCAATTTTATTAACATGTGCCATCTTAACATAAGAGAGAGAATTAAGAATGGCAATATGATTAATGAGCAGAATGATAGGATAGCACTGATAAGAACCAAGGTCGGTCTGAGTGCAATATTTATGCTACAGATTACCATGGAAAAGATAATGATCCATTCCACTGTCCACAATGAGGGCAATAGCACCATGGCAAGCTTGAGGTACATAGATGAGAAATGAGGGTGGGGTTGCCATGATATCCCCAAAGTGAAGGGAAAAATAAGTTACATCGCTAGCTCAATCGACGATGGGAAACACATTTTCTAGGAGTTGGCATAATTATCAAATTTAGACCACGCATGTCGAAAAAGAGCTAGGAATCACCTATCACTGTGTGGAGTTTAGTGCAGGGAAATGTCATGGTTATCATACATCATACGAGATCGATGTCAACCCCATTACACCCGACATGGTGAAATTTTTTACCAATAATTAATACTTCCCAACTTTATTAAAACAAGTATTATAACAAATGTATGTCTCAAATCTTACCAACTAATAACAACAATTTTATTATTCTAACCAATCAAGATAATGTATGCATACAACTCTCCATACAAAATTTGTCTAATTATTACCTACCAACTAGTAACTACCATTTTATTTTTATTATTATAATCAAATAATTATAAATATATACATACAACCCTCCATGTTTTGTTTGTCAATTTGATCAAACCCGTATTACCTAATAATAGATTCCTTTTCAAATATTTGTATTGCGATTGAAGAAATAGTTTTCTTATTATCCATATTAAATACATAGCCCAACAAAATTCATAAACTTCAATTAATTGAATGATATACCTCCAATATGTAAAAGAAATTTGTCTTAGTATTAGTAAATACATTTGAAATGCAAATATAGTACTTGCAAGCAAAATGCACAAACTAATCATAGAATCTCATCTTCTATAACACAATACAATAGGTATAGGTAAATCCTACTTTATAAAAAATATAGTAATGATTTTCTACATACAATCAATATGGGCCATGCTTTACTAGCATTAGCAATATTAAGATAATGATTCAACATTAAGCATTTACCCATATATTTAAAAAAAAAGCACATTTAGTTTCAATCTGCTATGAAAATGGATGCCATTCAACACGAACAACCATTCCATTGTCCTTGAAGCTTAAATAAAAACACCAACTAAAGATGGATTAATAATGAACTCATATTCAACTCATGTATCAGATCTTCCCATGATATAATTCAACTTATGTATGAGATCTTCCCATCATACATCTAGTCAAATTTACTCGTGTTAAAAGACCTCTACAAGTATTCATTACTCATTAAAAAGCAAAATCCTCCGACCATCAAACACTACAACCACCATGATTGAACTACATAACTACCATGATGCCCTTCTACTTTTTCTTTAAAGTTGTGCTAAAATTTATGCACTATTCCCTTATTCTCATGGAGTGGTGTTTTCAAGCTGTTGGGAAATTATTTAGCCACATGCTAAATGTAAACACCGGCGAAGTCCGGCTCCCATTGGAATTTTGTTGGTATCGTGTCATTGTCGAGTTCTCCATTTCATGTGATCATTAACTTCAAAATGAAAAAGTGGAGACCGAACATGAAATCGATGTGGTAGGTAAGGGAAGATATGTGTCTACCGAGTTTTTTTTTAATAAAAGTGTAAAATTCATTTTTTTTTAAATGTGTCGCAAAGTTTAGTTTCAGTATATTTTTCTTAAAACTTTAAAATGAAAAAGTTGGGTGTCTACTAATTTGATTATTCAAAAAATAACAACTATATAGAAATTCTTTATTGTGAGAAAATTTAGTTTTAATATATATATTAATATTTTTTTAAGAGTTTTTAAATTAAAATTTTATAATTAAATCTATAGAATTATGATGTTTTTATTTTAAAATTTAAGGTGGATTAAAGTTAATACTTTTTATGATTATATGAAAATGAGACAAATATACTGTGCAAATAATCAATGATTACAGGAGATAACTAGAAACATATAAATAAAAAAAATTGATGATTAATACATGAATAACTCACCATAGATAGCTTATCATAAAAAAATATTAATTTTATACACCTTTTTACTTAATTCTATATTAGTTAATTCAGTATTGAAACCCTACCGTATACGATGTTGCATATTGAAATGCTTTGAAGAGCAAGAAGGAGAAACATTATCATCATGGGCCATGGAACAGCTGGTTGGTGAAGTGCTCGTGTGCTACTAATTGAACACGGGAGATTGTATGAAAACAGATGTCTGAGTTTTGCGTTCCCTTGGAATCCGACCTGAACGCTGGACATGAAAGAGCAGGAGAAAATGAGGTACACACAGGGACAAGGGGTAAGCGAAGGCACCCGTTCAACTATCGCTAAACCAACGCTGAGAAGGGGCCTTTGGTCACCCGAAGAAGATGAGAAACTCATTAATTACATCCGGAAAAACGGCAACCTTGGGGGCTGGAGTTATGTTGCCAAGCAGGCTGGTAAGTACCTGTGTCTGCTCTTATTTGAATCAATTTCTTCGTCTTTTACTCTATTCTATTCGGTTCGATACAGTTCTAAGCAATGCGATACACGTGCATTCAGGTCTACATAGATGCGGAAAGAGCTGCAGGCTGAGATGGATTAACTACTTACGCCCTGGACTTAAACGCGGGCCATTTTCCTACCAAGAAGAGAGGTTGATTATACACTTACAATCCATTTTCGGTAACAGGTTTTGTTTTTCTCCAATACTACACCTTATGTACACTCCAATTTCTTTACACTGTAATAGGTTTTGTTATTTCTCCAATATTACACCTTCTGTACACTCCAATTTCTTTCTTTTCATGTTTCATTCCTCTCTAGATTAAGATATAAAAGACTTCATTTGTTTATTTTTTGTGTTTCATTCGTGCCTTTCTTTTCTGTTTATTCCTGCCTACATTACCATGCTTTTCTGTTTCATTCCTGCCTACATTTATACCATGGAGCATCATCTTTTTGTCAATGAGATACTGCCCTCCTACCACGGTTAATCGGTTGCTAAAACTTATATGGAAATTGTTCTATGAATAAGTGTCTTTCGTTAAAATGTTCTATGGATGTTTGTGTTAGTCATAACAATCAAATGCCGTGTTTGGCAGGTGGTCTCTAATCGCTGCACAATTACCGGGACGTACAGACAATGAGCTAAAAAATTACTGGAACTCTTGTATCAAGAAGAAGCTCAAGTTAAAACATCACATATCCTGTTCATTCTCCTCAGACTGCACCACGGACACCAAAGCTCACATTCCATCCCGATCTAAAACCAATTCAGTGTCTGTTCATGCTCATGATGTTTTTACGTCGTCTCACTCTTTCCAGCAGTGCATGGATGTCCTCCCTGAAGGATCCCAGCCACCTAAAAACGCCTTCAATGTAGTAAACAGCGGGGAAAATCTTTTGTCTGTGCCGGGCGTAATGAACATAAAAGATATACAAATACAGGATCAAAGTGATCATGAGTTTACAGTTGATCCAGACCCCACCAACAACCAGCAGATTTCTTACCCCAACCTGTGGGCTAATGCCAGTTCTATCCATATCCATGAGAGCTTCTCTGGCCCGGCATCTTTTATAGCTCCAAGCGTGCATGCCAACTCATCGACATGCGATAAATTAACAATAGAGTCATGCAGGACTACAATAGCACCCCATGAGGCGCCATGCTTTGCAGGTTTCTCTAATGGCTCAACTGGAATCAACATCCCTGCTCTTGTTGAAACCGACTCATCGAAAGGAAAATCAGAGAATGATGAAAATCATACAACCATCGGCTATTCAAATGAAGTCGTCGATCTAGGAGATTATACCAGTTGTGAGGTGGAAATTAGTATCCTGGAAAATTGCTGGAGCTTGTATGAGGACACTACCCATCAGTCATACACCCCAGTTGATCCCCGAACCCAATTTAGCTGGCCTGCTGACCAGTTCGAGATTCACTCTAAGGGTGATAGCGGGGATCATCTAAATTTGAGTTATGATGTAAACCTGGGTGTCCCAACATATATTGATATTAATAGCAGGTTTAAGTCCTCTGTGTTGCCTCATATCGAGGAAGCGATCAAGGCAAATCCAATTCCTACATTATTAGGACGAGGGAAAGAAAATGGACCGTTCGAAACTCAGTGGATGGGTGGAGCCGGAGAAGTTACAACTTGGGTGCATGAGGATATGTACAATATCAATCCTGCCGCTCCTTCTGATGTGGATCAAATCGATTTTACCTAAATCATGCGATCAGTACTTATCGTGTTTGTACTGTTATATTTGCCATCGCATGCATCATGACGTATGTACTAATGGCATTTGCTTTCCACAATGGACAACAGCTAAGCTGGGAAACCTCAAGGACTGGTAAAAACACGTGAGGAAGGATATTATAATTTTTTATGAAATGTTTACATGTAGCACACCCGCTTAATCGGTTGTGGTGAAAACTGATAGGTATAGAGCAGTCTTATTTTACAAAGTTAGAGGCATCCCAAATGAAGGTCGGCTCTGATGGTATGCTAACATATTGTATTTATTTACTTCTTTCAATCTTATATGTAATATAAAACCAAAAGTTAAAACATTATATGTACACTTTGAATTGCCATGGCTGAAATACAGATGTTATGGATATTTTTATAATACAAAATAATCATTATTTATTGGTAACTTTACCAAACCATATAAATAGCTAATTTACTCGATCTGAAGAATCAACTCTGGACATTCTCAATTTCGAGAAGTACCAAGCTTTGAATTGGTTTCAGATTTATCCACTTATCCATGAAGTCAAGTTGTGCAAAGTATGTCCAGCGTTAGCGGAAAGACATTTTCTTGGATTCGCTGCCAAATGTTGAAGATTAACGCTTCGATTAGTTTGAATGTGGTTGTAACTAAACGATTATGCTACAGTTATGCTCGTTATAGTTATGCAAACTGTTTTTATGTAGGGAAATAAATAAGCAAGCAGTCAATGTAATCGTTGCAATGTGCAGTTTGATAGTTAATAAAATTTCTGTTCAAATAAGAATTAATAAAATTTCCGTTCAAATAAGAATTGATAAAATTTCCGTTCAAATTATTCTTATCTGTTTCTATTTTATTCTTCTACTCTTACATTCTTAATATGGTATCAGAGCCACAAAGCCCGAGTTTTATTTGCTTAGGGTGATGAAAATTGCTAGATAAGCTGAAGCTGATCAATGTTCGAGCCATCATTCAAAGATGCTGTAGTAAGTCAAAGAGCCGCCACTTTCTGCTTGAACCAGCCTCCAAGAAGTATAAAACATAATTTTATTTAAGTTGCCACAATTGCTATCCGAAACCATTGCTGAGAGGGTAAGACTGCTGTTCTGGGAAGCCCTAATATGGCATTCAAAATTGTGAGGGTGAAGCCGTAAGTTGGATGCAAGTTGATTTAGTGGGTGTGACTATTATTTTTTCAAAATTTGTATTTTTTCCTGGAGTGATAAGCATATTTACAAAAATGGAATTTCCTCTTGAAAAATTTAATGACCATAATTTCCATACCTAGAAGGTTAAGATTCAATTGCATTTAGTGAGTAAAAATGTATGGGTAAGTGTTCAAGGTACTGAACCTGAACCTTCGCAACGGCCTGCTAAACTCATTGAGTGGAAAAATAAAGATAATCATGCCAAATCGATCATCGGTCTTGCATTATCTGATTCAGAACTTCATCACATTGATTTAGATAGAGAGGAATTATAAAAATTATTTGCTGCAAAAGCAGTTAATGCCAAATTCTATTTAAAATTCCAACTTTTTAGGTTCAAGATGGCTATAGACACGACAATGTCTAGTCATATAAATGAGTTAAAAGCTCTTGTAAAACGGTTAGCAGAAGTTGGTGTAAAAGTAGAGGAAGATGATGAAAAATCTGTGTTATTAAATAGTTTGAGCAGCAGAAGTTGGTGTAAAAGTAGAGGAAGATGATGAAAAAGCTGTGTTATTAAATAGTTTATCCTCAAGTGCCACAATGCTGTTTTTACATTGAGGCAATTGTCTTCACAATCTTTGAATTGTATGATATCAGCTCTCTTAGTAGAAGATAAAAGATTAAGTACAAAATATTCTGAAATTTTTTTTCCTTGAGAGTGCATTCTTTACTAAAAAGCGAATAAGCAAAAAGGTAGGAAATAATATTGAATGTCATTATTGCATAAAAGTAGGTCATACACCATGGAATTGTAGAAGAGCAAATGATGTTTTGAAAGGAAAGATTAGAGACAAAGAACAACATAATAGGGCATTAACAATGGAAGAACAGTTAGAATCCGAATATGAAAAATGTTACCAGGACACAAGGGAGAACAACTTATTCTGAACAATCAGGTTCTTTCTTCTTATATGAAGGAGTCGGGATAGAGTAACTCAATATGAATTGTTGTCTAAGTAATTCAGGAGTTGTGGTCTAGATTGTTGAGGTTATGAGATATGTGGATTGTCCAGTAATTGACTTTGGGAGATCTCTTATTTGGGGAGTTCAGATTAGTTCTACCTTTACGATGGTGATGAGACAGCATGATGGAATATGTGGAGAAGAAGCTCTGTTTTAGAAGAAGTTTTTGGGGGCAGTCTACAACCCAGTAGGGAGAAGATGTATAACTCCTTCCATGCTCATCCTATAGCTGACACATGTCTTTTATAAAATATAATAAAATATTATAAAAAATAACATGTCCTATCAAATCAGTTTTAAAATATTTAGAACAACATATATATAAAACTACATAAATGAGATAAATTAAAACCATAAACATTGCATTACACTCAACATTTCCAATCTAAAAAGGAGTTTACATCTAAAAATGAGTTTGATCCCTCTGGGAGCTTGGTAAATCTCCTTTAACATAGATCTATGCTGGTTGATTTATGAATATAAGATTAGTTTGAATATGGTTGTAACTAAACAGTTATGCTCAATCCAGTTATGCAAACTGTTACTATGTAATGAAATAAATAAACAAGCCATCAACATAATCTTCACTCTGATAATTATTAAAATTTCTGTTCACATTATTCTTATCTGTTTCTATTTCATTCTTATAATTATTAAAATTTCTGTTCTGATTATTCTTATCTGTTTCTATTTCATTCTTGTACCCATGAATTCTTAGACGAGGACAAGATTGACCAAAGGACTTCCCCCACACCATCCTCGATTCCGCAGACTTGTCATAGACTCAGGCAGGCTCTATTAAACACGGTTAAATGTCTATTAAAAATTGCACGCAGATGTCGATAAACTAGACAAATCTCTGTAATTCTAACTCGAAACAGTGTGCAGGTTCCAGTTCATGCAACAAACCTACGCGCGCCACTTTCATTTTTTTTTCCTTACTTTAACTTCATCTCTTTAAAACATACATCTCTTTAACTTTAACTCCATCTCTTTAACTTCATCGCTATTTCTATTTCCACTCAAGCACTCTTGGAATTTGGTTTTGACGTTTTGGGTGTATATATCACCCGTCTGAAACGTTTTTTTTTTTAATTTTTACCTTTCAACAATGAAGTTTTGTAAAAAAAATTATTTTTCAATAATTAAATTTTGTTATTTTTTTTTTCAAAACAATATTTTTTTTCGTGACATTTTTACATTCAAATTAAAATGATCATTATTAATATCTATCATGATCCATTAACTTGATTTCTATTCGTTTTATATATCATTTGTGTACTAAATTAATATTATATAAAAATATAGCTTAAATTGAAAAAATATGAATACATATCATAATAAAGCATAAATAAACATAACAATGGTTCTTTAATTTCAAGTGCATATAAAAAGAAAATAAATGTTTAGAAGAAAGAAGAAATAAAAAACATGTTCTTTGAAGAAATAAACAAACTAAAAACGGTTGTTTAATTCTCGTCCCATTTTGTCTAGATTCTTGTACAATATTTTTTCATCTCTTGAAAAAAGGGACTGATCATCACTATCTATTTTAATTCAAGGATAGCGTAGCCATATGCTCATAATATAATTCAAGGTGATGCTTCAGAGGTTCATTTTGCTTCAAAATAACCTCCAGACTCCTGAATCCTTTCACACTCTTGGTTATACATTGCGTTGTGCTCCCTTTGTCTAGAAGAATCTATACTCCGATTTAGAACTAGGAAATCACCGCTCATAATTGAAGTTGAAACCATCAAATTCATTTCAAATCAAACACAAATCCAGGAGACGAATGTTGGTTTAAGGTTACTCAAACATATCCCTATATTGGTATAGAGAAAGGTATGACCAATGTTAGAATATGATTCTATGGATTGAAAGTGTTAGAAAAACTAATCATCTCCTAAAAGTCTGTTTCTCTCAGAATGCCTAGAAATGGTTATGTTGCTTGTGACTGAGCAAGTGTGGATAACAATCTTCATAATTATTTCTTTAGTGGCTTAACACCATTCTCGAATATATATGTCATGCTTTTACACTCTGATTTTTCCTCAGAAAAAACAAACACATACGGAGATGCTATCACAAAATCCATTCCTCCACCATTGGTCACTCGACCATCAAGCGGGACAGCTTATGGGATGTTTGAGAGGTGAAGGAAAGGAAGAACAATCTTCCAATAAGTTCATTTTCATTCAATAAGGGTCAATCAGATGAGCTTCGCTCCGAGAGGAGTGAAGAAAGATTTGGGTTGAATACATGAATATAAAAAATATTGAAAACTCTCTCAATGGCCTTTCTAGCGCGATATCTAGCTACCTAGCAAAGCTCTTCAAGTCACAAACTTGCAACTTTGCAAGTCTCTCTAAATTAGACTAGATTATCACAGATTTTTATATAGATTTTTATATATAATGATGATTATAGGACTCTGCAAAATTTAGCTAAATGTATTCTAGTTTTTCTCTGTATATATTCAAGATTGTATGTCTCTTAACACCTTATTTATTATTTGATTTCATTTAATTTTTGCATTTCTCACTGAAATTGAACCGTAATATAAATATATGAGATTTTCATTTCAATTTCAACATCTAAATCTATATACATTACTCAAATCATGAGATAAACCACCAAATATCATGTCAAGATAAATAATCCAAGCTACATATATGATATAGCTATTTAAAATTATCAAAAAAATTATATAAATAAAATGCCAAAAGATCGTGCAGTTGTGATAATGCTTTCCAAAGTTCTCTCTCCAAGACTTTAGGCTGCACTTACCAGGAACTTTCAACTTCCATAATCCAAGTCATTTAGTTGATGTAGGCGTGTAGGCTATAGCAGTAGAATGTTAATGTAATCAATGATCATTGAGCACTCAAATTTGTAGTATGTAGATCCTCTTTGTAATAATATAAAAATAATGGAAATTGGAAACATCATTGAGTTAAATGAGTTTTTCTTTTTCTATGAAAAAATCAATACAACTTGTAATGGAAAGGAATAGAAATAATACTAATTTAATATATTTTTCTATTTATTAAGTGAAAGTATGGATGGAAATTCTAATTTGGAAAATATAGTTTTATATAAAATCAAAGATATTAATAATACTAGTAATATAATACTAGTAAAATAATGACTTTTTATAAATTTGGCTATTCTTCAAAAATAGTAAATATAATGTAGTTTTAGAATTTTTATTACCCTTCAAAAATAAGTTTAAATGATAAAAATATTTAACAAGAGCATCATGTCACTTACAAGAATTGAACCTAGGTGGGGAGGGTAACAATCATTCCTTCCAACCCCCCAAGATACATCCAAGGATACCACTATTGCTATTTCCATCCAAGGATACATTCATTCAAATTTCAAACCGTTCGCTTCGTGAGCATTTCTGCATGCAATCTGACAGCCAAAGATCTGCCAACGAACAATCCTAGAAAAGGCGGGGTGGGATTAGAAATGGCCCTCATAGGGAAACACCAAGCATTTCAAAAGGATTGGTAAGACATTTGTTTTTGGGTATAATTGTGCCACATGCTCAAACGGGCCTCTACACCTGGTAGACTGGATAAAAATCGTAGTGTCGGGCTTGCTTCCTTCTAGCTGAATATCTGCAACTCACGAGCCTGCTACCTTTCTTCAATCACTCCTTGTGATATCGAACATGCGCTGTGGCCTCTACTGGGGCTTACTTCGCGGACGAATGCTTTTCACGACCAGAGTGAAGAATCTTGCGAGATAGCTAGGGAATTACAGATCCGAGCTAATGGGTGATATAGCTTTAGACAGACCAGAAATACACAAACTTCGAACTGGGAATGGTACCCAGAAATTGTATGAATTTTGTAGCGGAAATATTACAGAGAAGATATTATCAGAATGCTTTCTGAAGTGATATTATACCCATAGGGCAATTCGTAGAGCATAATCACAATTCCTTTAGCCTCGACTTCCTAAAACAAATCTTTCTGATGCAATGTGATCAGACCAAGCTTCACTTGCAAAGCATACTCGAACAAGACTTAAGACTCTAGACTCTCTACTCTCGGATACATGATGCTGAAAAATGAGAGGAGGGACTCCTTATTTATAGTTTTGAAAGAGAGATGGCTCCTTCATGTTGAAGCAAGGAATCTCCTCAATCAAGCAGCTGCAGGAAACAAATCATCCTTCTGATTTGTTTGTTTGTAAAATTTGTCTGAGACATGGGTCAAACCGCACCAAAAGTCGGGAAAGTGTCTTGAGTCTCATAATATCCTTAAAAGAGGATTCGAACAGTAGCAAAGTAAAACAAGGTCACTAGACCTAACAGTACAACAAAGTGGAGATTTCAAGGAATACCACGAAAACCAAACAAAGTGGCACTAGGCCTGACAACAAAGTGGAGATTTCAGGGAATCCCACGGAAACCAAAATAAAGGAAACAAAGTGTAGATTTTAGGGAATCCCACGGAAACTCTTTAATCAATCAAGAAATTGTAAGCATACCTTTCTTGAGGCCAATCGATCATATCATCATACAGATGTCCAAATCTTCGTTGATATGAGGAATCCCACATCTTGGTGTACATGCTCCTTATAATGATTTGTTGTCCTTGTCGTGTCTGTACACGGATCTTTGCTTTCACCTGTCATGTACCCACCTGCTGACCCAATGCAAGGCAGGAAACATGATGCCAAACTCAGGGCTTTTACATGATCTCAACCCAATACTAGATTCACATAAATAATAAATGGGTGTGCAGATGTAAAACAATCAATTATGCACAACGGAAACAACATCCACACAATCATCATATGCATTCAACATGTCAATTTCAGTCATTAATAAAAACATTTCAGAAATAAATACATAGACAGAAACACTTATCTTCATTTAAATTGTCCCAAGCAACTAGCTATGTCGCTGCAACGTTCCACCCAACCATAGGCTCTTCGACAGCTTATACTGAGTCCGTCCGAAGGCCACCCCCGAGCTGGGCATGATTCTCACAAGGACAAAGGGGACATTCACGCTCACATTCAGTCCATTAACCATTTTATTTTAGCCAAGCCAGTCTAACTGAGCTTATCAGGCTACACTTGCACAATGGATGCTCATTCCCAAGCTCAAGCCAGAACAAGGGATTACCCATCACCCATACCCATCCTACTCTTCTTTCTCACAGCAAAACGATTATTGACAGGGTTACACATTTACAACAGAGGTGTTCACAAAATAGGGTCCACATTGGTTCTCCCAACTCGTGGTTCACCCAAATGAACTGTGGAATTTCGATTTCAACCCCAGGGAGCAAAACCGATTTCTCTCCACTGGTTAGGATCCTTTCCAATGGCCTAAACGACCTCCAGGAAGAGCCAAAACGTTCTGCTCTCTTTCCCCACTGGTAACCAACACAAAAATACCCCTTCCCAGCTAAAAGATGAAGGGAAACACAGAAAAACGAGGGAGGAAAACGCCCAGGCAGCTAGAGCTGCGTGAGAGAGCAAGGCCATGGTGAATAATGGCTTAGGGAGCAATTTCGTGGCTCTATTCTTGCCCAAGGAGAACAACACGATTTTCCATGAAGGGTGGCTTGCCCATACCCGAATTTGGACAACCATACCTCTCCATTCCCAAGGCATTAACTACCCCAACCAACTCTTGGGAGAAAATCAATGGTTGGGTACAAAAGTCAACATGGGTAGTTGAAGGTTTGATGGGTTCTCTCATTGACACTTGGCTTGACTCTAGTGGCTCAAGGGTTTGAATGTTTTTCCTCCCAATTCCTTCTAAAAATCATGCCCCCATCTCTTTGTTGCATTGCATAGCTAGTTGTGGGTATTTTTATTAAAATGCATATTACATGATATTTGAATTTCCATTGTGCCTGGCTAGCACGCAAGGCATATGTATCAATAAATCGATGGCGGGGCCTTGGAATTGAGATCCTCACCATGATTTCATAGCAATATTACATCAATTACATTTGAATGTAATGGGGTCAATAATGGGGACGTTACATTCCCCTCCCCTTGGAATAACACCGTCCTCGATGTTCCAATACTTTAGATTATATACCCACTTTACACATGTCCAAAATTCACAACTGGTGGCAGGTCTGTCCTACAATTCGTCTCTTTACTTTGACCTTTCACGATCAAGTCCTTTGGCTTTCACAAGCTGCTCCTGCTAGCTTTGGTCTTCCAGCTCCACAAGTGGGCATTGCTCCAGAGCAATCCCTTCCATTTGTTTATCTTCCAGCTGATTGACAAGTCTGGAATTTCATGGATGCCATCTTTCTTGTTGTCCCAGCAACTATCTGTGAGACTTATCATGGCAATTCCTATTAGGACAAGCATAACACAATAATAAAATAAGTCAATTATTTTCCTAATTGACTTAGAACGTCCATGCTTTACTCATGAGACTTCCACACATTTCATGCTTTCCCACACACACATGAACTCACTCATGTTCATCCTTTCACAAGAAAATAACTATTTCAGCATTCACAATTCATTTCAAGCAATGAAACACAATTTGTTTTCATTTATGACATGCATTGAACAATCCTTTGTTTCTAAGATGCATCAATCAAAGAAAGAGAAGAGTAAGGGTTTCCCCCTCTTAGTCTTGTTCCAATCCGGAGCCACACCATCACTGGTGGTTCTATGCTCCTTGGCCTCTTTCACTTCAATGTGAATGCTTGACTTGCCCTTTCTTGGCTATGACACTTTAGTGTCTAAGGTCTGCGTATGGATTTTCAACTAGGGCACCCTTCCCATTATTGCCTACAGAACCTTGGGTTGCTAGGATCCACTTGTATCCACTAGCACCATATTTCATTACTACTCATACTAAGCTCTTTAGGACGGTCACATGTCCATATGCATCTTTAGGATGCCTTCATAGTCCTTGCTTCCAGCAATACCTACACTCAAACATTGAATTAATTCACATGTTTAGTTCATTTCATAGGGTTTTTCTCTAAACAAGAGTTTAGGAATTCATAACCAAATCATATACATACGTATATTCATAAGCAAGAAGCTGCAAGGTAACGAGATACTTATCTGTATTGGATGTCTTCACTTTATCCCGCAGGATCCTTCTTCGCTTTCCAAGCATTGGATTTCCCGTGGATACAACAATGAATGTTGGGCCAGCACGTAGGCTACTCCACAACCATTCGAATAGGCAATGCCAGGCCAGTACGCTGACTGGTTTTATCAATTATTTAAGGGAATGTTTGGCTAGCACGCTCGCTGCTCCACAACATCAAGTGGTTAATGTTCCCACCAACTATTCTCTGAATTTACCAAGAATTTTATAGCTCCAACTAATTACTCCCTGACTTTACCAAGCATTTATAGCTCCAACCAGTTACTCCCTGGCTTTACCAAGCATTTATAGCTCCAACCAGTTACTCTTTGGCTTTACCAAGCATTTATAGTTATTTCAGGGTCCTTACTTCCAGTAATGGCCAAGGTTTCCAACAAGAAACAACAATGTATTAGCTTGGTTGCAATAAGACTTGTACCTGAAATCTTCATTATTCCAAACAAGAATTAAATGAAAATGAATACTTATCTGTATTGTGCGTTTCCTCGCTACTCCACAGGTTTCCTTCTCTGCTTTACAAGCCTTGGATCACCTGTGGGGTGGATGCTTGACCAGCACACATGCTGCTCCACAATATCATCCGAATAGGCAATGCCAAGCCAGTGCGCTGACTGGGTTTATCAGGCATCCCAAAAATCAGTATGCTAAGCCAGTACGCCAACTGGGTTTATCAAGCATTTCAAAAATCAGTATGCTAAGCCAGTACGCCGACTGGGTTTATCAAGCATTTCAAAAATCAGTATGCTAAGCCAGTACGCCGACCGGGTTTATCAAGCATTTCAAAAATCAGTATGCTAAGCCAGTACGCCGACTGGGTTTATCAAGCATTTCAAAAATCAGTATGCTAAGCCAGTACACCAACTGGGTTTATCAAGCATTTCAAAAATCAGTATGCTAAGCCAGTATGCCAACTGGGTTTATCAAGCATTTCAAAAATCAGTATGCTAAGCCAGTACGCCAACTTGGTTTATCAAGCATTTCAAAAATCAGTATGCTAAGCCAGTACGCCAACTGGGTTTATCAAGCATTCAATAACCATTTCCAAGCCAGTTCTCCGACAGGGTTTGTCAAGAAATAACACCCTTTCACCAATACCTCCACAACATGCAAGTAACCAATGCCAAGCCAGTACACCGACTGGGTTTGTCAGGCATTAATTTAACAACATGCCAAGCCAGTACACCGACTGGGTTTATCAGGCATTAATTTAACAACCTTTCGCCACAACTCCCAAATAACCAATGCCAAGCCAGTACGCTGACTGGGTTTATCAGGCATACAACAACCATTGCCAAGCCAGTACATTGACTGGGTTTATCAGGCAATATGAGCAACATAATATGATTACGTGGCTCCTTCTCTTGTGCAACCAGTGGTTCCCTCCAGGAACTCCATATGTGACTCTCTTGACTGCAGGCTAGCATGGCCCCACAATACCCACTCACACTACACACGGATGATACCCTTTTTCCGCAACACAACTCCTCGGGCCTATCCATCCCTTCTAGTGTCCTTTAATGTGAGTGTAGAAAGGTTACCATTGCCCATACAGTCCTCTTGATCACCCTTTCTTCACTTTGCCTCTTATGTGCAACACCAAGTTGCATTTGTGTAAGCTGTTAGAACAAGAAGGATAAGCAGGCTCATTAGTATTGCTTCCCCAAAATTGTAATCATATTTCATATCATTCACTATCAAGTATTGAAACACCAGGAATGCATCCATTCCCTTAGGGTGTAGTCAATATTGAAAACCCTATCATGACCCAGCACCAGAAAATGTGTGCACCCCCTCTCCGATGTGCGCCATGTAGTCCCTAATCATACTCAAGCAGTCTGCAATGATATAAATAAGATAGAGCATGCTTTGCATATTAACCCTAATAATTTAGACATGAATGTTCTTGTCTAGGGTCACAGAATACTCATTCATTTCACAGATGTGTCTCACATGCCTTCTGGGCATAGCTTTACCATTTCACTTTCATGGTTTACCGACATGCAGTTTGGCTGAGACATTATCAATGGCGTTTCACCCGAAACCCATTTCCAATGCATGGGATCCTTCCCATCTAGTTTGGCTTCTGCAGGCCATCACACATGGTCTTCCTGCAATGTGTTATCCTGGCACACTTCATCAAATAGCCAAACAGTCAGCAACATTTAGCAATAAGCTTCAAATATGATTGTTTCATAACCAATCAATAACATTAATAATTAAATTCAACATGAATTTTACAATTCTGTCTCCTACAGAAATTGGTTTGCTTAGCAATGCGCCTATTCTCATTTTGTTTGGCTCCTGTAAGTGACATCACTCTGCCCATTATGGTCTTATGCCCGCTGCCATACATGAGCATCCACTTATAGCATGTCCTCCTGACACATTTCATATAAGCCAAACAGTCATTAGCAAAATTTCAAATCCGAAACATTTACAAATCTGATATCTACAACTGTTCTTACTAACAGAACTTAGAGCTCTCAACCATGAGATTCCTTCTCATAAGCTCTAGATCAAATTTCACAGTCATATCATTCTCACAAGATTTATAAACTCTCTCAATGCACATCTACTCAATGCTTCCTTGCATTGTTTCATGAGTGCTATACATTCAAGCATATTATGATCGAAACATGACTATCTCATATAACTTGCATTACCATAATCAGGACCACCAGTTCTCACTTGCTTTGGTTATTAAGCACTTAACCAACGTACACATGGCAGGATATAAATTCATATGAATGCATTGAGATTTCTAAACAGTCATAGGGTGTAAGGATCATTTCTTTCACTTATCCACACATCACCAAGCTTGGTAGGTTAATAGTCCCAATTGGTATTCAATATCACATGCAAACTAACTCAACATAGCTCGAACATAGTTGAAGAGATCTTACCAAATCCTCTTTCAACATTCATGCACTTTGGCACCAATAATCATTACTTGCATGGTTACCATTAACCTCGCCTAATGTTACCTGATCAATTGGCCTCTTACCAAGGCTGCTCAGTCTTTTTTCTAACTTTATGATCATAGATTTGTTGCACCATCCTTTCTGCATAAGGTTGTTGGCTTCATGCAACAACATCCTCGGCACATTTAGCCATGCTCTTTGTTATTTTTGGTCCTACAACCAATACCAACATCAATAGTGATTATCAATCACAATATTCTCCATTAATGGTTCATTGCATAAGCAGACTCCATTATTCTACCAATATGCAATATCCCATTTATGTACAAGCATTTCCATATGTACTATGCAATTTTTGTTAAGATGCCATCTAGTGCATATACATCTATGTAATCTCTTACATTTTTAACATATTTATGCCATATGATAGTTTCATAATTATAAGTATGATAACAAATAGGGGTTTAAGGAATTCTTTCCTTTTCGGTCCCTCATCATAACATGGAATTCCTCTTCCATATCATGCAATTGTAGAAATTGCCCATATTGACAACAAAATTTGTTTGTCAAGACAACCGTTGGCACTCTTCTGCACTAAATATCCATGATAGATGTAGACCTCATTCAAACTCTGGTCATGTATCATTGTTCCCTGCTAGACAAGCTTTCCAATGCCTGTCTCCATGCTCCATTCCGACATCAGGTGCGGAAACTGCATCTCTTCAAAAATGACAACTTTCACTACAATTCTGCCCATTTTACACAGTTGCATTTTGGTCCAGAATGCCAACTTTAGCCACCTGTGGAAGAAAATCTATGAGGAATCACAAAAGCTTTAATATCGGGCGAAGTTGGTCCATATAACAAGGAACACTCAACAATCCACGGATTTTAATTCCGGTGCACCATTCATCTTCTATGATTTTCTGGGTTTTGCTACTTCTCACTTTTCACATTTTTCCAAAATTCTAAATTTTGGGCCAAAAATGGCTATCTCCCAAACGGTACATTTCTAGGAAATCTTCGTCTAACGAAAACTGTCCATCTTAATGAGAATATGAAATGTCTAGTTCAGTAAAAATTTTGAATCCCACATCTAGGGTCACTTTTACTGCCCACAAGCTTTTCAAAATCCCGAAAAAGTGGCCCGGAACAGTGCTTTTTGGCCTTCTTGCTCACCCGGACTCCACATCCTTTGGATTTTGGCTCCAAGATTCTGAACTTAACATCGTGTCTGCTTCATGGCCGCGCCTGATCAATTTCAACTCCAACCGACCTTCCGTCAAGCCTCGAGACTCTGTCCTTCAAAAGTCACTATTATCCAATTTCTGTCAAATCGGAGTGTAATGGGCTCGGGGTCTTCACTGGTTCTTTCATGACCTTCGTCAATGGCCTCCGAGCCCCACAGGAATCATTTCATTATGAGTTCGGATGCTCCTCCTATAAAAAAAAACAAGTTTTGGTCAAATTTTATTTTATTTTATTTTTTATTTTTTTTTTATTTTTATTTTTTTTTCGCGCGCAGGAAATCCCTCCGCAGCTGCGGGGCGGTTCGGCGACGGCTTCCGCAATTGCGGAGTAGTTCTCCAAACACTTCCGCAATTGCGGAACAGTTCGCCGAATGCTTCCGCAATGGCGGGGCGATTTGCAGAATGCTCCCGCAATGGCGGAGCCATTCGGCGAATACTCCCGCAGTTGCGGAGCCATTCGGCGAATGCTCCCGCAATTGTGGAGCCATTCAGCGAAGGCTTCCGCAGTTTCCGATCCGTTCGTGGAATGCTTCCGCCGTTGCACGGAATGCTTCCGGGGGTTTCGGGCGGTTTTTGCGAAAAGCTTTTTGCGGAACGACTTGTGGAATGCTTCCGAAATTTCGGAACGATTCGCCGAAGTCTTCCGCAGTTGCGGAACGATTCGGCGAAGTCTTCCGCAGTTGCGGAACGATTCGCCGAAGTCTTCCGCAACTTCGGAACGACTCGCCGAACTCTTCCTCGTTGCGGAACGATTTGCGGAATCCTTCCGAAATTTCGGAAGGGAATTCCTTCCGCAATTTCGGAAGAGAATTCCTTCCGAAAAAAATTTTCACTTAAAAAATTTTTCTCCGCTGTTTCGGAGCAGTTGGCTGAATTCTTCCGCAATTGTGGGAAGGTTCGCCAAACTCTTCCGCAATTGCGGGAAGGTTCGCGGAACCTTTCCGCAGTTTCGGGACGACTTCCCGAAACAGACTTAAAACCAAAATTTCCAGAAACAGACTTAAAACACAAAAATTTCCAAAAACTCTTAAAATTTTTGAAACTTCCCTTGTCACTGCTATCAGATTTGGCCCATAGAGGTCCAATGCTGCAACCAGCAGCTCTGATACCAAATGTCATGTACCCACCTGCTGACCCAATGCAAGGATGGAAACATGATGCCAAACTCAGGGCTTTTACATGATCTCATCCCAATACTAGATTCACATAAATAATAAATGGGTGTGCAGATGTAAAACAATCAATTATGCAAAGCGGAAACAACATCCACACAATCATCATATGCATTCACCATGTCAATTTCAGTCATTAATAAAAACATTTCAGAAATAAATACATAGACAGAAACACTTATCTTCATTTCAATTGTCCCAAGCAACTAGCTATGTCGCTGCAATGTTCCACCCAACCATAGGCTCTTCGACAGCTTATACTGAGTTCGTCCGAAGGCCACCCCCGAGCTGGGCATGATTCTCACAAGGACAAAGGGGACATTCATGCTCACATTCAGTCCATTAACCATTTTATTTTAGCCAAGCCAGTCTAACTGGGTTTATCAGGCTACACTTGCACAATGGATGCTCATTCCCAAGCTCAAGCCAGAACAAGGGATTACCCATCACCCATACCCATCCTACTCTTCTTTCTCACAGCAAAACGATTATTGACAGGGTTACACATTTACAACAGAGGTGTTCACAAAACAGGGTCCACATTGGTTCTCCCAACTCGTGGTTCACCCAAACGAACTGTGGAATTTCGATTTCAACCCCAGGGAGCAAAACCAATTTCTCTCCACTGGTTAGGATCCTTTCCAATGGCCTAAACGACCTCCAGGAAGACCCAGACGTTCTGCTCTCTTTCCCCACTGGTAACCAACACAAAAACGCCCCTTCCCAGCTAAAAGATGAAGGGAAACACATAAAAACGAGGGAGGAAAACACCCAGGCAGCTAGAGCTGCGTGAGAGAGCAAGGCCATGGTGAATAATGGCTTAGGGAGCAATTTCGTGGCTCTATTCTTGCCCAAGGAGACCAACACGATTTTCCATGAAGGGTGGCTTGCCCATACCCTAATTTGGACAGCCATACCTCTCCATTCCCAAGGCATTAACTACCCCAACCAACTCTTGGGAGAAAATCAATGGTTGGGTACAAAAGTCAACATGGGTAGTTGAGGGTTTGATGGGTTCTCTCATTGACACTTGGCTTGACTCTAGTGGCTCAAGGGTTTGAATGTTTTCCCTCCCAATTCCTTGTGAAAATCATGCCCCCATCTCTTTGTTGCATTGCATAGCTAGTTGTGGATATTTTTATTAAAATGCATATTACATGATATTTGAATTTCCATTGTGCCTGGCTAGCACGCAAGGCATATGTATCAATAAATCAATGGCGGGGCCTTGGCCTTGAGCTCCTCACCATGATTTCATAGCAATATTACATCAATTACATTTGAATGTAATGGGGTCAATAATGGGGATGTTACATCACCAGCCATTGAAATTTATTGTATATAATATAAAGGTCTAAAGCAGATGTGTGTCATCACATACTTTGTTGGTGTACATGTCCTTGACCTTAGAGTAATAATAAGCAGGATCTGCGAAAATTCTTAATACTTGCGAGCCAAAGTATTCAGCACATTGATCTTTAAATTACAGACTCAATAGTGGATCGGCTTCGGACAGCGAAGCTCGTCACCACATCACTCAGACTCTGCCTAAGCACAATGTCCTGAGTCCTTTTAGCTTTCACTACTTCCCGAAGGCATGTAGTTAATTGCAGGCTCCTGGGAACATCAGGATATGCTTACTAGCACCCTTACTTGACTCTTTTTACAGGGTCGAGTCTTCGGCTTTCTGTTGCAGTGTTATACCACAATGGGCAACCTGCAGAGCATATTTGCCTCGGCTCTCACACAACCTACTGACTGTCGAGCGGACTACTTGCTCAGACGACACCTAGACTCAGTTGCAGAGCGGACTACTTGCTCATGCGACTCGAACTCGAATGAATAACAATGAGCCCGGAGGCTTTCTTTTATAGCTCTCATCCCGGTAGACCGGTTACTAATGACTTACACTAACCAGTCGAAAGTAGAGATTCCCGAGGCATAGTGGGGACCACCACTATGTTATCTCGTCCCTTGGAGGCTCGGCCATATGGGGACCCGAGGCATCTGACCCAATAGACTGACAACTGACTGACATAAAGTTATTCGATTGGCCGACAAACATGGGCCATTAAAATTACATCAGCATAATTACAAGTATCTCGGTACTAAGTAAACCGAGGGAATCAAAACAACTTTCGGCGAGCATGGCCGACAAAATAATGTGGAGAGGCCCACCAACGGCTTCCACTAAATATGTACAGGAGATAAGATTCTTCACGGACTGGTTTCTTCATTCCCGGAAACTGTCACGGGCAATTATGGCGTATCATAACCGGATCCGCACACACATACTGTTGTGCCATCAGGGCCTGGCACACCGCCACACATGCAGTCAAGACATCCTTTATCATAGAGGTTTTCTTCAAGTTCCCGCCTGGCTATTTCTTCATCAATGTAGTTAGGCTGTGACTCTGTGAACCTCCAATATTCATTCTCAGGAAATTCTTCAAACATGTCTGGATATAAGAGATCTCCAAAACATCTTTCAACATCTGAACCTCTGAGATACTCATTCGGTCCAAATACAAATTCAGAAGCAAATTGGGACTCGACTCTGTAGTTTAATGGGAGAGTTCGTCTGTGGACTTTAGTATCCAGTCTTCTTCCATTGCAATCTCTCTTGATGAATTTCTGAGTTACATTAACAACATAATCCAATGGAGTATACCTGCCTCCATGATGTCTTAACTTAAATTTAAACCACTGATTGTGATGATCAGTGGCCTGCATGTCTTCCTCCAAGTGCAGAATAAAATTAGCCTTCCTGTCTACCCATTCAACTCTAGGGCAAAACTTTTCCAAGAAAATCTGAGTCCATCCGGACCATTTTCTATACTTCATATTGCCGGGATCTGCACAGATGATAACAGAAGTTTGTTCTCTGCAGAATTGCAGAATCAAATTATAAGTTGTCCATGTCAAGTCTCCTTGACCTAGATCAATATACCAGATATCTCCTTCTGGTTCGCTGTTGCAATCAATCCAAACTTCTTTGCAGTCCTTCAATTTTTCTTGGGCTTTCTGGAGTCCTTTGAACGCTGCTTTTCCCCATCTCTCCAGAATCTTAAGCTTACAGGGGCTTTCCTGAATTTCTTTTACTAGTGTGAGGCTAAGAAACTTTTCAGCTTCTTCATGATCAGCATAGTCCAGCAACTGCTGGCATTCTTCTTCTGAAATGTCTTTATCCCATGGGGCTAGGAATAAAGAACCTGGAGGAGCTCTGAGAGCTTCATCCTCTTTTTGAAATGGAGCTTTATCTTTATATGAGACCATCCTGTCTCGCATATAACTCTGATCTTGGTTAGAACCACCAGAACCAGAACCATTGGCACCTGAAGAAAACATTTTTAGACTGGGCAATTGTTCTTGCACAGTCTCCCGTGTCAACATATCAGCAAGACAATTTAAATAACCAGGATTATAAACAATATCATAATCAAAATTGCTAAGCCAAAGAAACCATTTCAGAATCCTGCTGCTATTTTCTGCCATTAAATTCTCATTCTTAAATATGCCAGGCATAATCTTCAAATCTGTTCTAATAATGAATCTAACAGGTTTAAGATACAGAATGAAGTGATTGACAGTCTTTTTAACAGCCAAAATTTCTTTATGACTGCTTGGATAATTCAACTCAGCTCCTTTAAAAGAACCAGATGCATAACCACAAATATTTGATTTACCATCAAATTCTTCAAGTAGTACACCACCCCAAGTTGTACTAGATGCATCGGTTTCTATTATTAATTTACCAGTCCCTTGAGGAATATTCAGGGCTGGCAGTTGCTTAACCTTGGCTTTAATCTGCTGAACGGCCAAAGTCATCGATTCAGACCATGGAATAGGCTTCTTCTTAAGCCTTTGCTGCAAGCAATGAATATCAGCAGCTTGTCCTTTATAAAAAGGTCTGATATAGTTCAGGCAACCAAGAAATCTTTGTAACTGGGTCTTTTCTAAAATTTTATCAGGAAAATGCTCAAAGGATTGCAATACATGATTTTGCAATATAACCTGACCAGCTTTGATATGGAGACCCAAGAATTCAATTTCAGTCTTACCTATCTCCATTTTGCTTGCAGATAAGACTAACCCATGCTTAGAGACCATATCATAAAACTGCTGAAGATGTTTCAGGTGTTCTTGAAGATTTTTTGAACAAATTAAAATATCATCAATAAAAACTGCTAACCAAGGAATATCTCTGAAAATATCTTCCATCCTTTTTTGAAATTCAGATGGAGCATTATTAATCCCAAATGGTAGCACTTTCCACTGATATTTCCCATGTGGAACAACAAAAGCAGTTTTGTATCTGTCTTTTGCTTCTATACCAATCTGATAAAAACCGGATTTGAGATCAAACTTACTGAAGACAGAACATCCAGTTATTTTCTGTAACAGGCTTGCTTTATCAGGCAAAGGATACCTGACTTTTTGTAGAACAGCATTCAATGGTTTGAAATTTACTACAAGCCTTGGCTTACCTCTTTTCTGCTCACTGTGTTTGTTAACAACAAAAGCTCGACAAGCCCAAGGGCTTTTTGAGGGTTCAATCAATCCTTTACTCAGGAGCTCTTGTATTTCTTTTGAACAGAATTCTCTTTCACTAGGACTCATCAACCTAGCAGAGGCTTTCATTGGTTTGATCTTTTGCAGAGGATCAAATGGCAAAGATACAAAATATTTTTCTCTGGTCCAAAAAGCATTCGGACTCTCAGAACAACAATCTTTCTTTAACCTTTCAGAAATCCCTTCAAGATATTTCTCACTATTGAGTTGAGCAAAAGATATGCATCTTTCCATTTTATCTAAAGAGGCTTTATTTTGGGATTGACTCTGAGATTGTTGCAGAATAGGTTTACATTGTGGTTTAAAGGTATGACTCAAAGGCATGACCACAGATTGATTATTTACTGTACACTGAAATAGCATTTTCTGAGTATCTATAGAAAATGGACTAATAGAAACCAAAAAATCAGAACCTAAAACACAATCTTCTTTGACTGCATCTAATCTAAATAAAGAAATAGAATTATTTACAGAAGATAAAGATATTGGAAAATCCTTTACTTTCCCAGTTAGATAAACAGGAGTTCCTTGAATTGCAGAACCAAATTCTTTAGTATCTTCCCAATAGAATTGTGGAAGAGCATTCCCTTTAGCTAAATTGAACTGACATCCAGAATCTATTAGACACTGAATTGGGTAGGGTTTAAATTCAGCAGGACAGAATGTTAATGTGATGAAAAGCTTAGGGCCAGAGACAGCACCTAAAAGGCTCAGGCTTTGAGACTTGGGAGAGGGAGAATGTTCAGGGGTTTTTTCAGGGGATTCTTCTTCTGGACTTTCATTTTCCTTATGACCACAAACCCTTTCAATTTCATTGGACAGTTCATCTTCTGATGACTGATCTTTCTCCATTAAAAGAATGGTCAATGCATTCTTAATCTCCTCTGCCTCTTTAACCAATTTTCTTATTTCATCATGTTTGCTTTTCAACTTATTTTTCAGCAATCTTTCTCTGTCTGCTCTGTGTGCTTGCCTGTCTGTATGACCACTAGGGTACTCTTTATAAAGATCTGCAGGATTAAAAGTTAATTGTAACTTTTCCTTACCCTTCTCCTTGCTTATATTTTGCAGCTGAGCTTGCAAAGCTTTCTTTTCATTTCTAAGCTCAGTTCTTTCTTGATGTCTATAAATGGGAATAGAAGATAACTGCAAATCAATTGAAGCAATTCTTTTTTCAATCTGTGCAGGAGAGATTGTTCTAGAAAACATATACAAGTTGAAATCAAATTCAGGGAGAACAAATTGATCTGGCATTCCACACCCCCCTAAATGTGGTTCCGTGTCGGAATCTGTACTAGACTCGGGATCACATTTAGCAAAATTAGGAATATCATCTGTAGAAGAATCAGAATCATCTTCATCAGATTCAGAATCAGGTAAATAAATAATTTCTCTAAAGGGAGAAGGAGTATCAGTAGAAACTTTATACAAATCCCACCATTGTGGATCTAACTCTGTACATAAAGCTGCTAATCTGGGTTTTGATTTTCTATCAGGACACTTAGAAGCCCAATGTCCTTTCTTGCCACAAATAAAACATGTATCACCAGATCCCTTTTCTTTTCTTCTCTTCACAAATCTCTTATGAAATTTTTTGAACTTTTTTGGCTTTGAATGTTTAGATTTGTGCTTATAGGGTTTATCTAGGTGATATCTTCCTTCAGAAGTAAAATACTTCTTTTTCTTTTTACAATGACAGCCTTCTTTTCCTAAATGGCCTCTGTTGTGGGCTCCACAGCCCCAATCAGGCAGTTTAGCAACCTCTTTGCAGAATGAAGCAGAAAACATTTGCTGGTGCCGCTTAAAATCTTTATCTACTCTCTTAGACGGACAATGTTCTTGCCATGTCTCTAAAATGTGATTATGTAACTGAGCAAGAGATAAAGACCTAAGAGGAATATTTTTATCTTTTAATGCTTTTTCTACTGCATCTGGAACATGTCCTGGAAAGCTTCTGAGGTAATGCTTTAGATAGGCTTCATTGCCGGACTTACCTGAAGATATTAATAATTTCTGCATGTAGCAGAAATATTCTTCTGTTTTACTTAGATCACATAGCCTAGCAGACATATACATGGATGCTAAGTGATCATAATCTTCTTGATCTTCAGGGCCATAAAATTCTCTACTTAAAGCAGAGATGATTTGCTCATCAGAATCATTTGCTGCTAACGGCTCATTTCTTGCTTCTTGAGGTAACCACCTCCACCATTCATATGCCAAACCTGAAAGACCAGCAACTAATTGTGCTCCTAGAATTTGTGCTGTAACATTGTGGTCTTGCTGCTTCTTATAAATAAGCCAATGTGTAAGCAACTGTAAGGCATTTTTTATTTCTTCTCTTGTCTGACACTGGATATTCAAGACTGGTTATTCAGGCATCTGAGAAATTAAATTGTTCAGATTATTGACACCAAAGCTATAGATTTTAGGGGCAACAGAAATACCCTGAGCATCAGGCATGTGGGTGTCAAAACCTTCATTGTGTGGCTGAGATCCTATCCTTAATCTGCTTGAAGATTCTGCTGACATCATATTTACATCTCCAACATGTTTAGGATCTAGGACAGGCTTAAAATTCTTAAATGCATCAATCCATTCAATGATATCTTGTTTTTCAGCATCACTAGCTCCAAAATCCCACTCTGGTCTGTTATCAATATTACTGGAATTCATCATTCCTAAAGAAACAGATTTGGAGTGACCCTTTTTGGCTAATCTTAAAACTTGGTCAGGAACTACATATTCTTTCTTTTTTAGTTCCTGTGTTCTAGATGTTAATTCTGCTAGAACATCTAATCTTCTTTGTAGCTTATCAGAAGCTACTGAAATAGCCTTTTCAATTTCTGTTGTATCATGCAACAGATGGTCAAGTAGAGCTAGTTTTGTGATGACGGTATCTAACTGTTTTCCCTGTGCAACACAGTTAGCTTTCAGAAGCTGGATATCATTCGCCATATCATCAAGATTATTTGCAGTACATTTTAACTGCAAATTTGTCCAATTTGTTAACTTTATCTCATCTGATGCAGATTGATCAGATGGTGTGGCCTTTGTGGATATGAATTCTCTTTTTGTCTATCCATCAGAAGAATACTGCCTGAAGGCGGTTTCTGGAAGATTTCTACCGGGGTTAAATGATCTTTGACCATGGGCATTGGTAGATTCAGATTCAGCTCTGGCTCTTGGCAGACTGGAAAACATGCCAAGACTAGGATACTCATGCAACTGGTGTTTCTCTTTTTGCAAAAGTTTTTGTTTTATCTTTTTGCAGGCAGAACATTCTGCGTGCTGACCTCTATGTTCATAATCAGACAAGCCGGAAAAAGATTCAGTATTTACAGGTTGATTAGAAAGTGCTTGACGTCTTGCAGCATTATAAGATGATGTTGAGGCAGATCTGATCAAAGGAGGACCAAATCTGGGGATTGGTTCAGGATGAGGTGATCGGAAAGATGAAGAGGCTTCATCAAAAATCAAAGGCTTTGGGTTCATTACAGCTTTTACCCTTTCTTGATGCCTTAGTTCTGTATATTTAAGTTCCCATGACTGGGGATACTTAATGCCAGTCCAATTAAACGTTATGGGAATAGCATTTTTGGATTTTGCAGTTGGTGTTTCCACCACGCTGCAGTCTGCAGAACTCTGGGCGACATGAGATCTTAACTGGGGTAAAGTATCATTTCCAAACCTTACACAAACACCACCTTTTAACTGAATGATTTTAGAACCAGACAACATATCGAAACCTTTGGGTAAGATATACGCTTTGAGAATATCATATATGTGTGGGTCGTCAAGACTAACAGAAAAACGAGGATACACAGTACCGAAAGCAGGACCATCGTGCAGTGGTGCAGTAAACCCTCCAATAACAGCATCAGAAAATTTATTGTGACGGGTATCAACTATACAACATAAAGAAGAGACTTGTAATCTAGGACGGACAAGTGGACCTAAGCTTAATTTAACAGCGCCGAAATGTGCATATTTAAAATGTCTTTCTTTTTCCCAATCAATTTGAGATTTATCAAGAAGAGAAATATGAATAGGCTCTTGTTCATCAGTAAAAGAAATATCTATGCTTGAAACTTTTATCTGAGTAGCTGTATGAAAATTCCACCACTTTAGTCTGTATACATCACGGGGTAAAATCTGAGGCAATTCCCAATTAGCTGTTGGGTTCTGGTCATCTATTGTGATATATGACGAATCATCGGAAGTAGAAGGCTGAAAAGAATTAGACCTTCTTTCTGCAAGTGAGACTTCTGTGTCATTGGCTGACTGACACTCTAAATTTGCTAGGGGAACTGTATCCATTGTGGGATCCATTTTAGATGAGGTGAGTCCTAGCTTCTACGCTGTGGGCAACTATGTAGTCTTACTCCCCTTCCCTCGGGCCTTACTGCTACTCTGACTTCCACACTACGCTTACACCCCAATAGTCCCTACAATTTCCTCAGCAGTCGTTTCCACTGCCTACAAGATACAATTGTTCACAGAGTTGTCGAAATAAAGCAGCCAATATTAATTCATTACTGTCACACATGCATCATATAAAAGAGCAGAGTATAGATAATACCAGAAAACTTGAGAATAAACCTCACTGGCTCTGATACCAATAATAAGCAGGATCTGCAAAAATTCTTTATACTTGCGAGCCAAAGTATTCAGCACATTGATCTTTAAATTACAGACTCAATAGTGGATCGGCTTCGGACAGCGAAGCTCGTCACCACATCACTCAGACTCTGCCTAAGCACAATGTCCTGAGTCCTTTTAGCTTTCACTACTTCCCGAAGGCATGTAGTTAATTGCAGGCTCCTGGGAACATCAGGTTTATTCTCAAGTTTTCTGGTATTATCTATACTCTGCTCTTTTATATGATGCATGTGTGACAGTAATGAATTAATATTGGCTGCTTTATTTCGACAACTCTGTGAACAATTGTATCTTGTAGGCAGTGGAAACGACTGCTGAGGAAATTGTAGGGACTATTGGGGTGTAAGCGTAGTGTGGAAGTCAGAGTAGTAGTAAGGCCCGAGGGAAGGGGAGTAAGACTACATAGTTGCCCACAGCGTAGAAGCTAGGACTCACCTCATCTAAAATGGATCCCACAATGGATACAGTTCCCCTAGCAAATTTAGAGTGTCAGTCAGCCAATGACACAGAAGTCTCACTTGCAGAAAGAAGGTCTAATTCTTTTCAGCCTTCTACTTCCGATGATTCGTCATATATCACAATAGATGACCAGAACCCAACAGCTAACTGGGAATTGCCTCAGATTTTACCCCGTGATGTATACAGACTAAAGTGGTGGAATTTTCATACAGCTACTCAGATAAAAGTTTCAAGCATAGATATTTCTTTTACTGATGAACAAGAGCCTATTCATATTTCTCTTCTTGATAAATCTCAAATTGATTGGGCAAAAGAAAGACATTTTAAATATGCACATTTCGGCGTTGTTAAATTAGGATTAGGTCCACTTGTCCGTCCTAGATTACAAGTCTCTTCTTTATGTTGTATTGTTGATACCCGTCACAATAAATTTTCTGATGCTGTTATTGGAGGGTTTACTGCACCACTGCACGATGGTCCTGCTTTCGGTACTGTGTATCCTCGTTTTTCTGTTAGTCTTGACGACCCACACATATATGATATTCTCAAAGCGTATATCTTACCCAAAGGTTTCGATATGTTGTCTGGTTCTAAAATCATTCAGTTAAAAGGTGGTGTTTGTGTAAGGTTTGGAAATGATACTTTACCCCAGTTAAGATCTCATGTCGCCCAGAGTTCTGCAGACTGCAGCGTGGTGGAAACACCAACTGCAAAATCCAAAAATGCTATTTCCATAACGTTTAATTGGACTGGCATTAAGTATCCCCAGTCATGGGAACTTAAATATACAGAACTAAGGCATCAAGAAAGGATAAAAGCTGTAATGAACCCAAAGCCTTTGATTTTTGATGAAGCCTCTTCATCTTTCCGATCACCTCATCCTGAACCAATCCCCAGATTTGGTCCTCCTTTGATCAGATCTGCCTCAACATCATCTTATAATGCTGCAAGACGTCAAGCACTTTCTAATCAACCTGTAAATATTGAATCTTTTTTCGGCTTGTCTGATTATGAACATAGAGGTCAGCACGCAGAATGTTCTGCCTGCAAAAAGATAAAACAAAAACTTTTGCAAAAAGAGAAACACCAGTTGCATGAGTATCCTAGTCTTGGCATGTTTTCCAGTCTGCCAAGAGCCAGAGCTGAATCTGAATCTACCAATGCCCATGGTCAAAGATCATTTAACCCCGGTAGAAATCTTCCAGAAACCGCCTTCAGGCAGTATTCTTCTGATGGACAGACAAAAAGAGAATTCATATCCACAAAGGCCACACCATCTGATCAATCTGCATCAGATGAGATAAAGTTAACAAATTGGACAAATTTGCAGTTAAAATGTACTGCAAATAATCTTGATGATATGGCGAATGATATCCAGCTTCTGAAAGCTAACTGTGTTGCACAGGGAAAACAGTTAGATACCGTCATCACAAAACTAGCTCTACTTGACCATCTGTTGCATGATACAACAGAAATTGAAAAGGCTATTTCAGTAGCTTCTAATAAGCTACAAAGAAGATTAGATGTTCTAGCAGAATTAACATCTAGAACAAAGGAACTAAAAAAGAAAGAATATGTAGTTCCTGACCAAGTTTTAAGATTAGCCAAAAAGGGTCACTCCAAATCTGTTTCTTTAGGAATGATGAATTCCAGTAATATTGATAACAGACCAGAGTGGGATTTTGGAGCTAGTGATGCTGAAAAACAAGATATCATTGAATGGATTGATGCATTTAAGAATTTTAAGCCTGTCCTAGATCCTAAACATGTTGGAGATGTAAATATGATGTCAGCAGAATCTTCAAGCAGATTAAGGATAGGATCTCAGCCACACAATGAAGGTTTTGACACCCACATGCCTGATGCTCAGGGTATTTCTGTTGCCCCTAAAATCTATAGCTTTGGTGTCAATAATCTGAACAATTTAATTTCTCAGATGCCTGAACAACCAGTCTTGAATATCCAGTGTCAGACAAGAGAAGAAATAAAAAATGCCTTACAGTTGCTTACACATTGGCTTATTTATAAGAAGCAGCAAGACCACAATGTTACAGCACAAATGCTAGGAGCACAATTAGTTGCTGGTCTTTCAGGTTTGGCATATGAATGGTGAAGGTGGTTACCTCAAGAAGCAAGAAATAAGCTGTTAGCAGCAAATGATTCTGATGAGCAAATCATCTCTGCTTTAAGTAGAGAATTTTATGGCCCTGAAGATCAAGAAGATTATGATCACTTAGCATCCATGTATATGTCTGCTAGGCTATGTGATCTAAGTAAAACAGAAGAATATTTCTGCTACATGCAGAAATTATTAATATCTTCAGGTAAGTCCGGCAATGAAGCCTATCTAAAGCATTACCTCAGAAGCTTTCCAGGACATGTTCCAGATGCAGTAGAAAAAGCATTAAAAGATAAAAATATTCCTCTTAGGTCTTTATCTCTTGCTCAGTTACATAATCACATTTTAGAGACATGGCAAGAACATTGTCTGTCTAAGAGAGTAGATAAAGATTTTAAGCGGCACCAGCAAATGTTTTCTGCTTCATTCTGCAAAGAGGTTGCTAAACTGCCTGATTGGGGCTGTGGAGCCCACAACAGAGGCCATTTAGGAAAAGAAGGCTGTCATTGTAAAAAGAAAAAGAAGTATTTTACTTCTGAAGGAAGATATCACCTAGATAAACCCTATAAGCACAAATCTAAACATTCAAAGCCAAAAAAGTTCAAAAAATTTCATAAGAGATTTGTGAAGAGAAGAAAAGAAAAGGGATCTGGTGATACATGTTTTATTTGTGGCAAGAAAGGACATTGGGCTTCTAAGTGTCCTGATAGAAAATCAAAACCCAGATTAGCAGCTTTATGTACAGAGTTAGATCCACAATGGTGGGATTTGTATAAAGTTTCTAGTGATACTCCTTCTCCCTCTGGAGAAATTATTTATTTACCTGATTCTGAATCTGATGAAGATGATTCTGATTCTTCTACAGATGATATTCCTAATTTTGCTAAATGTGATCCCGAGTCTAGTACAGATTCCGACACGGAACCACATTTAGGGGGGTGTGGAATGCCAAATCAATTTGTTCTCCCTGAATTTGATTTCAACTTGTATATGTTTTCTAGAACAATCTCTCCTGCACAGATTGAAAAAAGAATTGCTTCAATTGATTTGTAGTTATCTTCTATTCCCATTTATAGACATCAAGAAAGAACTGAGCTTAGAAATGAAAAGAAAGCTTTGCAAGCTCAGCTGCAAAATATAAGCAAGGAGAAGGGTAAGGAAAAGTTACAATTAACTTTTAATCCTGCAGATCTTTATAAAGAGTACCCTAGTGGTCATACAGACAGGCAAGCACACAGAGCAGACAGAGAAAGATTGCTGAAAAATAAGTTGAAAAGCAAATATGATGAAATAAGAAAATTGGTTAAAGAGGCAGAGGAGATTAAGAATGCATTGACCATTCTTTTAATGGAGAAAGATCAGTCATCAAAAGATGAACTGTCCAATGAAATTGAAAGGGTTACTGGTCATAAGGAAAATGAAAGTCCAGAAGAAGAATCCCCTGAAAAAACCCCTGAACATTCTCCCTCTCCCAAGTCTCAAAGCCTGAGCCTTTTAGGTGTTGTCTCTGGCCCTAAGCTTTTCATCACATTAACATTCTGTCCTGCTGAATTTAAACCCTACCCAATTCAGTGTCTAATAGATTCTGGATGTCAGTTCAATTTAGCTAAAGGGAATGCTCTTCCACAATTCTATTGGGAAGATACTAAAGAATTTGGTTCTGCAATTCAAGGAACTCCTGTTTATCTAACTGGGAAAGTAAAGGATTTTCCAATATCTTTATCTTCTGTAAATAGTTCTATTTCTTTATTTAGATTAGATGCAGTCAAAGAAGATTGTGTTTTAGGTTCTGATTTTTTGGTTTCTATTAGTCCATTTTCTATAGATACTCAGAAAATGCTATTTCAGTGTACAGTAAATAATCAATCTGTGGTCATGCCTTTGATTCATACCTTTAAACCACAATGTAAACCTATTCTGCAACAATCTCAGAGTCAATCCCAAAATAAAGCCTCTTTAGATAAAATGGAAAGATGCATATCTTTTGCTCAACTCAATAGTGAGAAATATCTTGAAGGGATTTCTGAAAGGTTAAAGAAAGATTGTTGTTCTGAGAGTCCGAATGCTTTTTGGACCAGAGAAAAATATTTTGTATCTTTGCCATTTGATCCTCTGCAAAAGATCAAACCAATGAAAGCCTCTGCTAGGTTGATGAGTCCTAGTGAAAGAGAATTCTGTTCAAAAGAAATACAAGAGCTCCTGAGTAAAGGATTGATTGAACCCTCAAAAATCCCTTGGGCTTGTCGAGCTTTTGTTGTTAACAAACACAGTGAGCAGAAAAGAGGTAAGCCACGGCTTGTAGTAAATTTCAAACCATTGAATGTTGTTCTACAAAAAGTCAGGTATCCTTTGCCTGATAAAGCAAGCCTGTTACAGAAAATAACTGGATGTTCTATCTTCAGTAAGTTTGATCTCAAATCCGGTTTTTATCAGATTGGTATAGAAGCAAAAGACAGATACAAAACTGCTTTTGTTGTTCCACATGGGCAATATCAGTGGAAAGTGCTACCATTTGGGATTAATAATGCTCCATCTGAATTTCAGAAAAGGATGGAAGATATTTTCAGAGATATTCCTTGGTTAGCAGTTTTTATTGATGATATTTTAATTTGTTCAAAAAATCTTCAAGAACACCTGAAACATCTTCAGCAGTTTTATGATATGGTCTATAAGCATGGGTTAGTCTTATCTGCAAGCAAAATGGAGATAGGTAAGACTGAAATTGAATTCTTGGGTCTCCATATCAAAGCTGGTCAGGTTATATTGCAAAATCATGTATTGCAATCCTTTGAGCATTTTCCTGATAAAATTTTAGAAAAGACCCAGTTACAAAGATTTCTTGGTTGCCTGAACTATATCAGACCTTTTTATAAAGGACAAGCTGCTGATATTCATTGCCTGCAGCAAAGGCTTAAGAAGAATCCTATTCCATGGTCTGAACCGATGACTTTGGCCGTTCAGCAGATTAAAGCCAAGGTTAAGCAACTGCCAGCCCTGAATCTTCCTCAAGGGACTGGTAAATTAATAATAGAAACCGATGCATCTAGTACAACTTGGGGTGGTGTACTACTTGAAGAATTTGATGGTAAATCAAATATTTGTGGTTATGCATCTGGTTCTTTTAAAGGAGCTGAGTTGAATTATCCGAGCAGTCATAAAGAAATTTTGGCTGTTAAAAAGACTGTCAATCACTTCATTCTGTATCTTAAACCTGTTAGATTTATTATTAGAACAGATTTGAAGATTATGCCCGACATATTTAAGAATGAGAATTTAATGGCAGAAAATAGCAGCAGGATTCTGAAATGGTTTCTTTGGCTTAGCAATTTTGATTATGATATTGTTTATAAGCCTGGTTATTTAAATTGTCTTGCTGATATGTTGACACGGGAGACTGTGCAGGAACAATTGCCCAGTCTAAATATGTTTTCTTCAGGTGCCAGTGGTTCTGGTTCTGGTGGTTCTAACCAAGATCAGAGTTATATGCGAGACAGGATGGTCTCATATAAAGATAAAGCTCCATTTCAAAAAGAGGATGAAGCTCTCAGAGCTCCTCCAGGTTCTTTATTCCTAGCCCCATGGGATAAAGACATTTCAGAAGAAGAACGCCAGCAGTTGCTGGACTATGCTGATCATGAAGAAGCTGAAAAGTTTCTTAGCCTCACACTAGTAAAAGAAATTCAGGAAAGCCCCTGTAAGCTTAAGATTCTGGAGAGATGGGAAAAAGCAGCGTTCAGAGGACTCCAGAAAGCCCAAGAAAAATTGAAGGACTGCAAAGAAGTTTGGATTGATTGCAACAGCGAACCAGAAGGAGATATCTGGTATATTGATCTAGGTCAAGGAGACTTGACATGGACAACTTATAATTTGATTCTGCAATTCTGCAGAGAACAAACTTCTGTTATCATCTGTGCAGATCCCGGCAATATGAAGTATAGAAAATGGTCCGGATGGACTCAGATTTTCTTGGAAAAGTTTTTCCCTAGAGTTGAATGGGTAGACAGGAAGGCTAATTTTATTCTGCACTTGGAGGCAGACATGCAGGCCGCTGATCATCACAATCAGTGGTTTAAATTTAAGTTAAGACATCATGGAGGCAGGTATACTCCATTGGATTATGTTGTTAATGTAACTCAGAAATTCATCAAGAGAGATTGCAATGGCAGAAGACTGGATACTAAAGTCCACAGACGAACTCTCCCATTAAACTACAGAGTCGAGTCCCAATTTGCTTCTGAATTTGTATTTGGACCTAATGAGTATCTCAGAGGTTCAGATGTTGAAAGATGTTTTGGAGATCTCTTATATCCAGACATGTTTGAAGAATTTCCTGAGAATGAATATTGGAGGTTCACAGAGTCACAGCCTAACTACATTGATGAAGAAATAGCCAGGCGGGAACTTGAAGAAAACCTCTATGATGAAGGATGTCTTGACTGCGTGTGTGGTGGTGTGCCAGGCCCTGATGGCACAACAGTATGTGTGTGCGGATCCGGTTATGATACGCCATAATTTCCCGTGACAGTTTCCGGGAATGAAGAAACCGGTCCGTGAAGAATCTTATCTCCTGTACATATTTAGTGGAAGCCGTTGGTGGGCCTCTCCACATTATTTTGTCGGCCATGCTCGCCGAAAGTTGTTTTGATTCCCTCGGTTTACTTAGTACCGAGATACTTGTAATTATGCTGATGTAATTTTAATGGCCCATGTTTGTCGGCCAATCGAATAACTTTATGTCAGTCAGTTGTCAGTCTATCGGGTCAGATGCCCCGGGTCCCCATATGGCCGAGCCTCCAAGGGACGAGATAACATAGTGGTGGTCCCCACTATGCCTCGGGAATCTCTACTTTCGACTGGTTAGTGTAAGTCATTAGTAACCGGTCTACCGGGATGAGAGCTATAAAAGAAAGCCTCCGGGCTCATTGTTATTCATTCGAGTTGGAGTCGCATGAGCAAGTAGTCCGCTCTGCAACTGAGTCTAGGTGTCGTCTGAGCAAGTAGTCCGCTCGACAGTCAGTAGGTTGTGTGAGAGCCGAGGAAAATATGCTCTGCAGGTTTCCCATTGTGGTATAACACTGCAACAGAAAGCCGAAGACTCGACCCTGTAAAAACAGTCAAGTAAGGGTGCTAGTAAGCATATCCTGATGTTCCCAGGAGCCTGCAATTAACTACATGCCTTCGGGAAGTAGTGAAAGCTAAAAGGACTCAGGACATTGTGCTTAGGCAGAGTCTGAGTGATGTGGTGACGAGCTTCGCTGTCCGAAGCCGATCCACTATTGAGTCTGTAATTTAAAGATCAATGTGCTGAATACTTTGGCTCGCAAGTATAAAGAATTTTTGCAGATCCTGCTTATTATTGGCAGGGTCCACTCCACTTCTGCTTAGGCCAAAGTCATTCCACCAACAATGCGTCCAGTCTAGGATTCCGTTTAGCACATGTGCCCTTTGCAGACCAAAATTTATCTTTGCAAAATATTCATGGTCTCGGTTGTCCTTCTTTAGGAAGTCCCACCACAATTTTTTGTACTTTTCATAATTTACATCAGTGAGGGGAAAATTGAGAGTAGGGTCATTTCTTGGCCAGGAGGCTAAGGTGCGCATGTAATTGATACAATAGTATTGTTCTAGGACTTGTCCTAGTGCTGATGAATCAATGGCTTGTCTCAATTGTCGGCCATAATCCATGTTGGGAACCCCACAGGTTGATGTTGGATATCTCCTGTGTTCTGGTACTAAATTTATCAGCAAATTTGGGTGTTGTAAATTCTCATCCAAGACTTCTGTGGACCTCTCAGCTACCAAGTGGACTTCCATTGTTCTGTATAATCTTCCCAGCTCATGTCATCATCAACGTATATGTAGGAGTCACTTCCTTCATACCATTCTGTTATCATCATCATACAACTGGGGGTTGTAATCCCATATTTATCCTATAGATGTTCTCTTGTAAGAAAATCTGCAATACAATTTTGGGTTCCTTTGATGTGCTTGATTTCAAACTCATATTGGGAAAACATGGCCTGCCATCTGGCGAACTTGGATTTGGCAGTGGAGTTTCTGATTGGATTTTCTAGGACAAATTTCATTGCCTGGCTGTCTGTCTTGATTAGGAACTTCTTATTCATTAAGTGTATTTCAAACTTCTAGATGGCATTCAGACATGCCTTAATCTCTTTGTCAATAGTATGATATTTTATTTGGGCATCGTTCCATAGCCCTGATGCATACCAGACTACTTCTTCATCAGTGTTGTTGCAATCTCTTCGACACTGTTTCAAGACTACTCCCCATCCTTCTTGTGATGCATTTGTCTCCAAGATCTTCATCAGACTTTCATCTATTATGTGTAAAACAGGGAGAGTCTTTACCTTGGTTTTTATCCTCTTGACTGCTTCTGTATGATTCTGTGTCCATGGTGGAGGATTTGTTCCCAGTCATTTATTTAACAACTTCCTATCTTGTACACAAGTTTCATAATATGGTGTTACATAATTTAGGCAGCCTAGGAATCTCTGCAACTATTTTTTGTCTATAATGACATCTGGGAATTTATCAGCAAGATCAACAACATGTTGTTGAACTTCAATATTTCCATTCTTTATTCTTTGCCCTAGGAACTCGATCTCTATTTGGAATAGTTTCATATTTTTCTCAGATAGCACAAATCCATTCTTGTATAGGACATGGAGCAAGGTCCTAAGATGCTTCATATGCTCATCAACAAATTTTGAAAATACAAGAATATCATCCATGTAGACCATGCGCCAATCCATCTATAGTTCCAACATAGATTCCATGATTCTTTGAAATTCTGAAGGGGCCTTTTTTAATCCAAAAGGCATTACCTTCCATTCGTATTGTCCGTGTGGAACATTAAAGGTTGTCTTGAACTGGTCTTCTGGTTTGATTCCAATCTGCCAGAAGTCTGATTTCAGGTTGAACTTGGAGAAGATCTTTGCTCCTGCAATTCTCTTGATCATATCATATTTGTTTGGGACTGGATACCTTACCCATTCCAGGGTGTCATTGAGCAGCTTGTAATTGATCACCATTCTTAGTACTCCACAAATCTGTTCAGAGTGTTTATTTACATAGAAGGATGAACAAGACAATGGGCTTCTTGAATGGTTGATAAGTCCTTTACTAAGCAAGTCCTGGATTTCTTTTCTGCAAATACTTCGGTATTACTTGTTCATGGGGATTGCTCTGCTTTTGCTTGGATTCCCTTGGTACCCTTCCTTATATTTTAGGTTTACCCAAAATTTCTTTCTATGCCAGAGTGCATTAGGAGTGGTATGGCATACTTTTCCAGCATATTCTTTTCTAATTTCTTCAATCTTTTTCAGCCTTTCAGGAGCCTTCAATTCATCCTCAATCCTGTGTAAGTCTTTAGCCCTTTTTATGGCCCTGATTTGATTTCCCTTTTCTTTGATTTGGGCCTTGAAATGCTTCATAGTATCAAGTTCTAAGTTCCATATGGAATGTGTGATTTCTTTTGTAGATACTAGTGGGAGGAAAGCCTGCTTTTTCCTTATAGTAAAATGGTATCCAATTTTCCTTTTATCATCGTATTTTACTCCATGAGGGATGGTGTTTGACAATAGACAAGTTCCTATTACACAATCGTGTGCAAAGTCATCTTCTACTAGTAAGAAAATACAATTTATACAGAAATTGCCAAGGCATACCTTTCCATGGCTAGTCTTATATTCTACAGCTTTTCTTCCTCCAAAACCTCCGACTAGAGCTTGGCATGGTTCCCAGTAATTTGGGTCAGCATACTTCCTCTTGAGAAAACACATGTCTTCTCCTGATTCGATCAATGCTAGCACCATTATGTTATCTTCATGTACTTTGATTTGTAATTTTACTACTGTCTTCTGGTGGATAGCCATCATGAAATGCATTTCATCTTCCTATTGTGGTAGCTCTGGTTGAGACATTTCTACTTGTCCTTTCAGCTTCTCAACTGTAATTATGAGCTCTTTGACTTCTTGCACTTATTTCAAGTGTTCCTTATGAAGTGTTGCCAAATATATGTTTTGTAGCTATTGGTGCATCTTTGTAAGAAGGGGGTAAACATTTTTCTCCATACTAGGCAGGTTTGTTGCCTTCCATGTCCACTTGTTGTCTTCCTTATCTGAGTTCTCCTATTCTTCTTCTTCTTAATCATGTACATATTTTCTTCTAAATTTTTCTCTGGCACCTTTTATTCCTTTTCCTTTTTTATCATCAAGGAAATTTTTATTAAAGTTGTTCACCAGTTCATCTTTCTTATTTCCCTCTTTCATTTGGGCTATTGCTTTCTTTATTAGATCTTTTGGATCTTCTTCTGTTCCGGCCATGAAGCAGTTTACTTCTTCTAACTCTGTTTCAGAAGGAGATTCATTCTTGGGATGTTGTTTGGTCCATGCAGCAAACAACCTTTGCTCATCTGATTGGGGAGAACTTTCTGACTCATATGTTTCTTGTTCTTCCTGGCATTCTTGGAATTCTCCTCCACACTTACATGGCCTTTCATACATTTGGTGGATGTGCATGAGTTTATCATCTCCCGACTCATCTGACTCATATTCAAAATTTTTTGGACTTAATATTTCTGCATGCATCAAATTTTGGTGTTTGGGTCTTCCTCTTCTGGGGAGACCTCTGAAATTGTCATAAAATGGCTTAGCCTTGGGAAACATCCGCTCCCTATTTGTCCATGTCCTATCCCCCTTTTGCTTGCTTTGGTAATCTTGGCTCTTTTTATAACATTTGGGAGCAGTCTAGATTTCTTTACCACAGTAGAAGCATTTAATTTTTCTTTTCTCCGGTTCTTTTCTATAATCTGCTTCTTTTCTTTTGTGGGTTTCTTTTGGTTTCCATCCGTTACTTTGTCTTCCTTTAGGCTTCTTATGGAATAGCATATGGCTTGAATGGTGCTTGCTTTTCTTATGTGGACTTTTCTGTGGTTCTATACCAAACATTCTGCAAACTTCCCTACCGCCACGGAAAGACGTGTTGTGGGAAAGGTCTTTATTGAGCTTTTTAGTTTCACAATATTGGAGGAAGTTCTTTTCAACAGCAGCTCGAAATTGCCCCCAAGTGCGTAGAGAAAGATCTTCCTGGAATTTGTCTCTGAATTGTTCCTGGAAACTGGAGGGTAGAACTACAAAATATTTTTCTTTTAACACCTTCTCTTCAGTGCGGTCAAATTCAATTTGGTAGATGCGGCAGATCCATTTCTTGTGATACCAATGGAATTGAGTGACGGACTTGATGCAGAGCTGATTTGTTTGTGCTTATCAGTCATGGTGGCACTATAACCACAAAATTTTGCAATGATTGCTGCCAATAGAGCGCCAATGATGTTGGGCTCATCATGTTGGGTGCTGTTTTGGATTTCAACCTTTTGAGCGGTTGGGAGGTGAGTGTTCCACCATACACCCAAATTACCATTAAAGCCAGAAACGATAATATTAACAGCATCAACATGTTCATATTTTCCTGTGGACATATAAGCCTTAAAACAAATCATCATTTTACTAACCATATCAAGAATTTCTCCCTCATTCTTGTCATCTATATTCCAAGAATAGAAATTTTTTGGGTTATAAGACTCTTGGTAAATTGAATCTTCTTTATAGAGGTCAGGGGGAACAAATTTGTGGGGTTTATTATAGTCCCATCCTGAGTCTACTGCCATAAGGGAAACTTCTTTACCAGTGGGACTGGATCCTGAGGATGGAATTCCTAAAGAGCTAGCCGTTGAGAATTCTCCAAAGCGTCCAATCTTTGACAGTTATATTTTGGGCTTATCCATATCTTTCTGGATTTTTCCCAATTTTTTAGCATTTTCGTTTACTTTATCTACTATGTAGTAAAATGCGTCTCCAACATTCTTATCAAGGTCTGAGATGGAATCTATAAGTTCATATTTGAGAGATTCACATATAGACTTGAATTCTTCAGCAGGGACTGGAGAATGTTCATGTTTTGGATTATCAATTCTTATGTGTTGAATTTCATCATGTATCCTTTTGCAAAGAATTTGCAAAGAATCAATTTGACTTTCCCGTGGCATTTTATTTTGGAGTTCTATGTGCATTTTATTTTGGAGTTCTATGTTTTGCATGGCTAGTCCTTTTAATGCCAGGCTTGACCAATTGGCCTGTTCTGCTTTGTCATTATTGAGGATGACCGGACCTTCAGGCAGAGATCCTTCTTCATAATCTAACTTGATAGGTCTGAATGGCTGGAAATTGGCCTTAGTATATATTTCTTCTCCTATTGGAGTTTTCCATAAATGTCCTTTTGAGGTCCGTTCTCCTCTGGATTCTGTTCTTTTGGTTTCAGGTGGCGGACTAGATTGTATCATAGCAAGAGTTTGTTGGAACTCTTTTCTCCATTCATAGAAGGATATCCACTGGTTGCGGAAATCCATTTGAAAGTGCCATCTTTTAGATAGTCTTCTTCTTTCTCCTTTGGAAAGATCTTGATTCCAGAATTCCTCTGCTTCTGGATGAGTATGTAAATCCCAATAAAATAGATTCTTCATCATCTTATCTTTGGGATTAAAAGGGGAATGGCCATACTTAATGGTTTCAAAGATCTCTTTCTGGGCCAAAGATGGCTCTCTAATATCTTTGACTAAACATGGTTTCAGTCTTGATGGGGGAAGAGCCATTTTATGTTGTATCTTTTGTTGTTGTGCAACCAACCGATACTGCTCAGCCTTTTCCATTTCTCTGGCAGGTAGGTCAAGTAGTTGTTTTGTCTAGCTTGAGATAGGACAAAATCCAAGTCCTGTCCGGTCTTGATAGGGTCTTTGGATTGACAATATCTGGTCTAGTTGGGAGGTGGCATCTAGTACTTCATCCTTCTGGATTATGATTATACTATTGGATGCTCTCTGAAAATTTTCTTCCCACCATCCTGGAGGGGAAGATGCCATCATAAAATGTGTCTCATGCGGATATTGGGTTAAAGGTGATGGCTCACACTCTGGGTTTGGGCAAGGATATTTATGTGACCGTTTGTTGTCACTCAGTTTATTATTGCTTGGTTGTTTGGGGGGCACCATGCATTGGCAGTCGGGGTAGATAATTGTAAGGGGAATATTTACAAGAACCTTTTCATGTAGGCAGATGGGATCTGTGAGTGCTAGTTCTTTGAGAGAAATAGTTTTGCCCAGAGGAGGTTCTGAAACATTAGCGCATATGGATCTGGATTTGAGAACAAGAATATTTCCATTATGCTGGGCCGTGGAAGCAGGAAAAGAGATAACCGCAGAAGAAGAAGTTTCCCGGATATCGGAAATGGTAATAGTTTGGGAAAGAGGTTGCTTGGGGGCATCTATTACCCATTCTAGGGGAAAACTGAGTTAATTCCATGTTATTTTGGAAGGCACAATGGCGCCATTCTTGGGATCACTTTTGACCAAGACTGTGGCAGTATCTTGATCACGGGGAAGGAGCTGATTGATAGGGTTTTCAGTGTTTGTGAACCGTAAAGCAAGAGAATGATGAATACAGAGGTTAAGAGCTCCGGGTTTCATGTCAAAACCAGAGGTAAAAATCTTTACTTCTAGAACTTTGTGAATCCAAGGATCATTATGAGAGATATCAAAACCAGGGACGATGTCTAGGTACTGAATTCCATTAGAGAGTGGCATTTGCACTCCTCCGATTATTGCATCCATGAATTTGTTGTGACGATTGTCTAAGCAACAGATGAAGGTTGTGGCATTAATCCCATGTCGAACTAGCGGTTCGACCCCAATAAGAGCCCTTCCCAAAATTAACAAAATTTTTCCGATATTTTTTCTTGTAATACTTGACTTCTGTAGGATCTAACAGACCAAGGGTTTGGCCTACAGAACTGGTATTTACAGTAACTTCACTGACTCCTTCTCGGACTTTAAACAACTGTCTAGATTTTAAATGAAACATGGACATATCTTTATATATTTGATCAGCTGATAGGCGAGGTAGCTCAAATGGTTTGGAAAGATCATTATTTACAAACTCAGTACTTCCATGATTTATCCATTGAATATCTTTGCTAGGAAACAATACATCCATGGAAGACGAAGAAGTAGAACCATCATCTGATTTATATTTTAAAGCATCATTATAAGAGATATAAGAGTCCATGATAAACCTAGGAATCGGGTGTCTCTAATACCAACTTGATGCAGGGGCCTCTACACCTGGTAGAGTAGATAGAAATCACAACGTCGGGCTTGTTTCCTTCTGGTTGAATATCTACAACTCACGAACCTGCTACCATTCTTCAATCACTCCTTGTGATGTCGAACATGCGCTAGGGAATTTAACCACGTATCATGTTGTAAGTTTAAAAACCGTATAATCTCAAAATTTTAGGGTTTGGAAGCAAATCACAGCCATCCTTTTCAGCACACATAAAGAATATTCTAACTGGAGTAATTCTAGCGGCCCATTTCCAAATGTAGGGTTTGGAAACAAATCTCAGAATATTAACCGCCCATTTCCAAATTTTCGGTTAAAAAAAAACAAATCTACGCGATGTTTATGGTTTCATCTTTTTTTAATAATTAGGAGCGGCGAATAAAATTGGCCATTAAAATGTTTGGTATTTTAGATGGTTATTACTAAGAATGTTAGTGAAATCAACATAATGGATATTATCCATGAAATCCAACGTTGTATACAGTGCAAGTTTCACAAAAAATTTACTCGTTTCACATCTCATAGATTAATCCCTTCGCTCCCTGTCGGTAGCGGCAAGGCAACGTTGTAGAATTGATATGCTTACTTTATCGATAGATAATACAGCATGCCATCATTTTTAATACTTTCGGACAGGCCCACTATGTGCACGGTAGAAAAACTTTTCCCTAATAAAATTCGATCTTATCAATTTGATAAAGGTTTGTTGTCTAAAGTGACATGTTGTAACCCATATGTCTCTAATGCTTTCAAGGGCGTGCATGATGCTCGTACTAAAGGGAAGATGCTAATGAAATGAGAAGAGGCTTGCTTTTTAAGATAGAAAACATCTAACGCTCTGAAGTTGTGCCATTTCCCTCCAAATGAAGGACCAAGCATATGTCATTAAATAATACATGTCTAGCATCAATCCCCTCATGCCATTCTACACATAAATCAGATCAAAACAAGCCTCCTAATCAGCTAGTCCACCACACAGAAATCAGATCAAAACAGGCCAGTTGTGAGAGAAGAGTCGGACTTCAATGGACGCTTGAGTTGACTTGAAGTTATATGTGGCATATTGTGGGTTGTCAACCATGTATATTTGTGAATGCAAATGATTTACCTTGCAAAGGTCAAACATTGTAAAATAAATATTTACTTTAAAATATTGATTTATCTCATACAAAAAGTCTGAGGCTTTTCTATTCCGATATAACAAAGTTAAATTTTAGTTATTTATAAATCTCTTTTAAATTAATTTATTAATTAAAAATACTAAAAAGATTTATAATGAAATATCTATTTTAAAATTTTGTAACAAAATAAATTGTAATCCTAATTCTAGGAAACAATCTAGTTGCACCAAAAAAGTGTAACACTACAAACTTTAACAAAAATAAACTCTCAACCTAAATAAGGGAACATTAACCTTGCAAAGCAAAAATTCCATTCCACATTTCAAAGCATTTTCTTAACCATATCTTCCCAAAAAAATTAAAGACCCCAATCAAAATTATTGTTTTGTGGCACATTTCCATATGTTAATATTTTATTTCAAAATTGAAAATAATATGTAAATAACTTAATTATATAAAATAATATCAAGATATATAAATTGTTAATATTTTATTTATTATCAACCATCATATATATTATTAATATATTTATTGTTAATAACCAATCACATTTAAAATGTGTTAATATTCCATTATATAATACTAGTTAAAAATGACTTTTATCTTTGTTAATATATAGATATTATAATAATAATACAAATAGACTTTATGTTTTATATACTTAGTGTAATCATGTCATTAAAAATCCAAAATTATAAAGAAAGCAATACAACCTATTGAAAAGATTGACAAGTTTAGGGTGTCAAATGGTGTACGCACATGATTATGGAAACTTTCAAGAACCCTTTTAAATTTACGAGTGTAATAAATGGGTGAATTTCCATCATACATTGGAAATTTTTTAAGGCTATTTTATTAATAGTATAGGTTTATATATAATTTTTTGGTGATTTTTTCACTTTATTAATTTTCATAGCAAATATTTATTATTTTTTAATATTTATTTGATTATTTTGTTGTAATGGTAAATTCTACATTTTTAATCAACTAAAATTATTTGTATTAAAACTACTTAATCTGTTATATTAGATTATAAACAAAAACAAATATTTTAATTAAATAATTAATTCTAAATATAAATAATAGTGATTTTAAATGATAAAAATAAAATTAACACAATGTTTCAAAAGACATTTTATTGTTGTAAGTATGGAAAGGAAGACCAAAGTCTAGACATATTTACAATAGATCCAAGGTTATTTAAACATAATCTATCACAAGCCTAACCTAAAAGCTTTAAACTAATTTAAACTAAGTTATGAATACTTTAGACATATTCTACATTTTAAACTTTACCATGGGTTTAATGTTTTCTATGTAAAATCCAAATTTTTATGTGTTTAAATTGTAAATAGATTCAACACCCTCAAATACCTCCATGGCACCCAAATTATGCAATTTTCATAGCTAATATATGTGATTCTAATATTTTTTAAAGATTTCCAATTGGAATACGAACAAAATTAGACGGAAAATATGCTCTAAAAAGGTTGAAAACTTACAATATTTAGACTACACCTTTTTGGTATTATTTAGCTACTCTAAATTTATGCCTTGGAATAGATCTAGTGAATAATAAACATGGTAACAAATAGTTTGATATGTTTTGTGTTCGGTGTTTTGGAATAATTTCTATCACTTCAAATTCTCATTTTCTCTTTCTAAAAGTTGTTTCTAAAACATTAACTTCATTACATAAACAATGATTAAATGCCAGAAAATAATGAATTAAAGAAAATAATTGAATATAAAAAAGCTTAACTTGCAATAACATACAAAAATAATGAAATATACCAAGATCATAATCATTAAGAAAAAATGTAAAATAAAAACAATATAAACTATAGATATCCATATTGATTTTGCTAATGGGTAACAACTTTAACTTGCAAGGTCACATAAAAGATAAAAAAAAAAGAAAACCAATGATTGAGTAAATTTCCAAAACATTAAATGGAATGTATAATTATGTATAAAAAGCCTTCATATTTGAAACTTCATGTACTAGACCAAAGAAAAGGAGCAACTTATAACCCATTCTATTCTCTATGTTATATTGAGATCTTTATTTTTTGGAAGGCATGTTCTTAAGTGTAGACTGAACACAACAACCAAAGACAATGTAAATCACAATCATTATACTAGATCATTATATTGAGTCAGTTTTTATGATTTCTCTTAATAGCTAGACACACTACCAACTTGTTGTCCAACGAATAAACCAAACTCTACAAATTCTTTGTCTTCTCTTGATTTATTCTAAGGCATCTATTCTTTGAGAACTTTAATAGGAAATAAGTGAAATATTTTATCTGTGTTCACATTTGGACCAAAAATATGAAATGTGTTATTAGGATTGGAAGACAATCTAGTTAGTATCTAATCCTTAGTTAGTATCTAATCCTTTGTTAAATAAGGCTCAAATTGTCTTGTTTGTATTAATTGAAAATGACATCTTACTTTAATACATCAACACTCTTACTACTCATTAGTTTGTATCAAAATTTCCTCCAAGTCTCATGCACTTCAAACTTGCATATACAATGATATACTCATTATTTTGTATAAAAAAATCCTCTAAGGCTCAGATACTTTAAACTTGCATATGAAAATACACAACTCTCGTTCACTCAACATCAATCCAATGAGCATGTAAGTTATAAATCTCATATGAAAACCTTGTATAATATAACAAATACCGGAGTCAAAGGTCATTATGCATAAATATAATGCATATTCATTAATTTATGCTCACTCCTTCCTTTCATTTACAAATATACAAGCTTCACTTAGAGCGTACATCTTGGTAGTCGTGGAAATATAAACATTTTAATTTCATTCTCTTATTTCCCATCTACCTAAGCATTAAACATGTGCAAAGGTTTATTAAATAACTAAATTAATAAATAGCATGGATCCAAGAAATGGTAAAGGAATGAGCTTCATTAATCATAACACATTCAATGATTTTTCTATAATAAGCAACGCCTAGTCTAATGAATAAGACATAGAGATCAATGACCAACAAAGAGAATGTGCCCACCAAGGTAAATTTGCTAAGAAAATACACGGTAGGACCCCATAGGAAGGTAAATAATATAGTTGAGGGATAAATCGACCTCTTCCATGGAATATATGCCCCGACCTTGAGGAAAAATGATGACACGCATATTTTAGTAAGTAGCTATGGTGAAATCACTTATTGAGGAGACGTGTGTGATCTTGTGAAGAGACAAAATGCTTAGTAGAAGTCAAAATAATCCTAGACAATGATAAATTCTCCTAGGCGTTTATAAATTCTCCATAGGAAACCCAAATTCACATCGAGAAATGACAAATTCAGCTATGTAACACAAATTCACAAGTTCACTTAGGAAATGACAAATTTAGGCAATGACAAATTTACCCAGGCACAGATTCTTCCCAAGAAACACAAATTCTCCCCAGGCAATGATAAATTTTCCAAGCAATGATATATTTGCCGAGGAAAATGAGTAACTTGCCCACCTAAAGAAAAAATCAATTCTACCTATAAGGAAAGAGGCGTTGGATTTCTATGGTCGTTGGAAGGAGATATGAGAGAGTAATTGATTCAAAAAGCACAGGAAATCAATTCTACCCAAGGAAGAAAGCAATGGATTTCTGTGGTTGTTGGAAGGAGATATGAGATGAAATTGATTTAGCCTTTTGAAAATATAATTTAGAATAGAAACATCCCATCCTACCGTGATAGCTATGAAATTAAGTCCCTTGATATCTGATATCGATTGGGAATTTAAGGGATGAGATTTACTAGTTGTTGTGACTCTGTGACTCAACAAAACAAAGGAGAAAAATGAAGCATTAATATATTCTACCACATCTCTCTATTTCATCCATTATTCACTTATTGGAAACCATTAATGTGACTTTTAGATTTAAATTAACATGGTACATAAAGCCAATGTAGAAACCAATCATACATTCAAAGAAGATACACAAAACAAGTTATTTACCCCAGAAACCCAAATGGAAAAAATAACATTTGAATGGTAGCTCAATTTATTCCAGTATTCTCTAGTTATAATGTTGCTTATGGCTCTTATTGCTCTCTAGCATCCTCTATTTATTCTCCTCTTTGTGGCCCAAAAATATGCTTTGTGAGTGAATATGCCCATAAATAAGCTTTGTGAGTGAATATGCAAGAGGAGATAGGGAGAGTTGGATTAATGGGAAGACTAAGAGGCCTAATAATGTAGAAGCATCTGATTCAGGACCAAAAATCGAAGGTAGATGATGAGAAGTTGTTTGGAGGCCTCTGAGCAATAATAGGGCATCGAGACCCTCAACCTTATTAAGAATTGTAATCTCAATGTTCCTAAGTTGGCTAGTTAGTTGAGTCAATGGTCCTAAGTTGTTAGTTAGTTGTTGAATAGGACATTAGATGTCCCATGGTATTTACTGGCCCATAGTATTAGCCAGTGCTTTTGGTGTTATGTGAAACTATATATATGTGAGTTTAATAATGAGAAGACAATCAATATGCCCTTTGTGTTTCCTCTCTTTTTATGTGTCTTTGCAAACTTTATCATGGTATCAGAGCTGATGGCCTGATCCTGAAACCTTGTTTTTGGGGTAACCCTTTTCAGAAGCTGGAGAGCACACACTTGACTGAAAGTTGCAGCACGGAATGGAGACAGAACACTCCGGACGCGACAATTTTCCTCCCATTTTTTTTCCCACGATCCAGTGAAGTCGCACCCTCAAAAACCCCTAAAGAGACCCTGGCGCACCCCTGCTGAAGGAAAACTACGCCACCTTCTGAGTTGGCTCACCCTACCTGAAGAAAAACTGAGCCGGATGGCGCACCCTGCCTGAAGGAAACTTGAGCCAGCTAGCACACCCTACATGAAGGGAAACTAAGATGGCTCACCCTGCCTGAAGACAAGCTAAGCCAGCTGGTGCACCCTCCTTGAAGGGAACCTGAGTCGGATGGTGCACCCTTCCTGAAGGTAAACTGAGTTGGTGGCTCACCCTGCTATAAGGAAAATTGCGTTGGTATTAAGGTAAACTACATTCATCGACGCACCGTGTATGAAGACAAACTATGCCAATGGCTCACCCTGCTAGAAGGAAAATTGCACCAGCCTTCCTTTACTCTATAAATTTCTTCTCGACGCACCCTGGAGGTGCACTGTGTCAGTTAGAAGCTTACGCCGGCCAGTTTAAGAGTTTTCATAAGCCATGGCAAGTACAATCATTGTTCAGATCCAGTTTTGAGCGAAAGTATTGCTGACGCCGATCCAAAATATTGGACAACGTTCCAACCTTGATTGTAGAAGATCGAGTCTTGCAGAGATCGATCCAAGAAAAAACTGTTTGAGAAAAGGGTGGAGAAGATCTGGAGTTTCTATCCAGTTTCCAAGGATCTACAGTCTGAAGGATTGCTGATACCAAAGAAGAAATGACCAAGAAGATCGAATCTTGAAGATGGTGCTATAAGAGCTACCAGAAGAAATCGAAGAGGTAAGAAATCTATTAATTTCAATAGGTTCATGGAAAACCTTTGATGGAGACAACTATGAATTATGATCATTAAAAATTAAGGATCTATTAAGGTCACAAGATCTGTGGCATTTTGTAGCTGAAGTGGATCCTAGTGATCTAGAAGCATTTGAGAATTTGATAGAGTATCAAAAGGAAAGAAGGGAAGTTGTTTCCTTAAGTATAATACAAAATAGTATAGATTATTCCATCTTTCATAGCATTACATAATTTTACACTCCCAAAGAAGCTTGGAATATATTGAAAGAAAAGTTCAGTGAAGAGGAACCTGATGTAGAAGAAGATGCAGCAGAGTTCAGTGAAGAGGAACCTGATGTAGAAGAAGATGAAGCAGAGTTCAGTGAAGAGGAACCAGATGTAGAAGAAGATGAAGCAGAGTTCAGTGAAGAGGAACCAGTTGACTTTGCAAGCCATGCAAAGCACCAGGAATCCCACAGTGAAGTGGAAGACAGCTAAGAAGTCTGTGTTTATGATGCAACCAATGATCAAGTAAGCTCAACAAAGCTTGTTGATCTAGCTTTGTTTGTTGATGACAGTGAAATAAAACCTATAAATGCAGTCGTCCCCAGTGACGTGAGTGATAGTCTCTCAGAGAAAGAGACATTTGATAGCAACAGTGATAGTCCCTCAGAGAAAGAGACAGTTGATAACAGCATAGAAGTTGCCCTAACAGCCAGTTCATCAAAGAACCAGAAAACCAGAAGTTTGAGGGAGCTATATGAGCAGACTCCCATTATTGATGAGCAGTATGAGTATGCTATGTTTCCTTGTCAGCCCACAATTTTTGAGGAAGTCATGAAGTATGCACATTGTGTACAAGATGCAACATTTAATGATGATGTAGCTGCCATTAAAACACTAGAAGAGGAAGATGAGGAAGATGAGGAACACGAAGAAGTGAAAGCTCTCCAAGAAGAGCCGAAACTCATTGAAACAAGAGAAGAGGAAGATGTGAATGCTCTCCAAGAAGAGCTGAAATATATTCATCTTTTTTCTGAATTTTTTTTTGAGTGTGTAGGTAAAATGGATAGCAACATACAATATGTTGAAACAAAAGAAGAAGAAGAAGACATGCACTATATTCCAGCACAAATGAAAAGAAATAAAATTGTTTATTGTGCAAAAGCCAAAGAAGATGCTGAAGAACACCTACTTAGCATCAAGTTCAAGAAGACAAAGAATAAGCAGTCCAAGTACACATCAAGGAAGAAAGCAAAGCTTAATTTTATTTGAATGAAATGTATGCCTAGCTAAGGCATAGACCAACAGACACAACACTTTGGCATTGATAGTGCTAACCACACCATCCCACTTGAGATTAAGGGGCTGTGTTAAGATTTGTAATCTCAATGTTCCTAAGTTGGTTAGTTAGTTGAGTCAATGGTCCTAAGTTGTTAGTTAGTTGGTTATTAGGACATTAGATTTCTCATGGTATTCACTGGCCCATAGTATTAGCCAGTGGTTTTGGTGTTATGTGAAACTATATATATGTGAGTTTAATAATGAGAAGACAATCAATATGCCATTTGTGTTTCCTCTCTTGTTCTATGTCTCTGCAAACTTTATCAAACCTAAGGTAGACGAGAAGTGAAGAGTTAATGGGAAGAGATAAAGTATTTGATGGCATGATTAAGGAGAATCCAATCCAAGAGGGTTGGAAGGGAGACCAAAAGCTGAGTTGACTTGGAGGATCAAGTTGTGGTCAAGACAAGGACCTAGTCAGACAGCTGGACAAGTTGATGGAGAAGATGACAAGATGAGGTCGACAACATCAAGGAAGTGGAAGGATTGGAGGATGACTAGAATTGCTGGTAAGACAAGCCAAGGATCAAATCCAAATCTAGCTTGAAGGTTAGTTAAAGTTGAGGAATGATTGATGGGAGAAAAGGGTTGATGCAACAAAGTTCGTTGAGGACATGAGGATAATGACAAGTCGATATAGGGTGGAGTGATCCATGACCAAGAGGTTGAAGAAAGAGGAAATTGAGTCATCGAGGAAGGATATTATAATGCAATCGAAGAGTAGTTTGACTAATAAAAAGGAAGAGAAGTCAATACTAAAGCCAATGCGACACAGAGCTAAATACCTCTCAAAAGGATGGTTGAGTTGTAGGGAATTCGGTGGAGAAGGAGTCGACACCAACAAGAAGAGTTCAGTCGAGGACCAGTAGAGTCAAAGAAATTGATAATGGCTGAAGCTGAGGAGGATGACAACCAGTTAGAGAAAACCGAATGATAGATGGAGAAGAGTTGGGATTTGGGCCTACATCTCCATAGCAGAAGAAGGTTCGAAGGATTTGACGACAGGAAAAGTGGTGCCAACAGGGAAGGTCAGAAGGCTTTGACCGATAGGAAAAGTGGTGCCAACAAGGATCAGTTGGGACAAAAAGGAGATAAAGGACGATAAAGAATCGGACATGTTCCAAAGAGGAGTTAGATTGCAGAAGTTTCACACTAGGATACCTAGAAGATGACGACAGGTAACAGTTGAGACATTGACCGATGACAAGAGCCAAAGTGTAGAAGAGTATAAGTACTATAGCATAGGTAGAGGAAGCATTTAATGTAGTAGTAGCGGTAGATGTGGTAGGTGAACATGCTAGATGGCATGGTATGCAAAGAAGGTTGAAAGTAAGGATTGAATGCCGATGAGATGGATCAATGAAGCACTTAGAGGATTCTAGAAGAAGCAAGAGTAGAAAACTGAGGCAGTGGAAAAAATGTATAAATGGGAATTGGAGCATAAGAGAAGGTGTCATGTCCCAAATTTGGCATTGGGTCACAATGGCCTAAGTAAATTGGCCCTATTTATTAGAGTTTGTCAAATTGATGCTAAAGGTCAAATAATTGCTAAGGAGGAAAATTACTAGTTTCCTAGGTTTGGGGTGGAAGCTTTGGGATTTGGAATAATGGGGATAATAAATGATGTTGGAATGTTAATTTTTCGATAATTTCATTCTATTATCATAAGGATCTTCAAGAGAATAACATGTACAACATATCTCTACAGCATATCAATCATAGACATAAAAGCAATCACACAAGAGACACAGAGTTTCACCGGGGAAAACCAAGAAGGTGAAAAACCCCGCAACTTCCTTAGATATAAGATAAGCCACAATACAAGATCACAATGATCAAACCCAATAAGATGTCTCTAGCCGATGCTTCTCCACCTCCACTAGTGTGCCACTTTCTCTCTTAGCTATGCAAGCTTGAGAAGTGAGTGAATGAATAGAATGAGGGACACACCCCTCTTATTTATACTTGACTTGACCTACCAATTAATTCACTGGGGCTGACTTGCTACTCAAGTCTAATAACCCAACCACATGTGCTAACCAGGGCCAACCCCACACCAGTGGTCTAATAACCCATCAATACAAATGACAACACTTGTCGATGCACATGACGACACTTACAAATACAAATGACGACACTTCCAATCAGAGGAATAACATATCTTTGTGGGATATACAATAAAGTACAAATGTAATACATAGAAGAATATCTTCCGAAGTTACAAATACATCAACACTCCCTCTTAACTAGGAAGGTATTCTTTGTCACAGGTCATCAATACATATTGGCACAAGTCTTCAATTCTGGAGCTTGATCATCATCACTGGATCCCGGAGCATTATCATCACTGTTGTTGTACTCGAAATCTCGATCACTGGGCTATCTCTAAAATCTGCTCGTCATAGGAAGTTTTACAGAGCTAGTCCTTTTTCATACTGGATGTAGGCCTGCCACCGGCAAGTCTTCATCATCTACAGAGCCAACCCTTTTTCATACTGGATGTATCAACATCTACAGAGCCAGCCCTTTTTCATGTTGGATGTAGGCCCACCACTTGTAGGTATTTTTCATCACTGACCATAATGTGGAATCCTCAAGATTTATTACATGCGTCAACAAAACCTAGCTTAGACTATAGGATCTTTTACATGTTGACTATCACACAACCTTAAAAGAGTGTCTTGCAACCTACAAGAACTCTAAAGAGAATCCTAGCTCAGACTATAGGATCTCCAGGACTGATTACGTGTGACCTTCACCACAAAACCTTAAAAGAGTGTCTTGCATCTTGCAAGAACTCTACAGAGCATCCCAGGACTGATTACGAGCTTACTGCTTAACCTATCGGATCTCCAGGGCTGATTACATGTGGTTAGGAAAAACCTTTAAAGAGTGTCCTGCAACCTGCAAGAACTCTACAGAGCATCCTAGGACTCATTACGAGCTTACTGCTCAACCTATCCAATCTCCAGGGATGATTACATGCCTCTTGTAGCAAAACCTTGAAAGAGAATCCTAGCTTAGACTATAGGATCTCCCAGGATCTTTTCTATGCTACATGCACAACCTGTCCACAGCCACGAAGTATCAACCTGATACTCATCATACATCATCCTGATGTACATGATCGTCATGATGATCAACATAGCATCGTCCTGATGCATATCATACAGAGCATCATCTTGATACTCATCACACATGATCATCCTGATCATCGTCACTATATCGTCCTGATACATATCATCCAGAGCATCGTCCTAATACTCATCACACATGATCATCCTGATCATCGTCACTGCATCGTCCTGATGCATATCATCTAGAGCAACATCCTGAAGCTCGTCATCCATGATCATCCTAGTCATACAATGCATTCACGTGATGCATACCAAGTATCTACCTGATTCATATCATCATACATGATCTACTTGATCATATAATGTATCCTCCTGATACATACACAAATACATGATCCACCTGATACATATACAAATACATGATCCACCTGATCATACAATGTATCCACCTGATACATATATAAATACATGATCCACCTGATCATACAATGTATCCACCTGATACATATACAAATACATGATCCACCTGATCATACAATGTATCCACCTAATACATATATATCATACACCTGATCATACAATGTATCCACCTAATACATATACAAATCCATGATCCAACTGATCATATCAAGCATCCAACATGAAGCATATACAAATACATGATCCAGCTAATCATAAAAAGCATCCAACATGATGCATATACATATAAATGATCCAACTGATCATAACAAGCATCCAACATGATGCATATAGATCGGTAACTGGAGCATCATCCTGATGCTCATCACACAACGCTTATATCCACAGCCATGGGCTCCTCTCACCATGCTTGGAATGGATCCTACAAATGTGTCCATCACTTCTTCCTCGAAGTGTGGTAAATCTAAAGAACACCAAGCCTATCTCTGAAGTACTCAAACTTCACTCTGGCTAATGGTTTCGTCAACACATCTACAACCTACTCATCTATCGCAACATACAGGAGCTTCACTACTCCTCTCTGCACCATATCCTTGATATAGTGATATTTGATTTCAATGTGCTTTGACCTGTCATGGAACACTGGGTTCTCTGACAACTTCACACTACTCTGGTTGTCACAATTGATATAGGTAGCATCCAACGGGAGATCAAATAACTCAGACAGTAGCTTCCTTAGCCATACTGCCTCACAACTAGCTGAACAAGCTATAACATACTCTGCTTCGGTTGTACTCAGTTCTACGCAAGACTGCTTCCTGCTAAACCAAGAGATCACACCTAATCCCATACTGAAGCAGCACCCAGAAGTGCTCTTCCTATCTGCAGCATTGCCTGCCCAATCTGAATCAACATAACCCTCTAGGTTAAACTTTTGATTTATAATCATACTTTAGCCCATAATCAACTGTACCCCTCAGGTACCTCAGAATATGCTTTACAGCAACCAGGTGAACACCTTTGGGATCCATCAGGAACTGGCTCAATGTGTTTACTGTAAAGAAAATATCTAGTCTCATGTTCGTCAGGTACATCAAGGACCTAATCATCTGACGATAAACCGTGACATCAACCGGCTCAGATGAAGCATCACACAGAAGCTTTAGATTCGATGCCATGGGTATGGTCATGGCCTTGCAGTCCATCATCCCGAACCTCTTGAGGATCTCCACTGCATACTTCCCTTGTCCAAAGAAGATTCCATCTGCACTCTGCAACACCTCCATGCCTAGAAAATAGTGCATCATCCCCAAGTCCTTCAACTCGAACTCAACTACAAGCTTCCTCTTGGTATCGACAATCAATCTATCCTCACCTATAACAAGCAGGTCATCCACATACAAAAGTAGTATCACTGGATTTCCTTCCTCAACCTTGTAGTAAAGGTTGGAATCTGCTTTACTCTTGGTAAAGCCCAAACTGGACAGGAAACAGTCTATCCTACCATACCAAGTCCTAGGAGCTTGCTTCAAGCCATCCAAGGCCTTCTTCAACCTGCACACATATGACTCCATGTCATGTGTCTCAAAACCAAGTGGCTGCTCCAATTATACTTCCTCTTTGACTACACTATTCAAGAAAGTTGTCTTGACATCCATCTGGTGTATCTTCCATTTCATCATTGTAGCCAAGGAAAGTACTGATCTGATGGAAGTGTGACTGGCTACATGAGAAAAAGTCTCTTCATAGTCTATCCCCTCTTTCTAGGAGAAGCCACGAGCTACAAATCTTCCTTTATATTTTTCTATGCTACCATCAGCAGCATGCTTGATCTTATAGATCCACTTTGAAGTAACCACAGACTTCCCTTCAGGTCTTGAGACCACATCCCGAACATCATTCTTCATGATCGACTGGTACTCCTCGATCATGGCATCCTTCCATTACTGTATCCCCAATCTTGGGAACTTCAGTTTCTTCAATATCTTCAATAGATAAATTTATTTAAACTTCGTTGCTAGAACAAATGTCATAGTCCTTCTTTTGTAGGTGATTATACATGATCTTTCCTACAAAACAAGTTAAATTGCATGATTAAAAACATCTCATAGTTTTCAGAACAAATTCTTACATATAAAGAAATATGTCACACAATCATGCAATTATCTTAGCCAATGCTTCAATACAACATTTATCCATATCCGTAACTTTCTAGATGCCTTCCAATCTCTACCAGAACATTGTTAAGAGTGTGCATAACTCCCGATATGTCAGCAAAGAGGTTTCATTCTAGATAAGTAGCAATGGAATGTTGTAGAGTGCCATAGGCCACTTACCCATTACATGCATATTGGTGGTATACTGCTCATTAATGCAATTATTCTAATATGCATGATACACAAACTAAGCCTAGGAACATAAGTATATACATCATTGAACAGTATTATTTAAACAATCAAATATACAAGAAATGACAATTCAAATACTTATCTTTGTTTGTTTGTTGGGTGGACTCCCTCTCAATCTTTTCTTTCTTGCAGGAACTACTGGAGTGTGCTCGCTCTTGATCTTTGCTTCCTAGATTACTTGTCCTTGAACTTATATCCATCCTTGATCAATATGCATGCTTACTAGTATCATCATTGTTTTATCCTCGAGATCTCATGCATAATCATACATTCATTAGTATAATCTTAATACTATAAAAACTCAATAATCTTAAGCATGTATAGTCATGATCATTTCAAAGACATTAGTATTCAAGGTTTATATAGGACTTTTCTGGTTAGTCATATCATTAATCAAAGTAAGGAACATAATATGCATAAACCCTAGATTACTCAAACTTAGAACTTCATGAATAATCATTATCAATCATACAAAAGTATAAGATCCTTACATAGGGTAGGATTCTAACTTGATATAGGAAAAACATACTTGTCATCATATTTGCTAGCTATATCTAGCAATGTTTTCTTGTTCTCTTCAATGACCTGCATAACTCATAATTTAACCATTGTAGAACCAAATTATACATACCTCTATATGACTATGTATGAGTCGTTGTCTTCATGCCACCATGGTCTTGATTTAGGACTTGATCTATACCTTCATGTTAGCGGATAACATTTTCCTCATACAACACCAAAGTGCATTAGTACAATCATAATACAATCATAAGTGTCATAACCCTAATCAATGAATGTCTTCTATCATGCATTCACACTTTTACTAGGGTGATAAGACAAGTCTAAATTAAACAAGATTGTTACTAAACTCATGAAGACAATCATATTGTAAAATTAATCATGAACAGATTTCAAAACATACCTGTAAGTCATACGTGTAAGATTGCTTGTAGTATTTGTTATTCTTCATTTTGTTCTTAGGACGATCTGAGGAAAAAGCATCTCAGGTCTTCTTATATCTATGATGACGGTGGTGTGAAGATATCTTGTTATGAGATGGCTCCTCTTTACTCTTCTTGGTATGTGCTGTGAGAGATTGATCTTCAATTTTCTTCTTGGGCCACAAGCCTAGCTTCTTCTTGTGGACATTTCTCCCCCAGTCTACTGAAAGAGATCAACTTCTTTCTTGCACAAATTCCTTGGATGAAGGAGTCCCATGACCTAGGTAGGCCATTCAAAGTGGTCATGACAATTTCTCCATTCTCCACCACTTCATCCATAGCTTCAAGTTGTTCCTTGATTTGAGAGACCATTAAAAAAGTAGGATTGAATGGTCTCTCCATTCTGAAGCTTTACCGCTTTTAATTGGTTCTACAGAGTCATCTTCCGATTTATGTTCTTTCCTTCAAACAACTTAGTCAAGGAGTCAAACATCTCCTTAGGTGTCTTTAGGGAAGACACATGGGGTATGAGATGGTCCTTTATAGAATCAACAATGATTCTCTTAGCCTTGACCAAGTGCTTCTTGTGTAAGACCTTAGCCTCTTCTCCCTCTGGGACTGGAACCTCTTCACTTGTGTAACTGTCCAACTCATTCTCTTCTAGGATTAACCCAATCCTATACTTCCATGCTCGGAAGTTATCAACCCCTTTCAAGATTATGCTCAAGCTTGGTGTGGTGAGACATCTTAAGAGGTGCTTCAAATGGAAATAGAAAAGTTATTAGGTCTTACCACTTGATTTGTTGAAAACTGGATCTGGTGCTAGATTAGGGTTTGTCAGAGAAACCCTAAAAATTCAAACTTTGAATTTCAAACTTCTAAAAGGATAGAAAGATGCGCCTTGATGAGCTGATCAAGCTGGTATACTCATAATTTGAAAACTACAAAGTTTCACCCCTCAAATTTGCTTTTCAAACTTCTGGATTCACTAGGGAGGACCCTGAATTAGGGTTTGATTTTCCCGGAGCTTCACCCATCCAAGAAGTTCGATCTTGGTCTCTAAAATTCAATTTTTCAGAGGAGCTTCCAGCCATGGTCTCAAATTTCAGAAATTCCAACTTTTGCAGAGACCCTAATTTCTAGCTTCACTAGATAGGACCTCAAACTAGTGTTTGATTTTCCCGGAGCTTCACCCAACCAAAAAGTTCGATCCAAAGCTCTAAACTTCTATTTTCCTAAGGAGCATCCAGCCATGGTCTCAGATTTTAGAAATTTCACGTTTTGTGGAAACCCTAATTTTTAGGGCCAAAACTAAAAATGCTCAGAATTGAATTCTGTCTCGACAGAAATATGTGCCCTTCCAAGGAGAGTCAATCTAGCCTTCTGCCTTTGATGATCAGGGAAGAGAAACCCAAATATTAGGGATCCCTAGCTTCCGCAGCTACACAGTGCATTCTTCTTAGGTCAGCCCTGATACCATGTTAATTTTTTGATAATTTCATTCTATTATCATAAGGATCTCTAAGAGAATAACATGTACAGCATATCTCTACAGCATATCAATCATAGACATAAAAAAAATCACACAAGAGACAAAGAGTTTCACCGAGGAAAACCAAGAAGGTGAAAAACCTCACAACTTCCTTAGAGATAAGATAAGCCACAATATAAGATCACAATGTTCAAACCCAATAAGATGTCTCTAGCCGATGCTCCTCCTACTCCACTAGTGCGCCAATTTCTCTCTTAGCTATGTAAACTTGAGAAGTGAGTGAATGAATAGAATGAGGGACACACTCCTCTTATTTATACTTGACTTGAACTGCCAATTAATTCACCGGGGCTGACTTGCTACTCAATTCTAATAACCCAACCACATGTGCTAACTAGGGCCGACCCCACACCGGTGGTCTAATAACCCATCAATACAAATTACAACACTTGTCGATGCACATGACGGCACTTACAAATACAAATGACGACACTTCCAATCAGAGGAATAATACATCTCTGTGGGATATACAATAAAGTACAAATGTAATACATAGAAGAATATCTTCTGAAGTTACAAATACATCAACATGGAACAATAGGATGGCATAAATATTTAATAAAGGAGATAAATAAATATATACGAGTGAAAATCAAAGTGGCATTTGATCATGAAGACACATGGAGGAAGTGGGACCCACACAAGCTATAATTTATGTGCCACATGGCATCCTCTTCTTGCAATTTCGAATCCATGGGAAGCCTAATGTTCTTGGGATGAGTTATAAGGTCAATAATACTTGGCATGAGTTAATGAGGTCGAAATATAGAGGAAGAGTAACTCCCATGGAAGAGGAAGAGACAATTTGGAGCTAGTGAGACACTTGGGCTAGATTCCCTAGCTCTATGACAACAATGATGAAGATGCTATAACACCTATGACAAAAATCAAACCTGAAGGCTGAAATATGACATATATGACATGTCAGGGCTAAAAAAAGACTCCAAGAGGGCACTCAAGGGTGTTAGGGAAACTAAGATGCTTCCACTTGTGATTTGGTGGAAGTGCGAGACTAGGAATTGTTGTACAAATGGCGTTCTTTGGAATCTCTTCCCAACTTGAGTTGGCATGAGTCTCTTGGAAGGAATTCGACCCATGGAGGAAATTAGAACTTTATAAATGTCAAGAACAAAGAATGAAACCATCTTTTGATCATTTGTAGAATTTGCAATTGCATTTGTGTAGAGGGAGAGCTAGTGGATGACTAGTTTCTTGCCTTAGCCAATTTCGAGGGTGAAATATTTCCATCCAAGTCGGTAATTGGAAAGGCCATTCAGACCTTTCATTTGGAGCTTTAATGGAGTCCTTATTTGCAGGTATAAGCTACAGGTCAGCTCATGGTTTCTTCTATTGCAGCACATTCTCTCAACCATTTCCAGTTTTGATGGCATATTCTTGATCCTTGAGGGAGGGAATTTTTGGTGAGCTATTGTACTCTTTAGGGAAGCTTATCATTCCCCATTTATTTTTTAATATGAATTAAATACTCTTTTATTCATCTCCAAAAAGTTTCAGGTCGAAATTCCAAGTAGAAATGTATAAATCTCATTTTTAATGAAAGAACAATGCCATTTCCCCACTACATTGATGTACAACATGATAATGCTGATGATTTCAAATGAATGGATGGTTATCTAATACATTTATGATTAATAGACTGACATGGATGTATTTTACAAGTTTCATGTACTATACTTGAACATTTTAAGTATTTTTACTCAGTTTAATTACATTGGGAGAAGAAATAGTGCCATTTTCCCAAGAGTCGAATTGTTGATTTTTGCAGCTGAATGGGAGAGCGTTGGAATAGAGATAATAATCAATTAATGATGCACATGAGACCTTAATAAAATCCTTGAGACATCCCATATCTCGTTTCATAAATTTGAGTGGGTTTGGAGGCATTTGGGAAGCCATTTTCAATACTTACCCCAAGGGGATTTGAACCCCAAATTATTAGTAAAATTGCATACTTGGTTTAGAATCTTAAGAGAGTTTGCAGAGGTCTTTTGATGGTGATATCTCATCCATTAAAAAAATATTTATGTTCTAACATCATACATATACCTTCTCAGAAGATTTGGGAGCAATTGGAGCAATTTGGGGACCTAGAGTTCAAAACTAGTCAAAGGTCTAACTAGGAAAAAAAGTGAAAACTTGCCATTTTAATAAAATTCCTAACAAGGGACATTACAGTGGTATCAGAGCATGGTCCTTGCACCTATGTATTAGGTACATATATTCAAGAATAATTGGCAACCATGTCTTACTATTATGATGAATCGTATGAGTACAATTCTTATGAGGAATATGCAGATGCTTATGAGGAATATGAAGTAGAATGTGAATGGTACGAGGAAGAAGTGCCATCATGCAAAACTTCTTACAATTTCAAGAGAAATGAAGATTATTCTTATGAATTTAAATCTGATGAATATGAGCGTGTCACACCAACTAAGGATAATTCTATGGATGAGTTCCAAAGATGGAAAAAAACATATAACACCTTGCCCCAACAATATAAAAAATATCAAGAATATCTTGCTTTGAGCAAAAATACACAAAATGTCATGTCTTTTGAGTACTTTGCTGAACATATTTTTGAAAATAGGCCCAAAAATGAAGATTTGGAGTTACTAAAGAAAGGTTTATGCCCTTCTTGTAAAGAACCTTGGAGAGAATATCATATATGTGTGCAGGAAATAATGTCCTACTTGAGGAGAGCTTTTGGGAATTCTTCAAAACAAGATTCCAAATACATTGATCCTAAGGAAAACAAGGGGCAAAATGCATCATCTTGCTTGAAGGAGAAAAAGTAAGAGACATCACAAGAGCATGAAGAAGATTCTATTGAGAATATGGAAGATCATTTCGAGACACCTTCTAGCTTAGACATGAACGAAAGAGCATCTACTGATGGATGCTTAAACTATGAAGGAGTACCTACTGATGGGTGCTCACACCTCTATGCTAGTGACATAGAGATCACTTTTGAAAGTGTTTCTGCAAGCCCAAGTTCCATCAAGCATGATAATGAAGACCTTGTAGCATTTGAAGAAGAACCAAGATCAACTTCCCCATCACCACTTGAGCTTCATGAAGTTGGTCCAATAAAAAATGAAGAAGATGAGGAGGTTCATTTGCAAGAGCCTAATTTTCTTGAAGGGATCCTTAAAGATGAATGAAAAGAAGATCCAAGAGTCTCTCGGCATTTTCCATGACACTCAAGCATTGGTGTCAAATTCTTGTTGGAGAGCTACTTCATTGGAGGAAACATCATTCCTTGAAGACATGGAGAAGATTCAAAGAGCAATGTGCCACATCAAAGGTAATTTCATGTCTTTGCTTTTTGATAGAAACTATTTGTTTGAGTTTAATGAATTGTTATATGATGCATACTTGAAGAATAATGAGGATAATCATAAGCTCAGAATTAAAAATGAGCAACTTCTTGAAAAGTTGCAAGATACTTGTTTTTCCTCCTATATTTCAAATTGTCAAATGGTAGATTGTTTGGAGGATTCTTATGACATGGTGGGTCATGTGAAATGTGGAAATTTGAATGTGCTTAATGTGTTTGAAGATGAACTTGAAGAGATCCGAACACTTGATGTGGTGGAAGAGGAACTTGAATTGTCTCTTGATGAAGGTTATGCAATTTTTAAAGAAGAGCATGATTCCTCTACATTGGAACTAATCTACAACAAAGGTTTCACACTTTTGAAGGAGTTGTATGATACTAACCATATGGATCCTTTCCACGATGAAACTTCTGCACTTTTTTATCATTTGGGTGAGTTAGTTAATTCTCTTACATCCTACAATTCTATGTTTTACAGCATTAGTCCCAATGAAGAATGGGTGAAAGGGTTCTTTTTTATGGTGCCACATGAGGAGTATGGAACTCCTATATTTACTTTTTATGATGATATGGTTGGAGCACATTCTTATTCACATTTGCAATAGCATCCTTTGTTACTTGATGATGATGCACATCAACATGGATGCACCTATGATATGCATTCGAGTCACTTGAAGACTCATGGTTTTTCTCGTTCAAGACTTGGTTCATTTGATGTTGGAGGAGCTTTATCCAAAACCAGGGTGAATAGATTTATTATTGAAGAATATTTTTCTTGGCAGACACATACTTTGTTATATCTTTATGATTCTCACATTCATGGATGTATGGGTGAGACTTCTTTGAGTCCTTTGAAGTCTCCTTGTTTTTTCTGCTCATTATTTGGTTAAGATTTTAGTGGATATTCTTCATTCACTTCTTGGATGAAAGAATACATGGCTGACTATTTTCATGCATATCACATCCTTTTGGAGCAGCATTATTGGACATGGGATCCTCACCTATGTCATTGGAGCAGATGTGATTGGACACTTGAAGATTATATGCACCTGAAAAATGGTGGTCTACTTGCTTGGAGGTATAAGCACTTTCATGACTCTTTGATGAAGCATCTTCTTGATATACATTTTCATTATGTTGTTATGTACTTTGATGATATATATTTTGTACTCATGATGTTTGGAAGAATCCATACAAGAAAATGGGATCCAGGAATCCTCTTATCTGATGGTATGGGTTGGAGAGCACTCTTGATTGTTGGGGTGCAATAAAAGCAATGGGACCCCAGAATAATTTTTGTCTCATTGGTTTCATTTTTTTGGGGGGAAACAAGCAGTATGGGAGATGGATTTCCCACTTAATAAAGTAATTTTTATTAGAGTCATGTAGCAGCAAGCATTGTGGTTCCTCTCTAAAATCTTCATGGAAACTCAAAGACTCAAGGTTGGGCAATTCAATGGCAACTTCAAAGAATTATACAGAAAGCAAGTTCTTCAACACCCATGTTTGAAATTGCTTGAGGAGAAGCAATATTGGGAAGGGAGGATTTTTCATGTCCCAAATTTTGCATTGGGTCACAATGGCCTAAGTAGATTGTCCCTATTCATTAGAGTTTGTCAAATTGATGCTAAACGTCAAATAATTGTCAAGGAGGAAAATTACTAGTTTCCTAGGTTTGGGGTGGAAGCTTTGTGATTTGGAATAATGGGGATAATAAATGATGTTGGAACATTAGAATGGCATAAATATTTAATAAAGGAGATAAATAAATATATACAAGTGAAAATCAAAGTGGCATTTGATCATGAAGACACATGGAGGAAGTGAGACCCACACAAGCTAGAATTTATGTGCCACATGGAATCCTCTTCTTGCAATTTAGAATCCATGGGAAGCCTAATGTTCTTGGGATGAGTGATAAGGTCAATAATACTTGGAATGAGTTAATTAGGTCGAAATATAGAGGAAGAGTAACTCCCATGGAAGAGGAAGAGGCAATTTCGAGCTAGTGAGACACTTGGGCTAGATTCCCTAGCTCTATGACAACAATGATGAAGATGCTATGACACCTATGACAAAAATAAGACTTGAAGGCTAACATATGACATATATGACATGTCAAGGCTAAAAATAGACTCCAAGAGGGTGCTCAAGGGTGTTAGGAAATCTAAGATGCTTCCACTTGTGATTTGGTGGAAGTGGGAGACTAGGAATTGTTGTACAAGTGGCGTTCTTTGGAATCTCTTCCCAACTTGAGTTGGCATGAGTCTCTTGGAAGGAATTAGACTCATGGAGGAAATTATAACTTTATAAATGTCAAGAAAAAAGAATGAAACCATCTTTTGTTCATTTGTAGAATTTGCAATTGCATTTGTGTAGAGGGAGAGCTAGTGGATGATTAGTTTCTTGCCTTAGCCAATTTCGAGGGTGAAAGATTCCCATCCAAGTTGGTAATTGGAAAGGCCATTTAGAAATTTCATTTGGAGCTTTAATGGAGTCCTTAGTTGTATGTGTAATATATAGGTCAGCTCATGGTTTCTTCTATTGCAACACATTCTCTCAATCATTTCCAGTTTTGATGGCATATTCTTGATCCTTGAGGGAGGGCATTTTTTGTGAGCTATTGTACTCTTTAGGGGAGCTTCTCATTCCAAATTTATTTTTTAATATGAATTAAATACTCTTTTATTCATATCCAGAAAGTTTCAGGTCAAAATTCCAAGTAGAAATGTATAAATGTCATTTTTAATGAAAGAACAGTGCCATTTCCCCACTTAATTGATGTACAACATGATATTGTTGATGATTTCAAATGAACGGATGGTTATATGATAAATTTATGATTAATAGACTGCCATGGATGTATTTTACAAATTTCATGTACTGTACTTGAGAATTTGAAGTATTTTTACTCAGCTTAATTGCATTGGGAGAATAAATAGTGTCATTTCCCCAAGGGTCGAATTGGTGATTTTTGCAGTTGAATGGGAGAGTGTTGGAACAGAGATAATAAACAATTAATTATGCACATGAGACCTTAATAAAATCCTTGAGACATCCCCTACCTCTTTTCATAAATTTGAGTGGGTTTGGAGGCATTTGGGAAGCCATTTTCAATACTTACCCCAGGGGAATTTGAACCCCAAATTACTAGTAAAATTGTATACTTGGTCCAGAATATTAATAGAGTTTGCAGAGGTATTTTGGTGGCCATATATCATCCCTAAAACACACATTTATGTTCTAAAACCATCCATATACCTTCTCAAAAGATTTGGGAGCAATTGGAGCAATTTGGGGACCTAGAGCTCAAAACTAGTCAAAGGTCTAACTAGGAAAAAAAGTGAAAAATTGCTATTTTAATAAAATTCCTAACAAGGCACATTACAGAAGGGGGATTCAAGATAGTCTAGAGATTATTTTTTATGATGTTTTTATAGATTCTCAGCTAAGTTTCATTGTAATAGACTCGGGTCGACTGAGCGAATAAGGGACTTCACCTTGATTGTAATCAAATCCTTGCAATTAGATTTTATGAATTAATAGAAAGACATTATTGGTGTCATTGTGTTTGTGGTGTATGTGTGTTTCTATTTGTGCACTTTGATAAGGAGGTCGATTCGAATCATGCTTACCGATTAGAGCAAATTTGGGGTCTAAAATGGGCCTTCTAAGGAAAATAATAAAAAAATCCATGTCACACTAAGTTAAAGGTGTTATCTAGTGAAGGTGAACCTATAATATTTCATTAATGATAGTTGACAAGTATGTTGGGTTAGCATATAGTTAAGAGATGATGGGCCCTTTCATTCTAAAATGAGCCTTTGGGGAAGCTAAGTGAAGTGTGTTGAGATTCAAAAGTGTTAGCAGGAGAGTCAAGTGGAACCAAAACCAACCCAAATTCTGCAATGAAGAAAGAGATAAATCACACTAGGGAAGCAAAGAGAGGTTCAAACCTAGAGGGAGAAATAAACCCTATCACAAGCACGAAAGAGAGAGATAACCTAACGAGGGGGCGGCAGGCGCGGGGGGGGTCATCTATGACCCCGGAGGAAACAAACTAGTGGATTTCTCTTGGGGTCTTGGACTTGGCACCAACAATCAAGCTGAATGGCTTGCCTTGTTTCACTCCCTAGAATTAGCAGTCTCCCTCAACATGAATCGTCTTCAAGTTTTTGGGGACTCCAAGCATGTTATACAGGCAATGATCAATAGCGCCCCACTAAAGACAGGCCAAAACCGGAGAATACAGAAAAGAATAAAGCGCCTCTCCCTCCCAAAAGACACACTCTACTTCCATGTGCTAAGGGATCTTAATGGCAATGCCGACACTCTCGCCAACAAAGGAGTCAAGTTGGATTTGGGGCAAGTAATCCTAAATAATGTCTCTTCTTATCATTTTATACCTTAATGATTTTTTGGTCAAGTCATTACACTCCTTGGCATTGTCATAGGCACGATGGCCCTTGGTCTAATCCCCCCCACCTTTGGATTTGCTTTGATCATGGAAAAATTTGGCTTAAAAACCTCCCTCCTTACTCCCGCGACGTCCCTTGTCTTGGACTCCACCCTCCCCATCGCCATCACATGGCCCGCATCCCCCAGCAAGCTCCACGTACCCCACTCCACGTGCCAGGTACCTCTCTCACGCCCGGGCATTTAACAGCGCAGGTGAAGGCGGTTGTATTCATTAGCACTATGGCCATTCTCCCTCTCGACGCTCCCGATCCTGCTCTGCATCCGTTCCTTCAGCACTTTGCAGAGCTGTTTGCAGACACTCCCCCGGCTGCTCACGAGATGGACGGGGTCAGGCAGGCGATTATCACCTTGAGCCGCCTCACCTCAGACATTAAAGTTTATTTATCCAGAACCTATTCCGCCGTCTGCAACACTGATAACAAAATCGACGAGCTTGTGGAGGAGGACAAATTTTTTCATTCCAGGCTTATCAGTTTGGAAACACGAATGGAAGGCATTGACAGGAATGTAATTGAACTCATTGGGAAGCTCGACAGTGTGAAAAATGATCTCTCTGTTCTAGTTTGCAAAACGCAGCTCAGCTTTGCACAGGAGGCTCCAATGGCGAATCTGGAAATGGCAGAGGCGACCTCAGTTAATCAACCGAATCATGGATAATGGCACTTTGGTGCAGGTTCCTCCCAGCTGTTTGTTTTAAATGTTTTTTTGCCTTAAGTTATGTAATCAGTTTGTGAGGGTTTATCCCACTAGCTACAGTAGTTTTCTTATGAATTTTGATAGCAAAAACTCTCAGAGGACAGACTTTAAAAACCTCTGCTATTTTCCTTTATCAGATGCAGAATTTGAATTTTTGATAATGTACTGAATGGCTGTGCACAGCCTTTGTTAATATCAAACCTTCTTCCCTGTTTCTGTTTAAAAAAAAGAGAGAGATAACCTAACGACAAGATATATCAAATTGAGAGAAAGAAAGAGCAATGTATTATGGTGTTATTATCCATTGGTGGTGTGAGATAGTTTTCTTGTTGCTTAATTTCACATGTTCCTATATTTATGAGGCGTCTAACTGTTAATTCAATTCCTAGACAAGGATTTCATTATATTTTATAAAAAATTCCAGTAGTCCTTTTTAATTTCAATTTGATCATAATGTATTAGGCACTTAATTTCACATGTTCCTTTCTTAATGAGATAATATGATTCCATGCTTTATAAATTTGTAAGCTTAGCTTAAGTGAAAATCAATTTTAGTTTTCATTTACCTTTTTGGTTATTAATAGGGAAACATTTGAACGACATGCATCCCACAATGTGCCCACAATGAACTTATCTGCAGTTCTGATGTAGTTGTTTACAATTGATGATATAATGTAGGTGCAACACTTGTAATTTTTCAATCGGGTTTTGTTGGCGTGGGAGTTGAGCACTTGCGTCAACAAGGAGGGATTGATCCATTCCGAGGGTATTTGGGAAACCCCAAGTCATTGTGAATGATCAACCCTCGTGGATTTTACGGCTCCATTAGCTTAGATTATTCCTAAGTATGAAAACTAATCTAAATAAAAACATAGAAAGCCTATGAATACTCTTATCTAATGATTAATATTATATATACAAAGGAACTTGAAATGTGAACTAAATACAAATGCACATCTAAATTTTGGAATCCAGGGCTTCTACTTTGTTTACATATTTTTGTTTTATAACAAAATAACAACTTTAAAGGCTATGACAAACAAGCTAAATTCTAAAATAAAATAAAAATTTAACGTAAAATTGTAAAAGTACCTCATATGCATTTATGAAGATGGTATTTCATACGTATCAACTATGTAAAATAACTATCATAGGAGAGTCAAACCGAAGTCAATTTGCGACTCCAACCATGACAGATATGCATCTAGAGATAAAATAATTAAAATACACAAATGTTAGATAAATAAAAATTAGTACTCAGTCGAGGAAAAATAAATGAATCTACTTAAATTGACTAAGACTAGTATAAGAAGAAAAAGCAACTTATTGTCATCAAGAGCACATGAATCCTAAGATCAATAACAACAAGGCTAAAAGAAATCACTGATAAGAATCAAGCTTTTAGTTCGGATTATCATCTCAAACTAGTATCAACCAACCTAAGTATTCCAAAACACCACATAACATATTAATATACGATCAATATCATTAATCAGAAATGTTCTAACTAAGAAAATCGATCATGTATTCCTATGTTTTTTTAACACAATTGTAATTTAAGATCTGAATCGAATCCAGATTAACAAGAGGAAATTAGGACAATGCTTAAAGAAAACATCATGGACAGGTGAAAAAACATTAAATTAACTAATGATCACTGACATAATTTCAGAGAATCAATTAGTTGTTTAATTTGTGACACATTTCTACACGCAGGCAAGATTATATCATCAAATTGCTAGACCAAATAACAAGAGGAATAAGGTGAACCATAAATGAAAACATATAGAAAAGCTTCTTATATACTTATCATAATGATTCATAAACAAATTGTTATTAAGTCTGATATAGTTTTTCACCATCCAAAAGGTTCCCTCTTCAATGTCAATTAGTTCTATTTATAATAATCAGGACATATCTGGCTAAATCGAGTCTAAAGCCTACATATGAAGACCGAAGATCATAAATTTAGGATATTTGTTCAACGTTTTTCCTAAATTTATTTATACAATTTGGAATGTTAACAAAATAAGTTGATTAAGCCCATGGATAGGATGGTAAATCATGAATATCTATATAATTATTATCTGAGGCTTACTTGTGATAACATGTAAGCATTCCACCTTTTCATTTGCAACCAAGATACTCTAACTTGAAGTCCACAACTTCTATGGATTATCCATATAAATCGTGATCCTCAAAATAGACTTTAATGGAACAGAGAAACCAAAATGTTGTAATCTCCCTTGCCAACCAAACATTTTTAACCCAACGCAAGTGCCACTTTCTCCACATAAATTTAGATCCCGCGAGATTAAATGGATTGATTATTAATAAGATGATAATTTTAAAACATTGAGATAAAATGGCTAAAGATACTGTAGCTACTTCAAAATGAAATGAGTATGAGCAGGGTATCAAATCAAGATAAAAATTGAATTTCCTTACCATCAATAAAAAATGAAAATGTTGCATACCATATATACATCAATAGATACATGCATGGACTCAAATTATCACTTCAGAAGAACTAGGGTGACAAAAATGTTAACACCAAAAGTGTGTATAATCGTGCCAGCTGTAGAGGCCTTGAAACTCATTTCCTCTTGATGATGTTCATTGAGAGCCCTCTTTTGAGTTTCAAGCCGATTTATCTTGTTTTTTAAGCAATCGATGTACTTAGCCATATAGTACACTTTATCTTCGTAGTAATTGATCAAGTCCTAATAGTCAGAGTTGCATCTTGGTTTTATATTCATGTGATCGCCCATTGGAGACATATGATCAATTGGATCGTGAGTATTATTCTTATCCTGCATAGGGATCTCTGTTGACTTGTCCATATCTTCACTAGGAATGTGAATTACTGGGATAACATCCCTTTTCATATCATATTTACAAATATTGGTTTTCCTATTCATGTTAAAATGAGATATAAGCCTGGCTTGTTCTTTAACCGAGATGTCTTTCGTAATTTCATGTAGAGGCTCAGAGAAATTTTTATTGTATTTTGATTAGACCCTTTCCATACCAGATGTATGAAATCAGCTTGTTTATTCTCTGAAGGTGCGATTCCAACCGCCTCAAACATTTCGACTTTATTGCCAGGATCATGACTAAAAGTTTCAGGGTTCCCTTGATCAAGGATTTCTTCTAATCCATTCAACGCGTCAAGCAATCAGACTATTCCATAACCCTTCAAGGTGTTATCCACGATAATATCCAAAGATTCATGCAAGCCAAGATTTTGAGAAATCAAGGAACTTATGGTTACATTATTTGTAGAACTATCATTCATGGATGTTATTAAATTTTATCGTGGGGCTATGACACCAATATTCTTTTGTTGACCTTCATCGTATATGGATTGAGAAACCCCCGATGTTGGGCCAATAATTGGGGTTAGAGAAAGAGTTGTATTACCGATAGGGACTCGTTCCTGGTTGAATTCTACGACCAAAGAGGCCCATGTGACAGGAAAACAAGTAGGATCATTGTCTTCAGGAATTGGTGGAATCAATGACACATGAGTCTCATCTAGATCTTGAACAATGGGGATTTATATACTAACTACATGATCAGTTTCTTCTACTCCTATCTTTTCCAGATGACCATCCACAATACCAACTAGAGATTCTCCTAATAAAGGAGAGCAACACTTATAGGAGGAACCAACTTAGATTGATAGAGCATAGTGTTTTGATCAGGCCGATCATCATTAGTATGGATGAATGGGAGATCGATCATCATTAGTATTGATGAATGGGAGATCATTAGTATGGGATTTGCAATGCTTAGGGTTAATGATAGCATTGCCTTGGTACACATAACCTTGTTCACAGGATGATAAACACATGCCACCCTCATTAAACTCACAATCATGATACCAACCATTTTTACAATCTTTATCATAGTTCTTCATGTTGTGGTTAAAGATAAGACCATACACAAATATTCGACAACAGCTTGAACATACAAATTGATAATTGCATCCCCTTGATTTTTATGATCGTCTTCATTTTTTTTTATTATAATAATCATTTGGTGCCATGAACACCATTTAGTGCCATCACATAAATATTTATGGGCAAGAAAAATCGATTAACCTATGATGTGCATGGGGGAAGAACAAACATATTGAATGATAAATAATTAATTATATAATGTGCATTTTAATTCCTAGTAGACTAAAATAATCATTCAATATCGATTTTAGTTACTCCATACAACTATTTACATCTAATATAATAAGATTGCCCATTCTAACCAATGAAGAATGACACTTAATCAAGTTTATATGCCATAGGTGTGATCCAAGGTATATTTTGAATGAGAACACCATCTCAAGTACATACATCATTCAAGCCATCAAATAATATCAAAACATGAAAAATGTTGGTCTCCATTAAACTATAGACACAATAATAGGCATGGTAAATAAAATTGCCACATCTATAAGCTAAGTGATAATGCATTGTATCATTCATATTTGTCCAGTTTAATCTTGGCAACCTTATTACTACAGTTAATATTTTAAAATATATAGTTTATGAAGACCAACACTATCATGCTCAATCGTGAATGATGAACCTTGTAGAGTAGAAATGTTTAGAAAAACCAGTAATGCAGAATATTAGGTAATGAATTGAATTGATACCATGCAACTGGTGTGAAATCGGATGAGATAAAAAGGTAAGCCACAATCAAAACCTGAATTAGAAATTTGACCCAGGTCACTAGCTGAAATTCATGTTCCAGAGAATCAATGATCAATGTCTACAAGTTTCTATTTAGTCCCAAAGTAAAAGGATGTACCCATACATTTGGTAAAAATGTAAGGGTATTAGTTGGTACATGCCAACGAGTTTTGATGACGAGGCCAATCATTTATTGATGCACATGGTTTTCCAGCACTTTGATGGGTTGGTGGGGTTGAGCAGGAGTTGATTGCAATTGCTATAGGTCTGACTTGTAGAAACTTCAATATCTAGAATTTTCTATTGAATTTTTTGGTGTATACTTTATATTAGGTATTCCATAATTTACTAGACCATTAACATCTCAGTGGATGTGTTTTATCCTACCTCTTAAAATAAAATTTTCATTGCATATTTTCATGTGGATGGATAGTCCCATGATTTCATGAATTGACACTTCAGAAGATAGGGAAGTTAATGTTGCAATGAAGCTTGTACTAGGCTTATTTAATACTTGTGGGTTCACATTGGGAATTCTAGAAGTGCGTAGTTGAATTTGAATCCAATTGTGTGTCATTGTAGCAACCATTACTTGGGGAAAATGAAACATCCTTGTATTTCTAGAAGAGAAGCTTATGATGCAGTTGCTCCAAACACTAACTCTACATGGCAATAGGATAAAGACCCACACCAAATGGGATGCTAAGATATCTAACAATAACACTGGGACGAACAAAATTCTGTGTTGCCGGAATCCATGGAGGGGGATCATCAAGACCAACCAGCCAATAGTTTGTGTTATGATCACTCACAATAGCCCTAGAGGCCTCACAAAACATCAACAAACATCATTTATCATACACTATAAAATTATATGTATCTTTATTGTCTAGCACCAACCACCGAATCTTAATCAGCTCACATAGACAAGAGTGAATCATATGAAAAATGATTGTTCACCATCTCTCAATCATCTGCCATAGATACACCCCTCAATTGACATTGAAAATAGGTAGATTCCAACTAATAACCAAGGCCATATACTGCCAACACATAAATATAGGGTGCCAAGGGGCACCCTTGCCTAATATATCTCAGCTTAATAAAGGAATTTTTTTATTTGAGTTCATTTCTTGTTCGACTAAATTATTGCTAGATATGATACATTAAATTGTGTAAGAACCAACTGGTTTCAAATTTCAACCATAATTAACTAAGTTTGAAAGTAGCTTCTCATGGCTCAAGTCTAGGTGACAATGTTTATAGTGTTCTCAGATTTAAATGCCCATAGTTTAGTGCTTATGAGATGACAGTGGTTTGCAAATCATTGAAATATAAAATGGTGGCATCAAACTGCAATGTGTAATTACCTCCTTTTCTGACACCACTACAATTTTTTTCACCTTAAATAAGATACAGTAAGATAATATTCTTAATATCTAACAAATGACCAAGAAATAGGTCAATAAGACTAGAGAGTACAACCAATATTCAATATACTATGGGAGTGTCTATAACACGCCTAGATGCTAAAAAGTCATCGAAGGGAAAGTTGATGAATGAATTAGCTACTAGGACATCCTCAAGAAATGATAATGGCCTATGGTTTTCCTATAGTTATTATAATTTGTTACTAAAAACAACTAAAATCTACCTATAGTTTTATTTAGATAAAGATAAATATTGACAACCCTCTAGATATCACAATAAAGATAAATGACTAAAATACGCCTATTGTGATATCGTTCAAGACCAACATTGACAACCCTCCCTACACTTCCCTCGTGATCTAATACATATCCTGGACAAGCAAATATAGGTAGAATCTGGATTGTGTAACAAGGATGTTCAAGGTCGTCTTCATAGTCATCATAAATAGGAAGGTTACTGTAACTTTTTGAAAATGACAATTGGGCACTATGATCTTCTTGAACATCTAGGAAATGACATGTTTCCTCTAGATAATAATGTTCAAAGAGGTTTTGTATGAGAAAATCAAGAATTGAAAGCTCAGATCTGATGTCTATGTCCTCATACTGATGTATTGAATTTTTTGTTTTTATTTTATCCCTCTCTTGGTTAACATCTACAACCTCTAAAGAAAAATTCTTGATTTCATCGTGAGTCAGCTATCTATGTATAATATCTACTCTTACATCTTCAAAACATAGCTCCTCACTATGTGTTTATGCTAGTTTAAAAGGAGATGTAGAGTCATCTTTATCTTGACAACTTTGTGTCAAATTTTGTACATGAACATTTGTTGCAAACTTATTTGAAAGAGACTATGTTTTCGAATGATACCCATTTTCTTGCTCAACTTCATATTTGTCCCACAAAGGTTCAGTGATATGGGGATCTTTTCAAATCACTTCCAAACTCTTTAGGGTGTTTGGTAGATGAAACTAGTGGCTTCTTGTAAATGATAAAAGTTCATTATGCAATTATTCCATGCCTTGGAGAAATGCCTAAATGTAGGCTACGGGAAAAGGCACCCTTTTATATTTTTACGAAATTGGCCATCTAATGATATATCGTAGATCCAACTAGTCTCTTTTAACCACAAAAGGATAGTTGCATTTTCACTCACAACATAGTTTGATGTAACTTGGGCTAGGTTTGATCCCACTTATGTTGGCACTCCCTCTCAAGATAATGAGTCTGCTGGAAGTTCATTGATGAACCTGCACAATGGGTTCGTCAAATAATGATAGATGGTATATCCAACTAGTCCTTTTTAACCACAAAAGGATAGTTGCACTTTCACTCACAACATAGTTTGATGTAACTTGGGATAGGTTTGATTCCACTTATGTTGGAACTCCCTCTCAAGATAATGAGTCTATACTGTAAGTTCACTAATAAACCTGCACAATAGGTCACTAGAATGGTTGACCCTGAAGTGGAATTGCAAGCTGAGCTAAAATACATACTAATGGATTTTCTCCATGCAAATTCAAACCTTGAAAGGAAAATATCAGGTTTTAGTGAGGTGAGTTTTGTGGTGGTTCTATACTTTACATTTATCATTACTCTTTTGTGTTATGAAAAATTCAGTTGATGTTTAGTGCTTTCTAGTTGCCACACATTAGCTTTAGAATTTTTAATGTTCAAATTCCAACAAGAAATGTAGGTTCCATTAAGGATATGTCTATTGCAGGGATTTCTATGATGATATTATAACATGTAGGATATTTTCAAAAGCCATTTAGTAGGTGAATGCCTCACTGATACATGCAAGTATATCGTATGCCCTTATTACTTTTGAATTTTTTCATATTTTTGAAAGGCCTGTTATCTATTTAGAAGGGACATATTCATTCTAGCTTTCAAATATTATTGAGAATATGTTACAAAAATTGTTGCAAGAACTTGGAAGTTGCATAGGAGATGTTAATGTTTTTTATTGATGATTGTTTCGAGATCACTACTCTAATGTGCCATGTGTATTGCACTTGATTGGGTAATATTTGTGTGAGAACTTCTTTAGAAAATTCAGTGGGATGGTTGGATCAGAGAGGTCCTATGATCCAACAAGAAAAGTTGTTTCTCAAAGAACCAAAGAAGGTGTTTCTTGTGAAACTTAGTACACTGTAAGGGTTCAAAGAATACGAAAGAAGGATGGGAATAGGGTGTTTGATTACCATAATGACACTGGTATTTTGGATATGCTAGAAGGAATTGAGCTTCAATTTTGTTGGTATAATAAAATAAAAGGGAAACACTTCTACAAGTATGATTTGACATATTATCTTTTTGTACAACTTGATTTTTTTATAGAAATGGGAAACTTATCATACAAAAATAGGAATGACACATAGAAATTAGAAGAAAGTGATGAGAATTCTTTTTTTTATTTTGTCAGAAATCTCAACAAGATTATCAAGGCCAACGTTGTTGGAAGGTTCTCAATAAAGAAAATTGACATTGTGGAAGATGGAGAACTTAGTTTATTCTATACTAGTGGTCATTTATAGATGATGTCAAGCTCATTTGATCAAAGACTTTATCTTTACATGTTTTCAAAATTGAAGGCGATGCCCCCTTTAAACTTTTAGTATATTTTTAGTAGTAGAAATGGAGAAAGTGACTCTTTTGATTACAATGTTCTATCATAAGCATCATAGCTATAAGATAAATTAGTACTCTTGACTTAACAATTATTTTGACTTATCATATACTCCATTTTCTTTATAAAACATATGTGAATGTTTATAATTCGTTTAAAATTTATGGATGTATGTGTGAGTTGTTTTTTTTTCATCCTTTCTTCTCCCAGCAGAGACTTGAATCTTTTTGTAAAGATCTTGGAGCAACTTCTGGAATTGTATTTGGCTTTTTGAAATTTTGATAATATTGCAACTATTACTATTAACTCCACTCTATGTTTTATTTTTGTGGGGTTATTTTTTTTATTGCGTAGCGAATTTATTTAGATACGAGGTATGATTCTTGGAATATTAGGCACAACAATATTTTAATTTTGTGGCAGTGAGATAACCAGGGTGATAGTATTTTGTTCTTTTATGTAGAATGTTATTGATGTGATGTCCAAAAGGTTAGTGTTTCCACTTGTTTTGAATATGTATGCAATATTTCACACTTTCTCCATGATTGAGGTTGAGTTTGCTAGTGTTAAAACTAAGGTAGTCTTGTAACATTATACATTTTGTTGTTATATACAAGGCCAATTTCTAAAGTGTGTTTATTTTCTAGATAGAAGTCACATTGCTTCCTATGACATTGTTCAGTATGCATGAATATGCATTTGGTTCCTCATCAACTCCAAAGCTAAGAGATTTAGCTAATTGGGATTTCCAGAGTTGAACAATTGTATTGTATTTTTTGTAGGCATTCTACCATCCTTATTTACATACCCTATATGAATTGAGGTCAACCATGAAGTCAACCTTGGATTGAAGTCAAGCTTGGACTGAGGGAAACATTGGATTGAAGTCAACCTTGAAATGAACCTTGTATTTAATTCAACCATGGATTAAATTCAACCTTCGATTGAAGTCCACCATGGATTAAAGTTAACCATCGATTGAAGTTGACCTTGGATTGAAGGCAACCTTGGATTGAATTCAATCATGGATTGAAGTCAACTGTAAACTATTATTATCTATGGATTAATGTCAACAATGGTTGAAAGTAAACCTCACTTAAAAGTCAACTCTGGTTTGGAGTCAACTATGGATCGATGTCAACCATGGTTCAAAGTCAAACTGGCTTAAAAGTCAACTATGGATTGAAGTCAACCTTAAATCCAACACTGAATTAAATTCAACCTTGAAGTCTACTATGGATTGAAGTCAACCCTGGATTGAAGTTGACCTTGGATTCAAGTCAACCTTGGATTGAAGACAACCTTAGATTAATGTCAACCTTGGGGTTCAACCTTGGATTGAAGGTAACCTTGAAGTCAACCTGGATTGAATTCAACTTTGGATTAAAGACAACCATGGATTGAAGTCAACCATGAACTATTATTTTCCATGGATTGAAGTCAACCATGAACTATTATTTTCCATGGATTGAAGTCAACCATGGTTTAAATTCAACGTTGTTTAAAAGTCTACTATGGTTTGAAGTCAACTATCGATTGAAGTCAACCATGGTTCAAAGTCAACCTTGCTTAAAATTCAAGGATGGACTGAAGTCAACCATGGTTTAAATTCAACGTTGTTTAAAAGTCTAGTATGGTTTGAAGTCAACTATCAATTGAAGTCAACCATGGTTCAAATTCAACCTTGCTTAAAAGTCAAGGATGGACTGAAGTCAACCATGAATTATTATTATCTAGGATTGAAGTCAACCATGGTTCAAAGTCAACCTTTCTTAAACGTCAACCATGGTTTAAATTCAACCATGGATCAAATTCAACCATGGTTCAAACTCAACGTTGCTTAAAAGTCAATTATGGCTTGAATTTAACATTACTTAAAATTCAACTATTGATTAAAGTCAACCATGGTTCCAATTTTATCAACCAATTTAAAAATGTGCCTGTGGATTGAAGTCAATCAACTATGGATTGAAGTCTACCTTGGAATTAAGTTAGCCTTATAGTCAACCTTGGATATAAGTCAACTTTGAATTGAAGGAAACCTTGGCCCATAAAGTCAACCTTGTACTAAATTCAACCATGGATTAAAGTCAACCATGGATTGAAGTCAACCTTTGATTGAATTCTACATTAGATTGAAGTCATCCTTGAAGTCCACCTTAAATTGAAGACAACCTTCAATGAAGTCAACAATGAAGTATTATTCTCCATGGATTGATGTCAACCATGGTTCAAAGTCAACCTTGCATAAAATTCAACCATGATTTGAAGTCAACTATGGCTTAAACTCAACCATGGTTGAAATTCAACCTTGTTTAAAAGTCAACTAGGGATTGAAGTCAATCATGAACTATTATTATCTATAGATTGAAGTCAATTATGATTCAAAGTCAACCTTTCTTAAAAGTCAACTATGGTTTGAAGTTAACCATGGTTCAAAGTCATCCTTGCTTAAAACATGGTTTGAAGTCAACCTTGGATTGAAGTCGACGTTCGATTGAATTCAACCTTGAAATAAACCTTAGATTGAAGACAACCTTCAAGTAAACCTTAGATTCAAGTCAACCCTTAAGTCAACCTTAGATTGAAGTCAACTATGAACTATTATTATCTATGAATTGAAGTCTACCATGGTTCAAATCCAACCTTAAAGACAACCTTGGATTGAAGTCAACCATGAACTATTATTATCTATGGATTGAAGTCAACCATGGTTCAAAGTCAACTTTTCTTAAAAGTAAACTATGGTTTAAAGTCAACTATGGATTGAAGTCAACCATGGTTCAAAGTTAACCTTCTGTAAAAATCATATATGGATTGAAATCAACCATGGATTGAAGTCAACCATGACCTATTACTATCTATGAATTGAATTCAACCATGCTTCAAAGTCAACCATGCTACAAAGTCAACCTTGCTTAAAAGTCAACTATAGTTTGAAGTCATCCATGGATTGAATTCAACCTTGGATTGAAGTTGACCATGGATTGAAGTCAACCTTGGATTGAAGTTGAGCTTGGATTGAAGTAAACTTTGGATTGAAGTCAACATTGGATTGAAGGAAACCATTTATTGAATTCAACCTTAGATTTAAGTCAACCGTGCTTAAAAGTCAACTATGGATTGAGGTCAAATATGGATTGAATTCAACCTTGGATTGAAATCAACCTTGGATTGAAGTCAACCATGGATTGAACTCAACTATGGATTGAAGTAAAATATGGATTGAAGTCAAACTTGGATTGAATTCAACCATTGCTTGATGTCAACTATGGATTGAATTCAACCATGGATTGAAGTCATGAATGTTAATATTATTTAATTGATTGAATTCAAACATTGGGTTGAATTCAATCTTGGATTGAATTCAAACATTGGGTTGAATTCAATCTTGGATTGAATTCAACCATGGGCTGAAGTCAACCTTGGAATTAAGTCAACCCTTACGTCAACCTCAGAAACCATGCTACAAGATCTTATGATTTCTCTATTATTCTTCAGTATCTTACTCCTAGATGCTTCGGAACAATACTCAATACAGTAAACATGGAACTCCTTATCCAACAACCTAGTATTTAACAATTTCCTCATAGTCGTCTAGGGTTAGTGTTAAGGCTTTTCATGCCTCAACACCCAATTAGGTTTAGGATTTTCAACCCTCTAGAATATTATTGATTGTCCACACATGACTAGATCCACATGTGCAAGTAATGGAAGTTGAAATGGAATCCACTTGGTATCAAGGTGGTCAACACGATAGGTGAATTTGTGATATGCATAACTTCCGCATATTATCTCTAGTTGAGGTGATATTCATGACATTGGAAAGTTCTTGATGTGTAGAATAATTTTAAGAGGTTATTGTTCTCATAAAATAACCATTTGTGGTCTCAAACAAGCTTTGGAAGTTTTTGGTCCCCAAATCACCAAAGTGGGACCTACCTTTGAAATGGGCCCTGTAAGCCAATATCTCCAATTTTTCCACCTATAAAGTACCAAAATAAATAAATAATTATATAGTGATCCATTTCAAATAAAATAACGGCAAACGAAAGAGATGAGAGTTTACAAGAATGAGTGAATCTATGTAATTTGGTACAATATAATAGTGGGTTTTCAGATGATGAGATGGTTGCCACAACTACAACATAGTGTAAACAAATACACATGTTTTTTTATCTATGTGTATAATGGATATATTAATATTGATAGAATTTTTAATTTTATTTTAATTGAGTATTAGACATTTGTTTAATGAAAGTCAATTTTTAAAAGCTTTAAAATTCTATGATATTATTTATGATACATTTTACTACACATTTTCTAAAAATCATAGAATTTCTATTCTGTGTTTTCAAATTTCTTATGAGAGGGTTTTCTTATGAATTTAGGATTTCCCCTCCATCTCGATTTTTACTCTCTCTGTTCATGTAAATAATTCCAATCGTTAATTCTTCTTCTTTCTCTATATCATTCATTGCGTTCACTGAAAATTTGAATAATCAACACGTATCAATAGTTTGTCATTTGTGTGAACACAAACCTTGAAAGGGGTGCAGCGTGGTAACATCTTTCCTACTTTCTATTTTACTTTCTACTTTTTTATTTCTATTTTCGGTTTGATTTAATATTTTTAAGTATTGAAAAGACAAATTAGTTTGAAGACTAAAATATATCCGCATTACATATATAAAAATGTTTATGATGAAAGACTAAACTATTTATAGATAACTATAAAAAAAATTATTTATAATCAGCAAAAATTAATTAGAGGCAATTATGGATATAGTAATAATAATTGCCTTTTTATATTTTAGTGTATTTAGAAATAAAATACATAATAACAACACATGGGTTGGTGCAACTAATGCTGGCCACTCATGACGCATTAGTTGCAATAGACTTTTGGAAAAACGGAAATATGAACGTCAAAAAAAAATATTAGAGCTACGTACACAACTTTTTGGAATATGGCGTAAGAAGATGAAACGTGGACAATCGTATTACCTTTCAGAATATATAACTATTATTTATGGAAATTAAATATAACTACCAAAAAATGGGGTTCTCTTAAGGTTGGTATGTTATTTTTTTAAGAAAACATAATGAATATGTTTGCGTTGGGCCCTGGGTTTGGTATGCAAATGGTGGAATTTTGTGAAAAAAATTATATACAGTCGTAGATAACAGGTCGTTATAGTGCAGCTTTATTTTTCTATATTTATTTATGATAATTTTATTTTTATTTTAAATTAAGGAAGTCAACCAAGCCCTAAAATGACTAGGTCGATCGTTGGGCCCCGACATCATGTTCTTAACATAATCAATGAACTATGTTTTTTTTAGGATGTAGGTCTTTGTGTGTACTTGTGCAGGTTTTTTTCCATTTTCAAAATAGGTGAGCCAATCAAAATTTATAGCCAGAAGAAATAACCTACTTTTTGTGTAAGATTGACATTAGTGCAATTAAAATTAAATAAAAAATAGAAAAAAAAATAGATTTAATAAAAAATTACATATTCAGAATCTGCACACATAGTTCTACAAGTGTGTGCAATTTCATTAGCAGTGGAAAAGTGTAGCATACGTAGAATCATGCTCAAAATAGAAGAAGTTATAGAATAAGATGTATTTTGTTATAACACATTCCAAGCCACTTGGTTTGGCAACCTGAACCTAAAACCAAAGCAGCCAAGTCATCCACCACTTTGGTGAGAAAGGAATTTTCCGCCAAAATTTAGAAATTTAAACGGTGCGTACGCATTATTTTAAATACACGTGTACGCACTAAAAGAGCGTACGCACAAATGGCAGGTACACACTCAATAGCATGTACGCGCCATTTAGTGCGTACATGCTATTTAGTGTGTACGCGCTAGTAATGCATGCGCACATTTGTTTACTAATCCGAAATGTAGTTTTCTTTTCATATTCGTCTATCTCAAACCCCTCCCCTTCCACCCCTCTCCCTAACTCTAATCCTCCTCCTCTCCTTTGTTTGTTCCTGTCCCTCCGTAACCCTCCTCCCCTCCACCCCATTTCAACCCCTATATATCTCTCTTTCTCTCGCTCTCACTCTCTCCCCCCTTCAATCCTCCTCTATCTCCCTATCTACCTAAGCTTCCTCTTATTCTCTCTCTCCCTCCCCTCTACCTAAACTTCTTCTCCTTCTCGCTCTCCCTCATATATCCATCTCTCTAACCATAACCATAATCCTCTCTCTCTTACTCATCCCATCTCTTCCTAAGCCCCCTCCTCCCCCTCCCCCCTCTCTCACTATCTCCTTAACGATGCTCCCCTCTCCTCCTAACCCTCATCTTCTCACTCTCTCTCTATAATAGTTATCTCTCTCTCTCTCTCTCTCTCTCTCTCTACTTAACCCTCCTCCCCCTTCCCCCCCATGTCCCTATCTCTCTCTCTTTCTCTCTCATTAATCTTCCTCTCTCTCTCTCTCTCTCTCTCTCTCTCTCTCTCTCTCACTACAAGGGAAAGTCCTTGTAGCAGAGGTTTTCCGCAAATTGGCCTTTTATACTGCCCCTAAACCAATGCTCAAGGATTTACTGGTAAGCGTAGGGAGGAGGAGGATGGCTTGGCCTTCGAGAAACCTTAGGGGATTATCGATGGGTGAAAAGACCCTCGATGCCGCTATTTGGACTTATGTTGATATCATGTAGCAGAGGCCCTCAAGAGGGAAAAGGAAGAAACCCTAATGATAGTTGTGAAGAAGCACTAGGAAGGAGATGAACATAAGGTGAAGGATAAAGATGGGGTCACTCAGGCCCTGGTGGCATAGATTTCCTAGAAGCGAAAGAATCAATGGGACCAAGCTCAGGATTAGGAGTGATAATGCTGTGAAGAAGGAAGAGGCTTCATTGGACTGGGATGCCCCCGATGCCACTCATTGGATTAGAAGGTGGGATGGTACACCTACTGTATGAAGGATGAACAGTGATGCGACTTTCAGAATTTATTGGCGTAACATATTAGTAGGTGGGATGTTACACCTATCCCAGGAAGGGTTAACAGTGATACGTCTCCTAAGTATCTACCAAGACTTGATTAACTATTCAAATAGAAGATGAAACAGTTCCTTGGTAAGAATGTAAACCTAAAATGCTAGAAGCTGAATGGTCTTGCTATATGTTGGCATTCCTCTAGCCACGTGAAATATGTAAATGTTGTATACGAGGAGGGATAGGAGAAAGCAACCATAGAAGGGAGTAAAGGAGAAGCAGTGTAAAGATGAGACGTATAGCCATAGCAGTGATGTTTGGTTCTCGATTAAATGCCAATGTATAGGTTGGGCTTGAAGTATTAGTGCATGGCCCTATTAATGTAATTTGGAGTGACATGAGTAATGAATAAAAACTTTCATACATTTCCTTATTCTAGTTAGTTGCACAATGTTTGTATGTATTGTGCGTCTCTATGCTTGTATAGATTGAATTGGCTGTTGGTTCAATAGTAGCTTTGTTGTCCATCTTTGTAGCAGCTTATTTTCTATTTTACCCCCCTTCTCTCTCTCCTTAACCATCTCTCTCTCTCTCTCTCTCTCTCTCTCTCACACACACACACGGAACATGTCACCCTACCTTGCCCATAACATTCAAGCAACTTGTACCTCAACCGAAAACGGACAAGGTGAGCGATTCCATTCTATGCCTTTCAACAAGGATATAAATTTTGGTCAGGATATCTCTCTCTCTCTCTCTCTCTCTCTCTCTCTAACCCTCATCTCCCATATCACTCTTTATCATTATTTGGTAAACCTTCTCTATCTATACTGCACAAAAACCTACAAAGAACTCGTAGAAGGGGATCATGTGTTGGTTTGAGGACTTATTGAAGGCTCTTACACATTTGAAGATTCAACAATATCATGATGTATTTCGTTACTCGGCCATGTTTGAGGCCCTATGGCCCATATTTGGTGTAAAAAACACATGTATCCAAATTTGATGCTAAAGAATTCTTAGAAAGTGTTTATGTTATAGTTTACAAGAATTTCTCATGGTGATTGAGCCCGAGAAGTGGTGTTTATGGCCTAAGGCCCAAATGATCTTTCTCTGTCCCCCCCCTTCCATCTCTCTCCTTAACCCTCCCCTCTCTCTCTCTCTCTCTCTCTCTCTCTCTCTCTCTCTCGCCTTAAACTTCCTCCCCCTCTCACTCTAACCATCTTCACCCATCTCACTCTATCATTATTTGGTAAACCTCCTCTATCTGTAGTGCACAGATCCCCACTCATGACACCCATATCCCATTTAAAGGAGTATAAATAACTTGTATAAGGGGCATGCCATTTGATCTATCCATGGTCCCATGTGGTCGTCTAAGGATGTTCTCATGGTGCTTAAAATTGAGAATCTATGCTTAGGGCCCAAGGTTGTTGTTTTCCTCCACCAACCATGATAAAGGGATAGAGGTTCTTGTTTCATTACCACAGCCATGGTTAAGGAATGAATACCCATCCATAATGCACAAACCATCTTAAGGGCACCGATATCTAAATCCCAGGACAAATACTCCCTAATGAGGGCTCATGTGGTTTCTAGGTGGTTTTTATGCTTCACAAACTCAAAAAGGTTCAATTAATGTTTAAACCCCATGTTTCACCCTTCACCATGTTTAGGTGTCAACACCCATTTCTAGTGCACAATACTTACGCATGGCCCTTATATCCCACTTGGATGCCTATATAGAACCCTTAAAAAATACTCTTGTGTTGGTCCATGGACTTAAAGAAACTAAGTCCAAGAAGTTTCAACAATATCTCGAGGCACTTAAAGTTTCCTTCCTTGAACATGATCAAGGGCCCACGACCCATCCTGTTTAATAAAAACCTTCTAATGGCATCCATATCAATCTTTGATTGTAAATACCCATTAGAGAGGGTCCATGCCATTATATTCACATGTTGTTGATGGCTACTGAACCTAAGAGACTATGTTTAAGCTCCGAGGATGAAGTGTTTTCCTCCCCAAACCATGGCACTTGAGATTGAAAAGGTTAATTTATTGTTGAAGCCCTTTGTTCCCTCTAGGAATATTTAGGACTATAGACCCATTCCCAATTCATGAAACCTACTCATGTTGAATGTATCCCACTAACATACTCAATAACGTTATCCATGGCATCGACAAACATTCCTGAAGTGGGTCGAAGACATAATCTTGTTTAAGGCATGCGATGTATCCTAATCATTGTATATGTATCCCTCTACATTTTCTAGAGATACCTCAAAAGGGTTATGTGTGGTGGTTTGAAGATGCATTCAACATCGTATCCTAAGAAGATTCTTGAGTTGTAGGTGTTGTTCATGGTGATTGAGCCTGAGAAGCTTCATTTAAGGCATGAGGAGCTTCTTGTTGCCCCTCTACCTTGGTCAAACCTTGACACCCAGTTTTGGTTCACAACTAACCTAGTCATGGCACGCATATCACACTTGAAGTTGACTAATACCCTATAGATTTCATATGTGGTGGTTCAGGGAATCATTCATGCTGTTTGTGCCTAAGAAGCAATAGTTAGTGTTGGAGGCTCTTGTTTCCCTCCACTAGCCGTGGTTAAGGAGCCAAGATAAATCCTTGATTCCCAAGACATCATAATGGAAGCCATATTCAATTCATATGCAAAAGACTCCTTGTAGAGGGCTAGTGTCATGGATTCAATGTGTTATTGATGACACTTGAGGTCAAGAAGTTTCAATTAAGGCTCAACTGGAATTCAATTGAGCTCGGTATGCTTCAATAAGATCTCAAGGAACCTGTTTTCCTTCTTTAACAATGTTCAAGGCCTTGCAACACATCCATGGTCTTGCATGGTAGTCTGAGGATGCATTCATTTCATTTTATCTTGACAAAATATGTTTCGAGTCTAAGATTGTTATTTCCCTCCATAAACCATGTCTAAGGGCTTAAGGCTATTTTATTTCTACCAAGAATAGGGTTAAGGGCCCAAGACCCATCCACAGTGCATAAAGAATGTTAGGGATAATCTATATTGGACAACTAATGGTTTCCATATGCCCAAGAAGAAAATAATATTGATAAAGGCCCCTTTTTAATACTCGTACATGACTCCCAAGACATTGTAATGACACTCGCATTCAACTTTGATTTCAAAGACACCTTATAGAGGGATCACATTGTGGATTTTAGGTTTTGTTCATGGCACTTGAGGTTGAGAGGGTGATTTAGGGATTAAATCCCTTGTTTCAGTTTAAAAAACCTACTCATGGCTCATGTATCCCACTCTTTTGACCACAACACCCCCCTAGGGAAAATCCAGGGGCCCCTTACAATTTGTTTTGAAATTTGGACTTACGAGAGGTTTTTTTGTATTATTTCCTTACTCGGCTATGTTTGAGGCCCTATGGGTTGTCTTTGATGTGAAAAACACCCATATCCAAATGATTTAGGGCCTAGGGCCCAAATCATTTCATCCCCATATCGTATCTCCTGAGCTATGAAACATTCATTTAGGTCTCAATCCTCTTCTTTCACCCTCCAAGCATGTTAACATTTCAAATCCCGTGTGGCATTGCACCGGGTGCGACCCTTGCAGGTATGACGTGGGATGCTAATTACCCCCCCTTAACCCCATGATCTCTCTCTCTCTCTATCTCCCCCATATCCCATCTCTCTATCTCTCTCTACCTCTCACTCTCCCTAAAGCACTACATCCCTTAACCCCTAAACCATTGAACCATTCAACATGTAATCCCACAACCCTAACTCCTAAACAACCTAACCCACAATCCTTAAAGTCCAAATACATAAGACCTTACACCTTAAGTCCTAAACCCTTAAATATCTAGAAGCCTTAACCCCCCTCTCTTTAGCCATTCATTTATCCACTTTTGAAGTATAGTCCATTGTACAGAAATATTATTGAAGTATTGAACATTTGCATTAAATGGTGTAAACGCTGGTCGATAATGGTGTAAACTTTATGCAGGGGAGCGTGCGTGTTTTTTAGCGCATATACGCTAATGACGTGTACGCGCTACAAACACACATGCGCACATCTACTGCTAGTTTTAAAAAATAGAGTTTTATGTTCCTGGGAATGCTACCAAAAAACACGGAATTTTCACTCAGTTCGCAGGTTCAAGCTCTTCCAGGTTGGTTATTGGCTCACATTCATTGATCTTTTGGAAACTCATTGATCTATTGGACACAAAATCACTCTTGGAATATAACAAACATCTTCAATGGTCTTGGAATCTAGTGGATACATTCAAGATACTAGTTTCCATTGCAATTGGAGATCATTTCAATAGGTATGGTGAATTGTAAATAATTGTTTTCATTCACAAGATTTGAGATTCTCCCATGCCTTTGTGTTTTATCATATGCCTACAGCAATATCCATGCATAGAGAACAATGAATTTGACAAGAAGAATTCCCAAGTTCACATCTAAAACAAAATCATATTCACTAGACAAGGTGAAGTATGCAATGTAAACCAATAATTATTTCCATGAATATATTTTGATTTCACACAAGGATGGCATGGATGAGGTTGTCTCTTGAGACTCTTCAATTTGAATAAAATCCTAAGAAGCAATCATGGGAGAGGGTCATATTTAATAGTTCATGACATTTTTTCCATGCTCTCCTGTTCATTCTATGTTTATCATAGTGTTTCTTTAATATCGTGCCTTTGAGCTTGACTACTTGCCTCTACCTCATTGAATTCTCCTTCCTTGGAGGAATTTGCAACCTCCTCATTCTGCAATTGGTAAACTTATTCTCTTTATCTTATTTGATGTAGAAAAGCTATCAAACTATTCCCAAGACATCCCTAGGCAACTCTGTTGTAGGGTGTTATTACCAAAAATTTTATGAATTCATGGCTAGGAAAGACACTAGTTTCTCCATTCTACACTTGACCAACCATCATCTATATTGATCAGAATTGTAAGGGATAATTATGTTTATCTGATGACTTAGATGGGAAAGAAATTTAGAGTGATAACCAAGCACCATGTTTTGTCTCACCTCATAGGTAATGCAGCTTATTACGTGTAATGTAATCTCATCCTAGGGTGTTGGAAAGGAAGAATATTTCAGTCCTCTTCTTGTGACTTCCACTACTTTTTGAACACAAAGGAAGTCATTTCATTCTTGAGCCTCAATTATTTTATTAAATGTTTGTCGAAATAGTTCTAGTCTTATGTCCCAGGAGATAGTGCTAGTCCTATAATTGTAATACCTGCAAACACATGAATAATCTATTTACATAGCTTGATAACTCAAACTTCACGTGACCTAAGTTATCAGAAACACCCAAGCAACCTTGGTGAAACGCCGTTCCCCATTTCGGATCCTGAAATAGAGGGGATATTGTTGGAATATACTCACCATAATTTTTGTACTTTGCATGCTTGCATGCATCCAGTCATCAATATGGTAGTCTCCCAGCACCTAGTCCTTATTTTGTACCCCCATGAGTCTATTTCTGCTCAGGTTTATCCCTCCTAGCCACTGATATGCCCTTGTTTTCATCACTGGATTACAAGTGCGCCTTATTCCACCTATTTAGCAGTTACTTCAGTTAGTTAATTGGTTGATGACTCAGTTCCTTGATTCAGGGGATGATTGATAAGCTAACTGACTGAAGCACTTAGATAGGCACCTACTAAGAGCTGGTTGAGCTCTACTGACTATTGACAGCTCCTCATGCTACCACATTGGAGTCTCCTTCCCTACAGCAGTGCCCATGCACTCATTTAGATTCAGTTAGACTCATTTGAGTGACTAGTTGACTTTTATGACCACTGCCACTGGTTTGGATGATGTCTCCAATGCTATCCAAGGCACACTTTGAGGAGAATTTGAATGAACTTAGAGGAATTCAAATATCATTGATTGTATTCAGTTATTATTCACATTAAGGAGTGCCATCTTATAGCTTATGTATGATACAACATTTTTTCTTAAATTTTATGTGTAATGAGTGATTATTGATTGAACATTTCTTCTTCTTCTTTATGCACTACATGAGTAAATTATAGTGAGGTCTGTTACTATTGAGTGATCCTACTTCTGAAATATCACATGGTATCAGAGCTGATAGTAGCTATTTGAATTGCAGCAGTAACAGTTGCAACAGTTAATTAAGCAATTGTCTTTCATTGAGCACTAGAAGCCTCTGAGTTTCCACAACAAATCCTGGTGCTATTTCCTTGAATTCACTGGAGAAATCCAGTGAGGGCTAGCCAGGTGTGAAGGAATTAGTCATATGTGCTCAGTGTCCTAAGGCATTGTTCAATTCAAATTGTTGCAAATCGTCTTTTCATAATTCTCATTTGTTTTGCAGGAATCTCCCTCTCTTAGCTTCGAATTCTTTAGTATCATGGATCTCAAGTTGAACTCATTCAACTAATTCGAATGGAAGGATAAAATGAACATATTCTTGAATTTGAAGACTCTTTCCAGAGTGGTGAGTGGCTTTGCATTTGAGCCCACTAGTGCAGTAGAATATTGCTATTTAGCATTTCTGAATATTTTCACTTTCATGTTATCGATTTGAAGACTCCAAAGGAGGTTTGGGACAAGCTCAATCCCTCCTTGGCCAGAAATATGATTTGAAGGGGCATAAACTAGAAAATGAGCTCATCTCCTCGAGCCTAAGCAGTTTCGAAACTATCACTGAGTTTCTCAACAAATTCAAGAACTTGATTTCATAGTTGAAGAGGTATGGGATTGAGAAGGACGAAAAACAACTCATCCTTGCCATCCTGTCAAATCTAGGCCCTGATTATTCAGTGTTTGTTTTGACCTTCCAGTCAGCAAAGTTTTCCATTCCAAAATGGAAATTCCCTTCGCTTGAATACTTCATCCAATCTCTAACTCTTGAGGAGGAGAAGCTAGTGCACATGGGAGTGATAAAATCCAAGTTGGATTCAGCTCTTGTAGCCACTGAGTTAAGGAGAGCAAATGGAAAAGGAAAAAAAAATTATGACAGGAAGTCAAATGATACAAAGCAGAAGGAGGCTCCCATATAGTCAGATGGAGCCTCAAATCCTAATAAGGACAAGCACACTCAGAAGGGAAAATCCAAGTGCACATACTGTAATCGAGGATATCACCCTGAGAGGTCATGTATGAAGAAGACCATAGATCTCATGGCTTCACTTCTTGAAAAAAATAATCTTCCAGTACCTGCATGTGCTAGAAAAAAAGAGAGTGAACCATCTGGTTCTGAGAACAAAGAGAGATTCCATGCCCTCATGGCAGGTGCATCAACTCAATCCTTCTTCATCATAGATTCTGGAGCATCAAGGCATATGTATTCCTCCAAGAATCTCTTCACTAGATTCGAAGCTACTGTTGGACCATCCATTATGTTGGGGAATGATTTTGAGGTCTCCTCTGAGGGTATTGGAAGAATCAAACTATATCATGGATACTTATCGAATGTACTCTATGTCCCCACTCTCACTGCTAATATACTTTCAGTATATCAGATGACCCATATTGGAGATCCCAAGAGGGTGATCTTCTCTCCAAATGAGGTCGAAATTCAGGACATGGTATCAAGTTCTACCATTGCAAAAGGTGTTGCAAATCATAAGTCAAAAATGTATGAGTTCTCCCACTTCTTACATCTCTCAAAGCAATCTTCTCTTCACACTCATGCCATTGAAGAGAGTAGATTGTGGCATGAAATATTTGGGCATATTAACTATCAATACTTGCAATACATGCAAAGTAAAGAGATGGTTGAAGGGCTGCCCAAGATCAAGTTTGCTAAGGGAAACTGTCATGGTTTTTTTATTGGCAATCATACTAAGAAGAAATTTGAGAAGGGGAAGGCAAGGAGAGCCTCTCATCCTCTAGATATGATTCATAGTGATGTTGCAGGGCCATTTCCATATCTATCTTTGAACAAGGCAAGGTATATTCTTACTTTTATTGATGATTATTCCATATTTACATGGGTATACTTTCTCATATTAAAGTCAGAAGTATTTGGGTTCTTTAAGTTTTTCAAGTCTTCTAGAGAAAAGTTTTCAAATAGAAAGATCAAGGCCATTCGCACTGATAATGGAGGTGACTACATAAAGGGTGACTTTCAAACCTTTTGTGCTAAAGAGGGCATTGAGATGAAACATATTGTTCCCTGTACGCCACAACAGAATGGTGTAGTTGAAAGGAAGAGCAAAACATTGAAAGAGATGGCCACCTACATGCTAAAGTCGAAAGGTTTGCACCCTAGTCTTTGGGAAGAAGCCATTAACTATGCCACCTATCTTCAAAACAGATTTCCTCACAAAGGACTCAAAGACATGACTCCTTTTGATGGATGGGATACAAACCTGATGTGTCTCATCTTAGAGTGTTTGTATCCAGAGCATGGGAAAGGATTCCAGATGAGAAAAGGATATCCCTAGATGCACAAAGCAGAGTGTGTATCATGGTGGGTTATGCATTGAATGCAAAGGCCTACAAGCTTCTTGATCCTTCTACTATGACCACATTCCTTGATAGGAGTGTACAGTTTGAGGAATGGCCTCTTCATGATGCTCATCCTGTTGAGCAAGAGAGCTTGCCTACCACACCTCCACTGCTTGATGAGCTCCAAGAGAGAGAATCTTCATCACATGACATTTCCGATTCAAAGTATGAGAGTCAAGATGATGAAGAGCGAATGCTAGATCTAGATCCACAAGAACTTGAATATCCAACACCTATTAGTGAAGATGAGTGAATGGAAGATCCAGATCCACAAGAACCTAATGATCTTGCACTTGATGATCCTCCTCTTCCTAGATGGTCAGCTACTACACTTAGATCTACCGGAGATCTTTTTGGAGTTCCACTTGATCTGAGGAGGACCAAATCTGATTTTTCAGAATGGAAAGTTTCATCCTTCTCACATTACTGATCCATTTATTTCCAACAAATCCTTCTTTAGTGGAGAAGTCCACTTACCATTTGGGGTGAGTGATGTACATGATTGATCATCCTATCATAGTCTATTTTGAGGGGGGGATTCCTTCCCACTGGGTTTTCCATCTTTCCTCACTTTGTTTATTTAGATTGTTGTACGGGGTGACCTTTGGTCTCATTTACCAGGTCCCTACCATTTAAGTTGTTCCTCATAGTATAGCTTACGGGGGGTTGTTGGAATATTCTCACCATCATTTTTGTATTTTGCATGCCTGCATGCAATTATGCATGCATCTAGTCATCTACATGTATTTGCATGCAAATGCATTCATCCAGTCATTAGTATGGTAGTCTCCCATCACCTAGTCCTTATTTTGAAGCCTATAGGAGCCTATTTCTGCTCAATTTTATCCCTCCTAGCCACTGATGCACCCTTGTTTTCATCACTGGAGTACAAGTGCGCCTTCTTCCACCTATTTAGGAGTTACTTCAATTAGTTAGTTGGTTTATGACTCAGTTCCTTGATTCAGGGGATGATTGATCAGTTAATTGACTGAAGCACTTAGATAGGTACCTACTGAGAGCTAATTGAGCTCTACTGACTATTGACAGCTCCTCATGTTCCCACACTGGAGTCTCCTTCCCTACATCAGTGCCCATGCACTCAGTTAGACTAAGTTAGACTCATTTGACTGACTAGTTGACTTTTATGACCACTGCCACTGGTTTGGATGATGTCTCCAATGCTATCCAAGCCACACTTTGAGGATAATTTGAATGACCTTAGAGGCATTCGAATCTCATTGATTGTATTCATTTATTATTCACATTACAGAGTGCCATCTTATAGTTGATGTATGATACATTAGTTTTTCTCCATTTTATGTGTAATGAATGATTATTGATTCAACATTTCTTCTTCTTCTTTCTGCACTACATGAGTAAATTCTAATGAGGTCTACTACTGCTGAGTGATCCTACTTTTGAAATATCATAGATACGGCATTGAATCCTCACTGATATGTATCATATTGGTACACATACGTTTCAAGTGTTTTGGATACGTTTCATCCTAGAGGTGATACGTTTCAATTAAATGGTAATATTAAATTCTTAAATTAAAAGTGCCATTCTCCTTATATTTCATTTTCTATCCTTTTACTTAAATTTTTAACATTACCATTAATTGTTTCAGGATGTTTGAGAGTGGTTCCACCCTCATCGGACTTAATATGCAAAAAGTATAATTTTTAATCCCATTTAGAATTCAATACACTTACCAATTTTTCAGGATTTTAGGATTGCAACATTGCCACTAGATTCTATCATACATGAGGGTATGGGATTGGCATTCAATCAAGCACATCAACCCCTCTATGTACCTTGATGTTGGTGGCGTTGATTGTTGAACTCCTCTGTCTTGGATGGACTTGGACCCATTTCCATAGCCAGAGGATGTGAACATTGGTGCTGGACAGGTGCCTTAAATCCTAGGGGAATCAAGCCAGGCTTGGGATCCCTATTTTCAATCTAACTTTGTTGAGGACATAGATGATGACTCTAATTCTGAGCATGAGGATTTAGATGATATTAGTTAAAAATTTTCATATTATAATTTTACATGTATGATTAATGATATTTGATAGTAGTGTCAGGTGATGATGATGATGTACATTGATAATATATATGATGATGACGATATATATATATGTGTGTGTGTGTGTGTGTGTCATTTCCCCTCCATATTGTATCTGGATTTTTTGAAAATTTGTTGTATCCATTTATCCCCACGTATCCATATCCATTTCCGTATTTGCTTTAGTGCAACTTAGCACATGACTTCAACTTTGCATGGCTTACATAACTCGCTAGATCATTTCAATATATATAATTTGTTATACATTATAAGGAAGGTGGTTTGTCTTTATGCCTCTTTGATAATTATGAAACCCCTAGGACACCATATTATTTCCATCTGAACCCTATCCTAGGATAATTTACCTATCCTTAGCATACTACACCCTAACTCTTGCCTTAGATACGTGGTCTAACAAAAATAAACCAACATAGTTTGTAATTGTATGTGTTAATTTGTAAAGTGGTAAGTTATGTTGGAATGTGTCAAGTTCATTGTATAATGGAACTAATATCTTATTTGTTGTTTCTTTTGAAGGGGTAGAACTCATAGTTTTGTTAAAGATAATTTTGGATATGGGAAACTCACATAACAGAGAAAAAAAATATAGAAGGAATATTCCCATTGAAAAGGTCAATGACGTAAGAGAAAGGGCCAAGTTAGCAATGGAAAGAGTGAGACATGGTCCAGTCATTTCCACTGATCCTGACACTGATCCTAATATAGTTGTTGACATGAAAACCTCCTGTTCAAAATCACAGGTAAAGGAGTTGCATCTAATGGACCCAACTCAAATTCCAACATCAACACAATCTCCAAACAACAATCCATCAACGAGTCATGCTGGATTTCCTCAAGACATGGGTATATTGGGAGATGCTGCATGTGTAGAGATGGACATACAAGAAATGATTAATTTGCAATCTCCCCAAGAAGACCATAGCCATGTCAAGCACACTCCCAATATGTCCCAATGTGTGAACGAAGCACCACAACAAACAAGCTCTTGTATTCATATCTCATGTCCACCTTCCCTACCTCGACTATCCAGTGAAAGAAGAAGAACTCCTAGACGTATTCATGTGGATGAAAGTGCTCTATCGGGCCTTGAAGGTAAGTTTGGCAATGCAACAAAATTGTCAAGGAATATTTTGAATCCAAATGTGATGCAGGTAAATGTTAATTATTGCTATGTTTGTTAGAGTCGCATTGTTTAGTTGTTGTTAGGAGAATTTTGGGAATAAATATAGTTAAAAGTTCAGAGGCTACCAGTCATATTGTTAGAAATATTCAATCTACATTTAATTTGATTGGGAAGACATCTCGTACAAAATATCTCTGTGCGGCTCATCGTGTGTTAGCAGAATCAGTTGTAAGCAAGTCCACAAGGCCACATCGCCTGCTCTCACACACTTCTCACATACTTAAATTAAAAAGAAAAACTATTAAAAAGTACTCCGTTATAAGAGAAAATATTGACACTCTGGGTGGAAAAGATTGTTTGGATTTTGTCGGTAGGTTGCCTCATGGAGATAGGAAGCTAATTGATGTTGTTAAGGAGTTAGTACAAAAGTTTTGGCATGCTCATACCAGACCTTCATCAAACCAAAGAGACGTGGTAAAGCTGAGAAAAGGTTCTACTGGACGTGAACCCCATGTTAAACACTTCCTTGACATGACATAGACTTAACTCTATGAGAGATTCAGGAATGATCACACACAACTGAACCTGGGCCAAAGGTCCTTGGAGAAATACAAACCATGGTACGTTTTTATATGCATTGATCGGAACACCTGTTGTTGTAGATACCATGTAGAATATGAATATTATTATGACACATATAAACATATATTTTTTTATTTGCATACTAACATGGTGCAGGGATGCAATGAATCAATACTACCACCGAATGCATCGAGAGACTTTATCCATAGCATCATGTGTCCAAGGCCTAAAGGACAAAAATATTATGAAAAATTGTGTCTATATGGGTCATGTTCTAGGTGCAGTGGGTTTTCTCTTTTGAACCATTGCATTCATGAAAGCGAGGAGCACAAATTTGGCAGGATGGTCGTGGAGATGCATAGCTTCAAGTACGCAACCTATCAATTAGACACTGCCAAGGAAAGTAAAAATATTGCATTGGTGAAGTCACAGGTACAATTGAATATTGCATATTTTTCATATTACATGTTCAATTTATGACATATACATTTTTCCAAAGGCCACATTGTAATATTGCCCTTGTTTTCATGGCAACAGGAACAGGTATGTGAATTTTTTACAGATTTCTACAAGAAAACCGGGTAGTATGTTCAACATGTGCATGTAGCGCGACGGCGAGATGAGTAGTACATAAAATGCAGGGAGACATTTCTCGTTGGAACCATAGTGTCAATTGTGGATTTTGCAGAAAACTACACCCTTTAGCCACAAAAATAAATCCAGAGTCAATACTACCACTCAGACCAAGTCAACATCATGGTACATATTACATATAGGCATGGGCCAGAGAGCAGCAATGACATGAGGATAATACTGAAGGAGACGAAATTTTACATAAGTGATGATAGAACCCATGATCTACATTATTTGCAACACTGTTTTCAAATTTTCTATGATTAGTTAAAGGAGAGATATATATAGATGGATCAACATTGGATATGGTCAGATGGTTGTGCAGGCCAGCTCAAAACTTCCTGAGTATTCCAATGGATGAGTATTTTGCATAAGACTTACAATGTGTCGCATATCTTGAACTATTTTGAGACCGGGCACAGCAAAGGAAATCATGATGGGGCCGGTGCATGCATCAAGAACGCACTACGAACGAAATATATGAGGTTTACCACAAACCCTCATATCCGAGATGCAGAATCCATAGTTCAATGGTGCTATGCAACAATGTCAGACCGAGCAGGAGATCAAAAAACATCAATAGTGACAGGACGTGTGGTAATAAATTTTTGGAAAGTGGTTGACATAGATCGATCACGTTCCTATAGTTGCAGCAAAATATAAGGAACACATGGATTTCATTCAGTTTGAAACTCAAACAACCCCTTATTTGAAATATGGATGCGAAAACTTGCTTTGTTTTGCATCCCTTGTAGCAGTGGCCAATGGGATGAATGCGAATGCATGGACTGGGTTGATGAATGGGATTGTGTGTCACTTGCAGTAGAACCATATGTCGTTGTTGAAACAACCCAGTTAGAGGAGGGTTAGTTAGCGATTTCGACAGACTATGACCATATCTTAGATCTTGTACAACCAGGACACATATAGTTAGTTGTTGCCCCGAAAAACAATGAATGGGGCACGGATTATTGGTTGGCACAGTGCATCCAAGGTAAGCAAACCCTCAATGGATCATTAATCAAAGATGAAGGAAATGAATTTCCTATTGGCTCGATGGTGGTTAAGGGGGAATATCTTACACTAGATGGGAAGTCAACAAAGACTAGTGGGTATGTATTCGTGGATTACAGACCAGGTTCAGTTGTGTATCACTTCACAAACTTAATCGTTAGCACAAATATCCATCTACAGACAATGTCAAGCAAGAGCTCAACCAAGGTATGCTACTTCCTGCCTCATTTAGAGCACAAGAGATTGATGGAGACAATTAGAAATAGAGAGGTTCCATATGGATTTATTGAATGAGGTCAGTCAAATTTACATAAGAGATGGAATTTTTGCACATAAGAGATAGATGGTACATGCATTTTTGATTGATACATACATACATACACATGTGTTATTTTTCATGTTTTAATGTAATACAGAAAACAAAGCTTGTTGTGCATTTTTCCAATATTTTATCAAACCCTAGTTGGATGCCCTCTTTTTTTTTGATTAAGTGACCCTCTTGGGGAGAAAAATCTTCGTTTTCTTATGTTTTATCAGGTCTGTAAAAACCCCTTAGGACATCACTAAAATCCTGTTAAGTCATCCTAAAACCATACTCCATCACACTACTTCCATCTCCCCTTACTTAGATCCACCCATACAAACTTTACAATCATTAAACATTAACAAAGATACTTCATAGTCAATTGTCTCCTACCCCTAAATCAATATTATGAGGTGTACATGTGTGTCTACTTCTAATTCATGTACATGTGTGTCTCTCATTGGTGGACCAACTCCACAAAAACCATGTGCAGGGAGAATGGGAGTGGCTTTCCCATGCCGGCCCTGCCCAAACACACCTGCAGGAGCTGACGAAATCCCATTACGCTTCCTGATTTTCTTTTTGCACCCTGGGGTCGAATTGACCTTGTAATACTCAAATTATCTAACACTCTTGAATCACCCTCAACAACATCCTCCATTAAGGAATCACACCTCTCTATTGAATAAGTAGAACCTAGGTCACCTGACACAAGGACATGGGACACGAAAGTCACAAAAATACGAGTGTCTAACACGGTGCAATTTCCATGATTATTTGTACACAAGAATCAATAGCTACTTCTTCAATGGTTTTGATGAATAACTCAGCCATATATTGTGCATCCTTGTATTTCCCAAGAGCATCCACCGCTTTCAAGAACACCGGTCCATTTTGGGAAGATACCATGAAATTGATGAGTGGATGGCATGCTGGATCCGTCCATCCATCAAAAACAATACTCACATGATCAATCACCCCTACATGATCCTAAGTGACTAGATCAATAATGTTGATATTCACCCTGATCACAAAAGGAACTAGAACCTAATCTAGCTTATAGACCCTAATCTAGCCCTAGAAACTAGACAAAAACTAATGTATCCCTGGAAAGCCTAATGTGAATGTACAACCCTAGAGACCTAATCTAGAATACTTATCTATCCCTAGAGACGTAACATGGCCCCGGAGACCTAATATATCCCTATAGAAACTAATCTAGCTTATAGACCCTGATCTAGCCCTATAAACCAATAAAAAACAAATGTAAACCTAGAAAGCCTAATGTGGACCTACAAACCTGAATACCAAATATGGAAAATTGGAGTCCCAATCCTAATGTGGAGCTAGAATCCGATGTCCGGAATCCATCAGAATCTATGGATTTGCGATCAGAGTCATGGTTTTCGTGCAACAGGCATTTTGATCAGGCACCTCGGGGCCATTCAGGGACACTTTGAGGATTTTCTCTGGGGCCACAGAACCCAAACTGGCAAGTGGAATTGGGTTCTGTACGCTCCCACATGTGCATATGTCCATTGTGGACTTGTTTACGGTGGCCATGCAAGCCCAACAGCATTTGGATGAGAAATGGCCCCTTTGAGCGAAATTGGAATGGCCTTGACTGAGAAAAACCCTAGCTCCGGAGATGGCACATTGGCATGGTTTACGGGCATTGGAGCCACTATGTGGGGAGTCCCCCAGATAGAAATCCTCATCCAAAATCCATCGGAATTGACGGATTCATGTTCAGAGTCACGGTTTTGGTGCGACAGGCATTTTGGTCAGCCACCTCAGGGCCATTCAAGGACACTTTGAGGATTTGCTTCGGGGCCATGGATCCCAAATCAGTGAGCAGACCTAGGTTCCATAGGCTCCCACATGTGCGTATGGCCATTGTGGAATTTTTCATGATGGACACACACGCTCAGTAGCCTTCGGTTGAGAAATCGCCCCGTTGAGCAAAATTAGAATGTCCTTCACTGAGCAAAACCCTGGCTCCGGAGATGGCACATTGGCACTATTTCCTAGCATTGGAGGCATGATTTGGGGAGACCCCAACTAGAACCCGGCGTCCAGAATCCATTGAAATCGACGGATTCGCAATTGGAGTCACAGTTTTGGTGCAACAGGCATTTTGGTCAGGCACCTCGAGGCCATTCAGGGAAACTTTGAGGATTTGATTTGGGGCTACGTAACCCAAACCAGTCAGCGAACCTGGGTTTCGTAGCCTCCCACATGTGAGTATCGTCATTGTGTACTTTTTCCCAGTGGCCACGCACATCCGGGAGCCTTCGAATGAGAAATGCCCCCCTTAAGCGAAATTGGAATGGCCTTCACTGAGCAAAAACATCGCTCCGGAGATGGAACATTAGCACTATTTATGGGCATTGGAGGCATGGTGTGGGGATGCCCCCAGCTAGAACCCAGCATCTGAAATCAATCGGATTCGATGGATTCATGATCACAGTCACAGTTTTGGTACAACGGGCATTTTTGTTAGGCACCCCGGGGCCATTCAGGGACACTTTGAGGATTTGCTCCGGGGCCATGGAAGCCAAACTGGCGAGCAGACCTGGGTTCTGTAGGCTCCCAGACGTCCTTATGGCCATTATGGACTTGTTCATGGTGGCCACGCACTCTTGGGAGCCTTTGGATGAGAAATGCCCCCCTTGCGCGAAATTGGAATGGCCTTCACTGAGAAAAACCTTGGCTCCAGAGATGGCACATTATCACCGTTTTCATGCATTGGAGGCATGGTGTGGGGGGTCCCCCAGTTATAAACCAACATCCAAAATCCATCAGAATCTACAGATTTGTGAGCGGAGTCATGGTTTTGGTGCAACGGGCATTTTGGTCAAGCACACCAGGGCCATTCAGGGACACTTTGAGGATTTGCTCCAGGGCCATGAAACCAAAATCGGCGAGCAGACCTAGGTTCTGTAGGCTCCCACACATGCGTATGGCCATTTTGGACTTGTTCACGGTGGCTATGCACGCCCGGGAGCCTTCGGATGAGAAATGGCCGCCGTGAGCGAAATTGGAATGGCCTTCACTAAACAAAACTCTGGCTTCGGAGATGGCACATTGGCACCATTTTCGGGCATTGGAGGCACTCTATGGGGGGGCCATCAACTAGAAATCGACTTCTGGAATCCATCGGAATCAAAGGATTCGCGATCGGCGTCATGGTTTTGGTGCAATGGGCATTTTGTTCACGCACCCCGAGGCCATTCACGGTCACTTTGAGGATTTGCTTTAGGGCCACGAAACCCAAACCGGTGAGCGGAACTGCATTCCGTCAGCTCCCACATGTGCGTATGGCCATTGTGGATGTGTTCACGATGGCCACACATGCCCGGGAGCCTTCGAATGAGAAATGAACCCCTTGAACGAAATTGGAATGGCCTTCACTAAGAAAAATCATAGCTCTGGAGATGGCACATTGGCACATTTTTTGGGCATTGGAGGCATGGTGTGGGGGGGCCTCGATCTGAAACCCAACGTCTGTAATCCATCGGAATCGATGGATTCACGATCGGAGTCATGGTTTTGGTGCAATGGGAATTTTGGTCAGCCACCCGGGGGCCATTCAGGTACACTTTGAGGATTTTCTCTGGGGCCACACAACCTAAACTGGCGAGCAGACCTGGGTTCCGTCACCTGCCACATGTGCATATGGACATTGTGGAAAATTTCACGGTGGCCACGCACGCTTGGGAGCCTTCGGATGAGAAATGCCCCCCTTGAGCGAAATTGGAATGACCTTCACTAAGGAAATCCCTGACTCCGGAGATGGCACATTGGCACCGTTTCTGGGTGTTGGAGGCGTGGTGTGGGGGATCCCCGAGCTAGAACCCAGCATCCAAAATCCATCAGAATTGATAGATTCACGATCAGAGTCACAATTTTGCTGCTACATGCATTTTGGTCAGGCACCTCGGGACCATTCAGGGACACTTTGAGGATTGGTTGCGGGGCCACGGAACCCAAACTGGCGAGCGAACCTAGGTTCCGTCAGCTCCGACATGTGTGTATGTCCATTGTGGATGTGTTCATAATGTCCACGCATGCCTGGGATCCTTCAGATGAGAAATGGCCCCCTTCAGCGAAATTGGAATGGCCTTCATGGAGCAAAACCCTAGCTCCGGAGACGGCACATTGGCATTGTTTCCAGGCATTGGAGGCACGGTATGGGGGGTCCTGTAGCTAAAAACCGGTGTTTGGAATCCATTGGAATCAATGGATTCACGATCGGAGTAACGGTTTTCATGCTATGGGTATTGTTGTCAGGCACTACGGGACCATTCAGGGACACTTTGAGGATTTGCTCCTGTTGTTGCAGCAACATCCCTCCCCAAAATTTTGTAGATATTGGGGCCCCTCCTTCTTATTTTCCTAAGAAAGTCTAGTTAAAAGAATCAAGCCTCCTTTGGGAAACTTTTGAACTTAGTTTTGTTTCAAGTGGGGAATGTGTTTTAAAATTGAAGTTTTTCTTCTAAGTCAGAACTCAAAATTCTCTCCCGAAACGGCAAAAGAACTTGGAATGTGCACCTGGAACTGCGAAAAGACTTAAGGTTTTTTCCCCTAATAGTGAAAGCACTTGCATATTCTTTGAACTTCGGAAGAATTCAAATTTCTCTCCCAAAATGAAGGAAACACTTGTAAAGTTTTTCCGCAACGGGCGCCCTCTTACCAAGTTCCCTAGCTATTCTCTTTGCAGAAAAGACTTAACAAAGTCATTCGTCAATCTCAGAAGAACTTACTGAGTCTTTCCGCAACTTCGGAACAACTCATCAAAATCCGCTGCGATAATATTTTGGGAGAGTCAATTCTGGAAGAACTCGCAAAATCCTTGCAAAACTGTGGAACAACTCAAGAACTTGCGCCACAAGCATTTTCTAGCTCGTCGTTGTCGGAACAACTTGTCAAGCCTTTCCACAAAAGCGGAGCATCTTTCCTTTTCTTTCCGAAACAAGTAGTAGGGACCAAAAATCGTAAAGTCCATCCACGTTTCGGAAGAAACTCACGAAATCCGTTCGCAATGGCGGACGAAGGCTCACCCTTTCCTCTCAGTATTGACAGTTGCGCATAAATGCCAAAAGTTTGAAAAGACTGCACCGTACGAGTAATCAACGTCGTTTTAATGTCGCCACCTACCCAATTAAATGTCTGCATGTATTAAGTTTTATATAAGGGCGGTGGGGTTTTATTGTCCCCGTTGATAGTGTTGAGTTCGAAGAACGCCGTTCGAAGCTGCTCGAATTGTTTCACTCCAGCTCAGCTCACTTATCGCCGAACCGACCTCGTTTTCACAGTTATTTCATTGCCAGGTAGGTGCTTAAACCATGAATCTTGTCTTATCTATACGTCGTGGCTTTCTCGGCCATTCTTTGTCTCATTACATGGCTTGTGGGCATTTGCAGAAGACTATTCTTAAAACTTTGCAGCCGTTGCAGCCCCATAAAATTCTCATTGCTAACAGCTACGATTCATAACCTTGCCAGTCATTCTGAGTTGGCCCTTTGTCCCTGAATCATTCAAGCTTGGTTAGTTCCACCGGCTGTATTTCTGTCATGCTCCTACCTAGATATACTCAAGTCCAGGTTTTATGCCGGCTACATGCCACTTCTCAAATACTATCGAATAAGAAGCAGATCAGTAATAGCTGGTTGGGATACTCAACCACTCGCTTGTTTGGCCCAGATACTGATCGTTGAAAATGGTTTCGTTATATGTTTTCGGTTTCCTCATATGTTTTCCCAAACCAAGCTAGCCCACCATTCGTGCTTTGGCCATTAGAAGCGCCTATAATTTAGGGAAGCTTATCTTCAAGAGTGAGGAAGGAAATAAGTTTTATGCATCACCTTTTTCGGGAGCACCTCAAAATGTTCCTTCCTTCCTTTGCTTCCCTATAAAAATCAAGTTTAATGACCATATTTGTTTCCTTGGATAATCTATGTTTGGTTTGCTTCCCCAGCATGCGGCTTTACAATTCGTTTATATTTATCATTAGCATGCTAAAAATGTCTTTCTCTATGTTATGCTCTCATAATGTTTTACAATTTTATATTCATTCACATATGGTTGCTGACAAGGATAAGCCACGATGCCAAAAGGTTGTAGAAAGAAAGCTAAAATGATGGAGCCAGAGCCAGTGCAACCAAGGACGGAAAGTCTTTTCCAGGATACAAAGTGCACCATTGGCGTCCCTCTCAAGGTCAGGTGGGGAGATGTTTACAGGATGATCAGGGACCAAGACATCCCAGACGTGTTATTAGAAGAAGAATAAATCTACTTAAACATCAGTACCTCTGGCATAGCCAGGGATTCTACTGGCCCTGAGCTATTCCCGTGCTCAGAACTGATCAGGTGGATATTGGAACATGCCAACCCACAAAAAAGAGTGTTGCATGACAACAGGGGAGATCCATTCGCTTCATCCCATCCAGCTTATATTGCAGCAGCCTACAAATTCTCATGTCCCTAGCAGGCATTGAAAGATGAATGGTTGGGACAGATGAATAATTTCGAAATAGCTAAGAGGCTGTTAATCAAGGGAAAACAACTGAGGAAAAGGGACAATGATGAGTATGACATTCAAAGCCTAAGGCCTCCTTTCAGGTTGATTGCCCTTATGCTGAGCAGAATTTTCGGCATGCCCGATGGGACCGTATATAGGATACAATGGGGCCCATAATCCATGCCATAGCATTTAAGGGGACTGTGTTTGACTGGGCTACTATCCTCTCAGATAGTTTAGCATCCACTGTGGCTGCAGCTAAGGAAGGTTTGGCCCTGAAAAAGTAAGAGTTTTACATGGCTTCATACCTCATTGATTGTATCTTGGCAAAGCTCCCTTTCTCCAGGTTAGGTTGCTCATGGGATTAGGCCAACACCCTGGTATACATTGCTTATAAACTACTATGCACACTATAAGCCAAAATTACAGAGCACACTATAAGCTCATCTTAGAAGAGTTTATTATGCCTTTGTATGAGCAGATGTTCAATGAACAACCCAATTGCCTTTCAGAGAACGCCATGAAGGTCATGGAAGGTTATGAAGATTTCTACTTCTCAGAAGAGGGTACCTATATTAGGATGTTTGAAGGCACTAAGCCACCATACATCCTACCGAAATACGCCACTGATTATGTAGTCCTGAAAGAAGCAGTCAGGCAAGTTTTCCTTGATGGAATAGGGGGAGTTCTTAATAAGCAACACAAGGCTTCCTTCCCTCCTTTACCTTTCTATATAGGAGCCTATAAATTCTCAGGGGTTGCATCAGCCGAAGAGTTCATCAAGGAGTTGAAAGCTTTTCACTTCGATGAGGAATTCTTCCATAGAAATGACAGACGAGGCAAGGTTGTGGAGCATTGCAAAGAGTTTTGTGGTCATTTTGAGTATGCCCATTCATTGATGCTAAAGAAGAAGTGTTTAGGGGAATCAGTAACATGACTGAGTTACAGATTTGTCGTCACGGTAGTGGAGCTAGCTCTAGCTCTGCCACAGCCCGAGAAGCCAGTTTGTAGAAAGAAAGGGAGGTAGCTGATGCCCTGGCCCGTGAAGAACAAAGATTGAAAGAAGAAGTAAGACTACAATAGGAAGCTGAAGAAGCAAGATTGCAGAGAGAAGCTGAGGAAGCAAGACAACAGAAGGAAGCAGAGGAACGAGAGGAGAGGGAGGCAATTGAAAATCAACAGCGGGCTGAAGAAGAAGAAAGAAGGCGTATAATTGAAGAGGAACAAAAGGAGGAAGAATAGCTTAAGACCAATGAAGATGCCCAGGTAGGTGGCTCTGGCACCCAAGATATGGAAATAGACCCATCTCAGGTAGTGCAGATCCCACCCATGGAGATAAAAGTCCATGTAAGAGATTTCCCAATGATCCCTTACACCCCATCCAAAGATCATATTGTGTCCTGATGGGATAAATGTGTGTATTATAAGAAGAGGAAGGAGGTGGTCCTAAAGTCGGAAGAGAGGATAAATAGACTTTTCCAAGCAGATATTGTCACCCAGCGGGAGACCACGGTTATGCGAAACACAAATAAGACTCCCATAGCCATGGCATCTGCCACAATGTCAGCAGCAAAAGCAATAGAAGATAATGTGATCGACATGGTCAAAGAGTTTGAGTCAATGAAGAGGAGAGCTCGCATGCTGCAACATACTGTGGCTAATGAGCAAGCTTACAGGGATCTTGTAGTGAATAAATATAATTGCCTATCTGTTGATCACAAGGAGTTGTCAGATAAGTATTGCCATCTAGAAGAAGAAAATGAGCATCTGACAATCCAAATGATGGTTCTAGAAGCGGAAAAGAATGATTCTGAAGCTAGATTTTTTCATCTAGAAGCAGATAAATAGGCAATGGTTGAACAACTAGAACAAGCAGAAAGTAGAGCGATGGATATGTCTCCCTTTCATGAGCAGTCCTGTGGCATTTTGAGACAAATGCATGCCACATAGGAGCTGATTACTGAGGAAGTGTGCAGGCTCAAAACCATGCTGGTTCGATTGAAAGAGGTCAATGCCGAGGCCACCCAGCTTAAAGGCAAATACACTCGGGTTAAAGCAAACATTTTAAGCCAGATGTTATGGAGAGAAGGGAAGGTGGATTTCCCTAAGCATCTCCCGTTCAAATCTGTAGATGGTTTTAAGGAGGATGTAGCTCTCATGGAGTTTTGTCGGAATTGTGGTGCTAAGATGATGGCTAAAATCCAGGGAACAATGGGGAAAGGCAATAGCCTGTATCAAAAGATTCATGAAGTACATAAAAAATGCAAGTTTATGTTTCCTCAGACCCTGGATGATTTTCTAAGCAAAGAGCAGCGTTTGTCAGATTCGAAGGAAGAGTTGGGCATTCAAATAGAATATGTAAAAAATATTGACGTACTGGCCACCGATGATCTTCATCACTATATTGGACTGTCATCATTATACAATCATTTGCTTAAGGAGATCCACCAGGCAGCAAGAGTAGAAGTTCAAGGTATTGAAGTAGAGCTTGGTAAGCATGTGACTTCACAGAAGATGCTGCTCTCCTCACCCGCAAATGTGGTTGTAAGAGACGCTGGTATATGGTTCAGTTATATTGCTGAAGAAGAGAAGAAGGCAACAGCAGCAGTAGTAGCCAACGCAGGCACATCGTCCCCAATAGAAGTACCATGCCAAGCATAAACGTGTTAGACATAATGCGTTGTTTGTTTTGGTCTTCTGTTTTTGTCCCTATGGTTAGAGCGTTGAGTCACTAGGACAACTGTCCTTTTCTATTTTTGAGAAAGAATTTTACTATGAAAAAGGGCCATGAATTGTTTATTGTTGGGAAAAGTATTTAAAAGACAAGTGTAAAAGGCCAGGTGACAGCCCAGGAGGCATTTTGTAAAGATATAAATAGAGGCTTAGGGAATAGTGTAAAGGACTTTTGGCAGGGAAAATGATTTTCTTAACTTGTACGAGCTATCTTGCACTTGCTCCAAGAAAATGAATTTTGCCTAATAAGATCCTTGAGAGGACGTCTTTTGCATGGAAATGGATGTTGGATGCATGCTGGATTATTCTTGTGACTGTCATATTCTACAGTGAGATCTTTCTTTGCTGTCTTGAATTATTTCTATGTATTGAATGATCTTGCTGTTTCCTGTGCAAATGATTTTTCTCCTACATGAGTAATGGAATGCCTTATATGTAAATTGGAAGCTATCTTGCACTTGCTCCAAGAAAATGAATTTTGCCTAATAAGATCCTTGAGAGGACGTCTTTTGCATGGAAATGGATGTTGGATGCATGCTGGATTATTCTTGTGACTTTCATATTCTACAGTGAGATCTTTCTTTGCTGTCTTGAATTATTTCTATGTATTGAATGATCTTACTGTTTCGTGTGCAAATGATTTTTCTCCTACATGAGTAATGGAATGCCTTATATGTAAATTGGAAGCTATCTTTTAATATCTTTTTCCTTTTGCTGTAGTTGTATCTTCATCGTTTAATGATTATTTGTTGATCTGTAGATGCTTCTTTCAGCACATTACTCATATTTGCAGCTTTTGCTCCTTGCAAGGATAGATTAGATTTATTTGAGTCTTAGATACAGATTTGTTTTAAGCTTTGCATTTAGATTAAAGTAGCTTAGGCACTTGCATATAATTTTAACAATAAGATTAAAAAAACAAAAAAAAGAACGGTGGATCGGGCAAGAACCAGTGTAAAAGAAAGCAAATCTGACGGTTGTCGGAACCGCTAATTGGACGGATTCCCCATACCAAACGGTGGACAATCTAATTGGGATAGTCTACCGGGGAGAATCCCTTTTTGCTTGATGCTGCGATCTTCGGGGCATCAATAGTTTTTGGTGCTAGAAGGAGGGCCTAAAGTGCATGGTTGATAAAGGAAAATCTACCACTGTCAAAAATGTTACTGAAAACCCGCTTAAAACATAAATTTCAGATAGCCCAAACCTTGAAGTAACAAATCAAGAAAACCTCATATTTGATTCTGAATATCAAGAAGTCTTGTATGCTGTGCCTTTTGCAGAAATAGAAGATTTAAGGAGACATACACGATCTTATGTTAGGAAACTAGGTGGTTTAAATGCGGTAAATTTTCTCCCTAGGAAAAGTACTCCAAAAAAAAAAAGACAGTACACCCGTGATTCGATTTTTGTGCAGAATTTTGAAGAGCTTGTAAATTTAACTTTGGAAGAGATTGCGGAATCCCTGGAAGAACTCAATCTTGAAGACTCAAAAAATATTGGAGAACTTGTCACTCCAAAGAACACTCCACCCAATTCAGCACCTGATTCTCCACATAGAGACATGGTTGTACCTGCTTGGAGAGCAAGGGTAGCATTAAATCTGGCCCGGCCATTCCACAATTTGCCTAAATATCCAGAGAAAGTCTTGCCTAAATTAGACCCAGGAAAAGCCATTTCTGCTGAAGACCATCTCAAGAGTTTTTACTTAACCTTAAATCTTTTAAATGTACAACATGAAGATGTAGTTTTTAGGCTTTTCCCATACACATTTGAGCCAAAAGTTTCTTCCTGGTATTTTAGCTTACAAGCTAGCTCAATTTCCAGCTAGGAAGAATTTGAAACATGTTTCTTCAATAAGTATGGAAATCAAAAGGCTATAGCTACACTCATGAAAGAATTATTGTCCATGAGGATGGAAAAGAAAGAAAAGGTTCAAGACTTCAACCAAAGGTTCACAACACTCTTAAATAATTTCAGCGAAGCAAATAAACCAGCAGAAGAATCTCTAGTCGAATATTATACAACAACTCTTGAAGGGCCTATAGCAATGTTCGTCAAAAGATCTAAGAAAACCACCCTGATAGAAAATTTTGAAGAAGCTAGAAAGGTGGAAGAAGAAGCAGACATCATTGCCAAACATGCCTTAGATGCAGAGACAAAACAAGCAACTAGTAAAAAAACCTTGCTGCTCACCAGGAATAAAGAAGAGTCATCGGCAGATATGGAGAACATAGTTAAGATGATGCAGAAATTGTCCAATAAAATTGTAGATCTTGAGAAAGATAAAGCAGCTAGTACATTTAGGAAGCCTTTCAAACCATTCTACAAGAAAGGAGAAGACAATGACCAACCTCTTCCACCTATGAATACTTATCCTGTTTTAAATTTGAATGAAATAGGGATGGAAAATTTTTGCACATTTCATCAAGAGCCACACTCGGAGAAGAGCTTCCCACAATGGATTAACTCTATGAGCCTAGTCATGAACCAAATGTTGGATTCACAGATGCCAGATCAAGACAATCCTCTAGAATAACCAAGCCTTGATATTGAGGAACCAACTCTAGATACTACCATGGTGTTATGGGATTGGGTACCTTTAACAGAGTTGAGAGAAGATGATCCTGGGGAAAGCCCAGTCTCTGCTGTAAACATTAACACTCGCAGTAAAGGTCCCATTGCAGACTCAATTCCAAGCTCGACTATTCCCAAACCAAAAATTGAAAAAGAATTACCTAGAAGACATATAACAATCATTCCTCCACAACCCAAAGCTAACCCAACAACGGCCAAGCAGCCAAACATTGAAACAACAGTTCAACAACCAAAGGTCAATTTGAATAAGACAGATCATCAAACTAGAATTTCAAAAGAATTTGATATGGGATATGACATTATTGAAGATATTAAGAAAGCGAAGGCAAATGTATCAATATTCGATATGTGTAGTTTGCCTCAGCAATGAGACAAGTTGTTGCATGCTCTTCAATCCCAGCCCAGCACTCCATTAACATTTAATCAAGAAGACCCTGACATTAATGAAGCTAGTATCGGCGAGAAATCCAAATCTCAGACGTTGTCGTTTCTTTTAAATTTTGAAATTTTCAATCACAATGTGCAAAATTGCCTGGTAGATTCTGGGGCATATTCGAATGTCATGCCACTATATATCTATAAAAATATCAACGATCAACCAATTCCATCTCCTGCCCAGATTATTCAGTTAGATAGAACTGCTGTTAAAGTTATAGGGGAAATGAAAGATGCTCTCATTAGGTTGTCAACAGATTCTAGAGTTTGTTAGTTCATTGATATAATGGTAGTTGACATTCCTGAAGCCTATGGTTTGATCCTAAGTAGGGACTGGTCCACAAAGTTGAATGGTTACTTTGCAACTGATTGGTCCCATTTGTGGTTGCCTTATAAAAACAGACAGAATCAGATTAAGGTTCTGAGAGAACCGCACATGAAACAAAGTGTAACTCAACTAGAAGGAAAGAATGAGGCTGTAGCCTTCTCATCCTCAGTTTTGGGAAATTATTTCTTAGAAATGGATCTGGGTAATTATCAGTCTGAAACTATTAGCCATGAATCAGATGAATAGTCCGATCTCCTTCATTTTTCTCGGACTGATGATATTGACTATAATATAGTTAGTTTAGTCACTGACTTAGATCATAAAGATAGTAACTTAGCTGAATCAAAAAATCTGTTTTGGACATTATACTTTGATGGTTCTAAAACTTTGGAAGGATCTGGGGCCGGTTGTGTTTTGATGGATCCGGAAAGAAATAAGTATTTTCTGTCCTGTAGGTTAGAATTTCATTGTACTAACAATACTGCTGAATATGAAGCTTTGGTCTATGGATTAAAGAAAGCCATCGGTTTAAATGTCAAGTACCTGAAAGTTTTCGGCGACTCAAAAATAGTTGTGAGACAGGTAAGAGATACCATTCACTATTTCTCACCTCATTTGAAAGGGTACCAAGCTGAGGTATGGGATTTAATTATGCATTTTGATGCTTTCAATATAAAATATGTTCCTAGAATGTAGAATGCTTCTGCTTATTTATTAGCAACATCTGCTTCCAGATTGGTGCCGACTAATAACAAGTACTCAATTGAATTGATTTTTAGGCCTTCTGTCCCTAACAATATCACAAACTTCAGAGTCTTCGATGATGACAATCAGATTATCAGTTTTCTAACAAACGAAGACATATTCCAAGAAGCTGTGATAGATGAAGAAGAACACGATTCTGATTTACAAAAGAAATATACAGCTAAGAGCGATTTCATCCCCAAATGGGTAAGGTTGCTTGAAATGTTGTTTGATCTTTAGAACAAGTTCAAAAGGCCAGCAAATACCAAGACCAATAGCTCATCAATGCAGCATGAATTAGTTAATCTGGGCACAGAATTTGAACCAAAATTTGTTAACCTTGGCAAATGTTGCTCACTAGGAGAAAGAGATAAGTTCATCAAACTGTTTTGACAATATAAGGATGTTTTTTCCTGGACTTATGAAGATCTGAAAATATACGACATCCGCATTATTCAGCATGTCATACCAATGAAAGCAGATGTCAAGACATTTCAACAGCAGTTAAGAAGGATGCATCCTATGTAAAATTAGTCACAGCAGATCTAATGAACAAGTAAATCAATCACAACAGATGAACATAGAAAATATGGTGCAAAACTGTGCAAAACATGCAGCAGTGCTCTCTATCCCAGAAAGGGTGAATGAATTACAATACAAACTGTCACAATGACTGAGCAATTCGAATTGCCTAAGGAGGTCATTCGAATCACAGAATGGAGTAGCTTGACTCTGTCTAGGAGTCCTCATAAATCATCGGTGGTGCTCATCAATCACAACAACCAGTCATCCAGGTGTCAAACTGAGTCTAACTGAGTGTAATAAATGTAAATGAAGTGTGTAGCACTGATATAGGATCTGGAGGCTCAGTGGGGGCGCATGGGAGGCTAACTGGAGTCAGAACAAGTCACCTAATTGAACTGGAGGTCAATCGGAGGTGAAACAGTCAGTCAGGAGTGAAACTAGCCTCAAATCAGGGAGAATCGGAGCTAACTGAATGTAACTGGAGTGAATCTGCAGTGGTAGGTGAACAAGTGCGCCCTTCTCTGGCAGTAGGTGAGAAGAGGGCGCCTTTCAGCTTAGGAGGGCTAAAACTCTGTGGTAAGTGGCTCCCGGGTGCTAGAAGAAGGTGGATAAGGTGCTGGAGGCATCAAACTGGTGACTGGGATGCATGCAAGTGCATGCAGCTGCATATCCTGAAATAGATCATGCAAGATCCTGAAGTAGATATGTATCCTGAAATAGATGATCCTGAAATAGATATGTATCCTGAAATAGATGATGTGGATATCCGAACACCCCCCCTCAAGCTAGACTATGATGTGCCAACTAAAATAATGTGGGGCCCTGGTAACTAAGACCAAAGGTCACCCCAATATAATAATCCAAAAAATGCTGAAAATAAACTAAGTGAGGAAAGAGGGAAAACCCAGTGGGAAGAAAGCCCCCCCTCAAGCTAAAGCATAATAATGAATCAATCTGTCTCCACCATGATGGAACTCACCCCCAACAGTGAACGGAGGTAAGAGAACTTCTTCTCAGTGAAGCTCTTGGTGAAGATGTTTGCAATTTGCTCATCAGTAGGGCAATATTGCAGAATGATGGTGCGGTCATGCACCAACTGTCGAATGTAATGCATATGAATATCAATTTGTTTGGTCCTCTGCCGCTGAACTGGATCTGTGGAGATCTTGATAGCACTTTGATTGTCACAAAATAGGACAGTCGAAGTAGTGCCACCAAAACCAAACTCGGAAAGAATACCCTGCAACCAAACTGCCTGAATGCAGGCATTGACTGCCCCTCGATACTCTGCCTCTGCTGAAGAAAGTGCAATGGTTGCTTGCTTTTTGCTGGACCAGCAAATAGCACCATGACCAATCATGAAAACATAACTGGAAGTGGACTTCCGATCAATGCTATCACCTGCCCAATCTGAATCAGTAAAACCAATGAAATCTAGCTCAGAATCTGCAGCATAATGTATGCCAAACTGTCTCGTACCTTGCACATACTGCAAGATCCGCTTGGCTGCTCGCCAATGAAGCTCATGTGGCTGCTGCATATATCTTGACACGGCACTCACGGCATATGAGATATCAGGCCGTGAATGTGTCAAATAAAGTAGTGAACCAATCAACTGTCGATACATACTGCAATCTGCAAGCGGTGTGGAATCTCCCTCCTCAAGACTGATTCCTGAGAGGAATGGGAATGGGGCTGCCTTACATTCAGCCATATTAAACTTCAATAACAGGTCGGAAGCATATTTTTGCTGAGATATAGTGATCCCATCGAAATTTTGAGCTATCTCCAAGCCCAAAAAGTGACTCAGCAAGCCCAAATCGCTCATGTCAAAAGCTAGATTTAAGGCAGATTTTAGCTTGTTTATTGAAGTAAGTGTGCTACCAGTAATAAGTAGATCATCAACATAAAGTACAATAACCAAAAAATTACCTTTAACTCGCTGAAGATAGACATTCAGATCATATTTGCATCTTTGGAAATTCTGAGAAAGAAGGAAGGAGTCCATCTTTGCGTACCAAGCTCTTGGGGCCTGTTTTAACCCGTACAAAGACTTCTTCAATCTACAAACCAATGATGGATCTGATGTATAACCCTCTGGCTGCTGCATATAGACCTCTTCAGCAAGGTCTCCATGTAAAAATGCACTCTTCACATCCATGTGATGCACTTTCCAGTGCTTGGATGCGGCAATAGCTAAAACAAGGCGGATGGAATCCATCTTTGCAACCGGTTCAAAGGTCTCTGTGTAGTCCACTCCTTGGACTTGGGAAAAACCTTTTGCCACCAACCTTGCTTTATATTTGCTGATAGTGCCATCAGCAGCAACTTTAGTACGGTAGACCCATTTACACTTCACTAATTTTCTTCCAGGTGGAAGAGAAACTAGCTCCCATGTATTGTTCTTTTGAAGAGAACTGTACTCTTCATCCATGGCACTTTTCTATCTCGGATCTCGATGGGCTGAATAGTATGATTGGGGATCTGAACCAGCCATCAAATAACAAATCTCAGGAAGAAATGGATCAGCAATAGAAAGAGCCATACCTTCCCTTTGAAAGTCTCCTCTTGTTCGTCTCGGATCAGCAGGATTTCCAAGACTAGAACCGGCAGATTGTAGAGTGTTTTGGGCCCACTTTGGTAACTGAGGGGGATCTGAATGGTCGGATTCCGAACCTGATATGTCATGATCATCATATGCTGCTACAATATCAGAAATATCAGAACTCATACCTTCATTATCGCTGCTCGAATCTTCTTCTGGTGAAGGCGGTGAATCGGCAGTTTTCTCCTCAACTAGTTGCAATTCTTGAAGCGGTTCTTCAAACTACACACTGCGCTCTATGAATATCTTTTTAGATCTGATATCCATGAGTTTATATGCTTTTGATTCTTCCCCATATCCTATCAATATGCACTCGATACTTTGTGGATCCAAAGCTCGTCTCTTCTCAGAAGGAATTCTAGCCCATGCAGTAGAGCCAAAAACTCTCAAATTTGACACATCCGGTTTGTGACCAAAGAATGCTTCGAAAGGAGTCATACCTTTCACGGATGAATGTGGAACACGGTTCTGTATATATGCAGCAACATTGATTGCTTCAGCCCAAATATTTGCAGCCAAACCTTTCGATTCAATCATGCATGTAGCCATCTCTTTCAGTGACCGGTTTTTCCTTTCCGCTACACCGTTCTGCTGGGGTGTGTAGGGAACTGTATGTTGGATCTTGATTCCGCTTTGGGCACAAAGTTGCAGCAACTCGGACTTGATATATTCCCCACCATTATCAGATCTAAGAGCTTTGATCTTGCTCTCAGTGGTGGTCTCAACAGAAGCCTTAAAATCCTTGAATTTTCCAAGCACTTCTGACTTGTTTTTGAGAAAGAATACCCATGTAAAGCGGGAAAAATCGTCAATAAATGTCAAAACATACCTTGAACCATTTAATGACATATGGGGCAGCGGACCGCTGATATCAGAATAGATCAATCCCAAAATAGTAGAGGCTCTGCTAGCCTTGCCGCGGTCGAATCTGTGCTCGGGGTGCTTCCCAATAATGCAACCGGTGCATATTCCCTTCGAGGAACGGAGTTGTGGAAGCCCATCTACCATGGATTTATTTGATAGCAGCAGCAAATACTTATAATTTATATGTCCAAATCTTTCATGCCAAAGCCTACTAACCTCATTACCATGTGTGCGAAGAGCAGTGGGCTTTGCAAGCGGAATAAAGTGCGAAAACTCATAGCATTTTGCAGTGTGGTTTGCCTTTCCAACCGCAACTAGTCTTCCACTTTTGATATCAGAAATTTCAACTGTATTAGGGCTGAATGTGACTTTCTTTGGATCACCAGTATGTGTCATTTGATACACAGAAAGGAGATTCGAAGCTAAGGAAGGCACATAGAGAACATTCTGAAAGCATCCATGTTCTACATGAATCGTACCTTTGCCCTTTGAAGAAATTTTTGAGTCATCTCCCAAATGGATGGGGATGGAGCTGTTTGGATCGAATGAGGAAAAAGAATCAATATTTGCAGCCATATGATTTGATGCACCCGAATCTATCAAGAGAGTGGGCTTCGAAACCGTTGCCATGAGTGCTTGTCCTCTTTCATGATCGTCATTCCGATCCTTCTTCCTTGCACCGTCAGGAAGGGTTATGTTGTTCTTTTCCAAAAGGAGGGCCATTTGATCTATAGTCTTCTTCATACATGAACTTTCGGGATGAAAGCCACGGTTACAATAAGTACATTTAGATTTTTGGTTACCTTCTTTTCCCTTTTGCTTGGATTTCGAACTGGATGGTGCATCCGTTTGCTTGCCTTTGTCTTTTTGCTTGTGAGGCTCGAATTTGGGCTTCTCCTTCTTTAGCTTTCCTTTACCATTTGAGATCTTGGGTCCTTGAACAAATAGGGCTGAATCTTTGGAGCTTATGGACCCCATTTGAATCAACTTGTCATGCTCTTTCGTAACGGACTCAATGAAGGCATTCAAGGTAGGCATCTTCCAATTCGGGGTAGTTAGCCGACCGGAATTGAAAGTGGAGACAAATACCGAATAATCTTTCCCAAGCTTGCTTAGAATGGAGAGGATCAACTGTTTATCCTCTTTGATAACACCACTGTTCTTCAATTGCAAGTTCAAGTTCTTGTATTTTGTGAAGAATTCATTGATGGTCTCGAAATTCTCAGGATTAAGGCCAATCAATTCATTCTCTAATTGAAAAGCCCTAAGCTCATCCTGCTTGCCGAATAGTGTTTCAAGTTGCTCCCATATGGCTTTTGGAGTCTTCAATCCGCTGAGATGGAAGTGAAGATCCTTGGAGATAGAGAGACAAAGAAGACCGTAAGCTTCATCAAGCTTGTTGTAGTGTTTGGTTCTTTCTGCTACATTGTTTGGCTCCAATTCAAGACCAAGAGTGACTCGGTAGTAACCTTTTGAACGTAATATGATCTCCATATCATCTTTCCAATCAAAATAATTGAATGGGGTGAGGATAGGCTGTGAAGAAGAGTATTCCATTGCAAGGATTGAGTCAACTGATGAAGAGGAAACTTGCATGCAGACTATAGCGAATGCAATTGAAGGAGGAAACCTTGCATGCAGAAAATAGCGAGTGCACTTGAAGGAGACAATGAACCTGCAAATCACATCAAAACAACCACAATAAGGTCGAACAATCCACCCTTTGAGAGTTGCATCACACCTGGGATTGGATTTCAAGCAATGTTGAATAGGTCCAATGTATCAAATACAGGAATTATGTGGTAACTCAAGCTTCTGGAGTGGTATTGGAATATTTTTCAAGCTTTGCATGCACAGGAGCGAATGCCCTTGAGATATCTCATGCCAAACTTTTTGCAATTTTTAGCAATTCAGTCAAATCTTCTTGTATAAACACCTGTAGAAAAGAGATCTTGTCCCTGCAATGGCTCTGATACCATGTAAAATTAGTCACAGCAGATCTAATGAACAAGTAAATCAATCACAACAGATGAACATAGAAAATATGGTGCAAAACTGTGCAAAACATGCAGCAGTGCTCTCTATCCCAGAAAGGGTGAATGAATTACAATACAAACTGTCACAATGACTGAGCAATTCGAATTGCCTAAGGAGGTAATTCGAATCACAGAATGGAGTAGCTTGACTCTGTCTAGGAGTCCTCATAAATCATCGGTGGTGCTCATCAATCACAACAACCAGTCATCCAGGTGTCAAACTGAGTCTAACTGAGTGTAATAAATGTAACTGAAGTGTGTAGCACTGATATAGGATCTGGAGGCTCAGTGGGGGCGCATGGGAGGCTAACTAGAGTCAGAACAAGTCACCTAATCGAACTGGAGGTCAATCGGAGGTGAAACAGTCAGTCAGGAGTGAAACTAGCCTCAAATCAGGGAGAATCGGAGCTAACTGAATGTAACTGGAGTGAATCTGCAGTGGTAGGTGAACAAGTGCGCCCTTCTCTGGAAGTAGGTGAGAAGAGGGCGCCTTTCAGCTTAGGAGGGCTAAAACTCTGTGGTAAGTGGCTCCCGGGTGCTAGAAGAAGGTGGATAAGGTGCTGGAGGCATCAAACTGGTGACTGGGATGCATGCAAGTGCATGCAGCTGCATATCCTGAAATAGATCATGCAAGATCCTGAAGTAGATATGTATCCTGAAATAGATGATCCTGAAATAGATATGTATCCTGAAATAGATGATGTGGATATCCGAACATCCTACTCTTGAACCTCTTATTCAAAAAGAATTGAAGAAGCTATTGGATGCTAAAATAATCTTTAAAGTCCGGCATTCTGAGTGGGTTTCTAACTTAGTTCCCGTGAGAAAGAAGTCAGGAGAGATAAGACTATGTGTTGACTTCAGAAATTTAAATAGAGCTTCAGATAAAGACAACTATCCGGTCCCTTCAATGGAATAAATTCTCCAAATGGTCTCAGGGTCTGAATTATTCTCCCTTCTTGATGGCTTCTCTGGTTACAATCAAGTTTTAGTAGCTGAAGAAGACCGTCTCAAGACTACTTTCTGCACTAAGTGGGGAACGTTCGCATACCGAAGGATTCCCTTTGGCCTAATAAATGCAGGAGCTACGTTTTAGAGAGCAATGGACATCGCCTTTCGAGGATTGGGAGGTCACTGTGTTGTTGTCTATCTAGATGATGTGACAGTTTTTTCAAAGAAAAGAGAAGACCATGTTGTTCATTTGAAGCATATTTTTGATCATTGCCGGAAATATGGTATCTCATTGAATCCCAAGAAGAGTGTGTTTGCTGTTTCCGAAGGTAAACTACTGGGCCATATCATTTCCAAAAGAGGAGTATCAATAGATCATGAAAGAGTACAGGCTGTCAATGAAATTCCCATGCCTCATAATAAGAAATCCATGCAGTCATTTATGGGAACTATCAATTTTGTCCAGATATTTGTCTCCAATTTCGCTCAAATTGTTAAACCTTTGCAGCAAATGGTCAAGCAAAGCATACAGTTCAAGTGGACATACTTAGAAAAGGATGCATTCAGAGACATTAAGGCAGCCATAGCTAAGGCTCCTTCCTTAAGGAGCCCAGACTTTGACAAAGATTTTATCTTGTATACTTTTGCTTCATATGACTCTCTCGTGGCTGTGCTTACGCAAAAGGTGGAACTAGGGGACGAGTACCCAATCTTGTTTATGAGCACTGGTCTGCAAGGTGCTGAACTAAATTATCCCATTGTCAACAAGCATGCGTATGCTCTCTTCAAAGCAGTCAAACAGCTCAGACCATATATTCTTAAGAAAAGAACTAAGGTTATAGTTCCCCACCCAGCTGTTAGATCCCTCTTCATTCAAAAGGAATTAGGAGAAAGGAGGGGAAACTGGGTCACAGCTCTTCAAGAATATGACTTAGAATTTAAGCCGACCACTATCATCAAAGGACAAGGCCTGTGCAAATTTCTTACAGAAAATCCGACTGATGAAGAATAGCATTGGAAAAATGAAGCTGAGTTTAATTCAATTGAAGTATGTCCTATCTTCACAGCTCCTCAATCATGGTATAGGGATCTAGTGCATTATTTGCAGCAAGGATACCTACCTGAGCACTGGAGCTCTAAGCAAAGAAGGGCACTCCATTTGAAATCAGCAGCTATCAAATCATTGATGGGATACTTTTCAGAAAAAATTACAATGGAATTTTTCTTAGATGTCTAGACAGGGAAGATGCAAGTAAAGTTGTCAAAGAATTACACGATGGTCCCGCTGGTGGACATTATTCAGGGGAGACAACAGCTCACAAAATACTTAGAGATGGATATTATTTTCCCACTCTATTCTGAGATGCCCATGCGTATTCACATAACTGTGATATATGCCAAAGAAGTGTTGGGAAATTACCCAAGGTAGCAGGACCCTTGCAACCGGTTATTATCTCTGAGCCTTTTGAACAATGGGGCATAGATGTTATTGGAGAGATAAACCCAAATTCTTCTTTACAACATCGATACATCCTAACAACCACGGACTACTTCACTAGATGGACGGAGGCAATCCCATTGCGTAAGATCAATGAAGATGCAGTCATCAGCTTCTTAAAGGAAAACATCATAACTAGGTTTGGGGTTCCAATTTCCCTTGTTTTTGATAATTCTCCTTATTTCTTGTTTTTTAAGATAAATGAATTTGTTTATGAATGGGGAATTAAATTGCATTACTCAGCCAATTATTACCCTCAAGGAAATGGATTAGCTGAGTCTTCAAACAAAAACCTCATTCAAATTCTAAAAAAGACTATGATAGAAAATCAGCGAAGCTGGAATATAGCTCTCCCAAATGCTTTATGGGTAGATAGGGTGACTCCAAAGAACGCATTAGGGGTTTCCCCTTACACTCTCCTCTATGGCAAGGAAGCCAGCCTCCCTCCCAACATCTTGCTTCCATCCTTACAGTTGTCCCAAGCCTCTCAAGGGTCTGGTAGCCAATTCTTGCAATCCAGGATCAATACCTTGCTTCAACTTGAAGAAGCCCGACAGAAAGCTAAAGATCGATTCCATCAGCACCAAGACATAGTCAAAAGATGGTTCGATAAGAGGAAGTCCGGTAAAAGAAGTTTTGAAGTTGGGTATTTAGTCCTGAAATGGTACCATAATCATGAAGGGAAGGGGATGCACACGAAATTCCAACATTTATGGATAGGCCCTTACCAAATTTCTGCAAAGCTCGGCCCATCCATTTACAAGCTGACAGACCTCCAGGGAGAGGAAGTAACCCTTCCTCTCAATGGCCTCGCCTTGAAACAATACTTTGATTAGTCTCAATGAGACTTTCTGTACATAAATAAAACTTTTCTTTTATGTTGCTTTAGCCCCTTGTTTTCATTGTTTTCAGCTATGTTGTTTCTTTTCTCAGCATTTGAAATTTTTGTACAAAGTTTGTTTTCTGAAACACCTGCGGTTGGGCCTCTCATCAAGATAGATCTCTCGAAGAAATCTCACAACTCATGAAGCTGAAAATACCCTCAAATGAAAGTCTATCCATGTATTTTGCTCTTGCTGAACGTTCTCCAGAAGAAAGAGAGCCTATTATGTTAGCCACACTAACCCTTGTTTAAATAATAGAGATCTATGATTATCTTTATTACTATCTTCGGGCTCCATCCACTCTCACACTTAAAAAAATCTCAAGAAGATCGCTAAAGTTGGACCCATAGAAAGTAGCACATCTCGAAGGCATAGGGTATTGAAATGACTCCATGCTGTAAGTCTAATAGCCAAAAGGGATGATAATCAAGGGTTTGTTTTCCAGAGATTCTCGCCTCAATCGAAGCATGGCTGAGATAAAAGCAAAGCGTACAAGTTAGGGAAGCTGTCCAAAAGACTCAGCTCATTCAAAGCTCCTCTCCGTCCATGAGACTTGATAAACCAATAAAATCTCTAGCTCACACAAAAGGACATTATGGATTGAGGAGCCAAAATAAAAAATTGTACTTTAATGAAAATATTTCTGGAAGTCCCAAACAGCAAAGCTATCAAATGTATGAACATCCAAAAGGATGCAAGCGGCATGGGAATGAGGAACAAGAGCAATAGTGTCTATGAGAAGCTGTTGCAAATCATGTGGAGTCTAATAGTAGTGGCCATCTGAAAGATGAATCTTCTAAAATGAACCCCATATGTTGGCCCTTTGAAAGTTTTAAAGATGTCTTCATCAAAGCTCTCCTTTTCCCAGTGGCCAACAGATAAAATGACTCCCTCCTTTGCCGAGATTCGAATGCTCAGCTGAACATTGCATATAAGATGGATAGCTTTTAAGAAAGCTTCCGGTTAACGAAAATGATTTTTTTTTTTTAGAGATCTGTGTTCGCCAGCGACTCGCCAATTGCTGTTGCAGCAACATCCCTCCCCAAAATTTTGTAGATATTGGGGCCCCTCCTTCTTATTTTCCTAAGAAAGTCTGGTTAAAAGAATCAAGCCTCCTTTGGGAAACTTTTGAACTTAGTTTTGTTTCAAGTGGGGAATATGTTTTAAAATTGAAGTTTTTCTTCTAAGTCAGAACTCAAAATTCTCTCCCGAAACGGTGGAAGAACTTGGGATGTGCACCCACAACTGTGGAAAGAATTAAGGTTTTTTCCCGTAATGGTGAAAGCACTTGCATATTCTTTGAACTTCGGAAGAACTCAAATTTCTCTCCCGAACCTTTGGAAACACTTGTAAAGTTTTGCCGCAACGGGCGCACTCTTACCAAGTTCCTCGGATATTCTCTTTGCGGAAAAGACTTAACAAAGTAATTCATCAATCTCGGAAGAACTTACTGAGTCTTTCTGCAACTTCGAAACAACTCAACAAAATCCGCTGCAATAATCTTTCAGGAGAGTAAATTCCGGAAGAACTCGCAAAATCCTCCCGAAACTGCAGAACAACTTAAGAACTTGCGGCGCAAGTGTTTTCTAGCTCGTCGTTGTTGGAAGAACTCGTCAAGCCTTTTCGCAAAAGTAGAGCGTCTTTCCTTTTCTTTCTGCAACAAGCAGCCGTTACCAAAACTCATAAAGTCCGTCCGCGTTTTGGAAGAAACTCACGAAATTCGTCCGCAACGGCAGACGAAGACTCACCTTTTCCTCCTGGTATTGATGGTTGCGCATAAATACCAAAAGTTTGAAAAGACCGTGCATTATGAGTAATCATCCCCTATTTAATGTTGCCACCTACCCAATTAAATGTCTGCACATATTAAGTTTTATATAAGGGCGGTGGGGTTTTATTGTCCCCATTGATAGTTTTGGATTCGGAGAACGCCGTTCGAAGCTGCTCGAATCGTTTCGCTCCAGCTCAGCTCACTTATCGCCAAACCGACCACATTTTCACCGTTATTTCATTGCCAGCTAGGTGCTTAAACCACGAATCTTTTCTTATCTATACGTCGTGGCTTTCTCGACCGTTCTTTGTCTCATTACATGGCTTGTGGGCATTTGTAGAAGACTATTCTTAAAACTTTGCAGCTGTTGCAGCCCCATAAAATTCTCATTGCTGACAGCTAGGAGTCATAACCTTGCCAGTCATTCCCAGTTGGCCCTTTGTCCCTGAATTGTTCGAACTTGGTTAGTTCCACCGGCCGCATTTATGTCGTGCTCCTACCCAAATATACTCAAATCCAGGTTTTTATTCCGGCTACATGCCGCTTCTCAAATACTATCGAATAAGAAGTAGCAACAGTAATGGCTGGTTGGGATACTCAACCGCTCATTTGTTTGTCCCAAAAACTGATCGTTGAAAACGATTTCGTTATATGTTTTCAGTTTCCTCATATGTTTTCCCAAACCAAGCTAGCCCACCATTCGCGCTTTAGCCATTAGAAGCACTATAATTTAGCGAAGCTTATCTTCAAGAGTGAGGAGGGAAATAAGTTTTATGCGTCACCTTTTTAGGGAGCACCTCAAAATGTTCCTTCCTTTCTTTGCTTCCCTATAGAAATCAAGTTTAATGACCATATTTGTTTCCTTGGATAATCTATGTTTGATTTGCATCCCCAGCATGCGGCTTTACAATTCGTTTATATTTATCATCAGCATGCTAAAACTGTCTTGCTCTATGTTATGCTCTCATAATGTTTTACAATTTTATATTCATTCACATATGGTTGCTTACAGGGATAAGCCACGATGCCAAAAGGTGGTAGAAAGAAAGCTAAAATGATGGAGCCAGAGCCAGTGCAACCAAGGACTGAAACTCTTTTCTAGGATACAAAGTGCACCACTGGTGTCCCTCCCGAGGTCAGGTGGGGAGATGTTTATAGGATGATCAGGGACCAAGACATCTCAAACATGTTATTAGAAGAAGAACAAATCTACTTAAACATCAGGGCCTCTGGCATAGCCAGGGCTTCTACTTGCCCTGAGCTATTCCTGTGCTCAGAACTGATCGAGTCGATATTGGAACATGCCAACCCACAAACAAGAGTGTTGCATGATAGCAAGGAAGAGCCATTCGCTTCATTCAATCCAGCTTATATTGGAGCAGCCTACATATTCTCACGTCCCCAGCAGGCATTGAATGATGAATGGTTGGGACAGATGAATAATTTTGAAATAGCTAAGAGGTTGTTAATCATGGGAAAATAGCTGAGGAAAACGAACAATGATGAGTATGACATTCAGAGCCTAAGGCCTCCTTTCAGGTTGATTTCCCTTATGCTAACGAGAATTTTCGCCATGCCCGATGGGACCGTATATAGGATACAATGGGCCCCCATAATCCATGCCATAGCATTTAAGGGGATTGTGTTTGATTGGGCTACTATCCTCTCAGATAGTTTAGCATGCACTGTGGTTGCATCTAAGGAAGGGTTGGCCCTGAAAAAGTCAGAGTCTTACATGGCTTCATACCTCATTGATTGTATCTTGGCAAAGCTCCCTTTCCTCAGGTTAGGTTGCTCATGGGATCAGACCAACACCCCAGTATACACTGCTTATAAACTACTATGGGCTCAAAATTATAGAGCACACTATAAGCTCATCTGTGAAGAGTTCATTATGCCTCTGTATGAGCAGATGTTCAATGAAGAGCCCAATTGCCTTTCAGAGAACGCCATGAAGGTCATGGAAGGTTATGGAGATTTCTACTTCTTAGAAGAGGGTACCTATATCAGGATGTTCGGAGTCACTAAGCCACCATACATCCTACCGAAATACGTCACTGATTATGTAGTCCTGAAAGAAGCAGTCAGACAAGTTTTCCTTGATGGAATAGGGGGAGTTCTTAATAAGCAACACAAGGCTTCCTTCCCTCCTTTTCCTTTCTGTATAGGATCCTATAAATTCTCAGGGGTTGTAGCAGCCGAAGATTTCATCCAGGAGTTGAAAGCTTTTCACTTCGGTGAGGCAATCTTCCATAGAAATGACAGGTGGAGCAAGGTTGCGGAGCATTGCAAAGAGTTTTATGCTCATTTTGAGTATATCCATTACTATGATGCCGAAGAAGAAGTGTTCAGCGGAATCAGTAACATGAATGAGTTGCATATTTGTCGTCACAACAGTGGAGCTAGCTCTAGCTCTGCCACAGCCCGAGAAGCTAGTTTGCAGAAAGAAAGGGAGGCAGCTGACGCCCTGGCCCATGAAGAACAAAGATTGAAAGAAGAAACAAGACTGCAATAGGACACTGAAGAAGCAAGATTGCAGAGAGAAGCTGACGAAACAAGACAACAGAAGGAAGCAGAGGAACGAGAGCAGAGGGAGGCAATTGAAAATTAACAGTGGGCTGAAGAAGAAGAAAGAAGGCGTAAAGCTGAAGAGGAACAAAAGGTGGAAGAAGAGCTTAAGACCAATGAAGATGCCCAGGCGGGTGGCTCCAACACCCAAGATATGGAAATAGACCCATCTCAGGTAGTGCAGACCCCACCCACGGAAACAGAAGTCCATGTAAGACATCTCCCAATCATCCCTTACACCCCATCCGAAGATCATATTGTGTCTCGATAGGATAAATTTGTGTATTATAAGAAGAGGAAGGTGGTGGTCCTGAAGTCGGAAGAGAGGATAAAGAGACTTTTCCAAGCAGATATTGTTACCTAGGGGGAGACCACGGTTATGCAAAACACAAATAAGGCTCCCATAGCCATGGCATCCGTCGTTGTGTCAGCAGCAAAAGCAACAGAAGATAATTTGATCGACATGGTCAAAGAGTTTGAGTCAACGAAGAGGAGAGCTCGCATGCTGCAACATACTGTGGCTAATGAGCAGGCTTACAGGGATCTTGTAGTGAATAAATATAATCATCTGTCTGCTGATCACAAGGAGTTGTCAGATAAGTATCGCCATCTAGAAGAAGAAAATGAGCATCTAAAAATCTAGATGATGGTTCTAGAAGCAGAAAAGAATGATTCTAAAGCTAGAGTTTTTCATTTGGAAGCAGATAAATAGGCAATGGTTGAACAACTAGAACAAGCAGAAAGTAGAGCGATGGATATGTCTCCCTTTCATGAGCAGTCCTATGGCATTTTGAGACAAATGCATGCAACACATGAGCTGATTACTGAGGAAGTGTGCAGGCTCAAAACCATGCTGGTTAGATTGAAAGAGGTCGATGCTGAGGACACTCGGCTTAAAGACAAATACACTCGGGTTAAAGCAAACATTTTAAGCCAGATGGAGTGGAGAGAAGGGAAGGTGGATTTCCCTTAGCATCTCCCATTCAAATCTGTAGATAGTTTTAAGGAGGATTTAGCTCTCATGGAGTTTTTCCGGAATTGTGGTGCCAAGCTAATGGCTAAAATCTAGGGAACAATGGGGAAAGGCAATAGCCTGTATCAAAAGATTCATGAAGTACATAAAAAATGCAAGCTTATGTTTCCTCAGACCCCGGATGATTTTCCAAGAAAAGAGCAGCGTTTGTCAGATTTGAAGGAAGAGCTGGGAATTCAAATAGAATATGTAAAAAAGATTGATGTACTGGCCATCGATGGTCTTCATCACTATATTGGGATGTCATCGGTATACAATCATTTGCTTAAGGAGATCCACCAGGAAGCAAGAGTAGAAGTTCAGGGTATTTAAGCAGAGCTTGGTAGGCATGTGACTTCACAGAAGATCCTGCTCCCCTCACCCGCAAATGTGGTTGTAAGAGACGCTGGTATATGGTTCAGTTATATTGCTGAAGAAGAGAAGAAGGCAGCAACAGCAGTAGCAGCCAACGCAGGCACATCATCCCCAACAGAAGTACCACCCCAAGGATAAATGCGCTAGACATAATGCGTTGTTTTGTTTTGGTCTTCTGTTTTTGTCCCTATGGTTAGAGTGTTGAGTCACTAGGACAGCTGTCCTTTTCTATTTTTGAGAAAGAATTTTACTATGGAAAAGGGCCACGAATTGTTTATTGCTGGGAAAAGTCTTTAAAGGACAAGTGTAAAAGGCCAGGTGGCGGCCCAGGAGGCATTTTGTAAAGATATAAATAGAGGCTTAGGGAATAGTGTAAAGGACTTTTGCCAGGGAAAAGGATTTTCTTAACTTGTACGAGCTATCTTCCACTTGCTCCAAGAAAATGAATTTTGCCTAATAAGAGCCTGGAGAGGACATATTTTACATGGAATGGATGTTGGATGCATGCTGGATTATTCTTGTGACTTTCATATTCTATAGTGAGATCTTTCTTTGTTGTCTTGAATTATTTCTATGTATTGAATGATCTTACTATTTCCTGTGCAAATGATTTTTCTCCTACATGACTAATGGAATGCGTTATATGTAAATTGGAAGCTATCTTTTAATATCTTTTGCCTTTTGTTGTAGTTGTATCTTCATGGTTTAATGGCTATCTATTGATCTATAGATGCTTCTTTCAACACATTACTCATATTTGCAGCTTTTGCTCCTTGCAAGGATAGATTAGATTTATTTGAGTCTTAGATACAGATTTGTTTTAAGCTTTGCATTTAGATTAAAGTAGCTTAGGCACTTGCATATCATTTTAACAATTAAAAAAAAAATAAAAAATGATGGATCGGGCCATAACCGGTGTAAAAGAAAGCAAATCTGACAGTTGCCGGAACCGCTAACCGGACGGATTCTCCATACCAAACAGTGGACAATCTAATTGGGATAGTCTACCGAGGAGAATCCCTTTCTACTTGATGCTGCGATCTTCGGGGCATCAACATCTCCAATGCCACGGAACCCAAACTGGAGAGAGGACCTGGGTTCTGTCAGTTCCCACACATGCGTATGGCCATTTTGGATGTGTTCACGATGACCACGTATGCACGGGATCCTTTGGATGATAAATGCCCACCTTGAGCGAAATTGGAATGGCCTTCACTGAGAAAAACAATAGCTCCAGAGATGGAAGTTTAGCACCGTTTCTGGGTGTTGGAGGCATGGTGTGGGAGGTCCCCTAGCTGAAACACGGCGTCTTGAATCCATTGGAATCGACAGATTCACTATCGGAGTCATGGTTTTGGTGCTACGGGCATTTTTTCTAGGCACTCTGGGGCCATTTAGGGACACTTTGAGGATTTTCTCAGGGGCCACAGAACCCAAACCAGCAAGCGGACTTGGATTCTTTTAGCTCCCACACGTGTGTATGGCCATTGTGGACTTGTTCATGATGGCCACCACGGATCAAATTTGAAGGGCAGGGTCCTATTTCACTTTGAAGGGCTATGATATATTAAACTCTTCAATGTTGACATGTAAAAATAAATCATTCTTTTCATTTGAAAATGTAATAGTACATCAAATTTCAATATATATTAAAAGTAAATTGCAATGGAATTGAATTCCACCATGAAATGCTTAACAAATTGTGTTACATGCCGATTTAGATTTATTAAAGATTGAACTTGATCCAGGTGTCTTGGCTCATTTTTTATTTGTTGATGTTAATAAAGATGACATATATGTTCTTGGTTTATTCTCATTTCTAAACCGTGTTAAGATGAATTTGTACAACTTAAGATAATTATCTCACAAGTCTCTATTTTGATGTCACTTAGGTTTTTGCAGTTGAATGTGGTCTGCACTTCATGTTTGGAAGACAAATTCATGATTTCTAACTTTTTGGTAGTCATGATGCAAATAAAAGTGTGGCCATCCAAGCTATTTTTCTTATCCGAGACTCTTCCTCCCGAAACTAACCATCTAAGCTATTTTTTCTTCTCTGATAGTGCTCCTCCTTAACTGTGTGTTTGAAAAGTAGAAAAAGGTTAAGTTTTCCTTGAGTAATAACAAAGTTCAGAAGGTATTTAAGTTAACTATTTAAGGCAAAATACATATTTTTAAGTTTTAAATCCATTGTAATTGTACAATTTAATAATAAAAAATTAATAGCCTCACTATTCTCAACGTGCCACTTGTTTTCTTGTTTATTGAAAAAGACTCTTTTAAACATGGACTTCATTACTGGATATATATATATTTTTAAGTTTTAAATCCACATTTAGTATCTACAATTTCTTTAGAATCATCTATGCAAAATTGAAAATCATCCAACACCCATAGCATGGCCAAAGAAGAAATAGCTCCTCCCAAGGAGTAACCAGTGAACAACACGATTTTCCCCTTTTCATATTATAGGTCGGCTCACAATAATAATCAACATTACAAAAATGATAAATTCCAAACTAAAAGATTATTTTAAAAGCATGAGTAAGGAAGCCATGCATGGGCGTGAGTAAGGAAAACATGCAATTACCACAAAATAAGACAGGTTCATAATATGCGTGAATAAATAATTAACTTTTATGCTTCAATAATAGTAAGATAGGCATAGGCATGAAGTTACACAGTTATAGTAATATTATACAAATACCATTCTATTTTTTTAAAACAAAAATTTTCTTTTTGCTTTTTGTATTTTTTTAAATAGAAACATTTTATTTTTATTGCAATAATGTAGATAAGTGTTTTTATAAAAAGAATAAAATCTTATAAGAAAAATGAAAAATATTATATATTATAGTAAATTTATTTACCCTTCCATTCAAAAAATAAAAATAATTGACAAGTGATTTTTTAATTTAAATCTCATTTCTACAAGCTAGAAGGCTCTTCACTGGAAATGACGACTTCATTTTTTATCTTGGTCACCCTGAATAAACCACCGTATCTATGTTAGAATTGGCCCCTGGTCGCCCTGTATAACCCACCCTCTCTATGTTAGAATTGGCCCCATGAAGGGGACCAAGGCAACCGCCAGGGTTCGAACCTCGGAACACAAGCTTGCAAGCACTCGGCGGAGTCGATCAGGACGTCTGCTCTGCTTCAGGCAGCAGAGAACAAAATATATAGTGTTACAGCAAGTAATCCGGTCCCTTTAGCTGAGTTAAGGGATCCCGTAAGCTCAAAAGCCAAAATTCACAACCATACCTACAGCCTTCTTAGCATTGCTATCAGACTTCTTGTTATGAAGCCTAGAATTCCTCATATCTAATGGGGCATCTTCTAGTTTTCCTTAAGTGCTCTCACCTATAACAAAGTGAAACCATAAAGATCTTATCTTTCTTTCCCAAATCTGGTCTATAGCATTCAATCTATTGCTAAGTGCATATTGTTTTCTATCTTTATTTTGATTTGATGCAATGCAAATCTTCGACAATGGTTTTCTGCTGGATCTGTTGAGCTGTGTGCCTGCTCATTCCTCATGATATCTGTGCGCAGTGGATGTTTGACCTCCCCACTTCCAATCGCTCCGCTCTAGTCAGACGATCCTCAACACTGTTCTGTCATTATGAGATTGCAAGACCTGTTTTAGAGATTCTGTCCCATCCCTGAGACATCTCACTCCCAGATATGGGCTTGATATAGTCTTCTCTCATTAGCTCCCATATACCTTTCTTCAGCCTGTTCTCCACTTTGTCACTTTTCCAATGAACATGGCTGAATTCAATGCTCTGAAGTCACCCTCACCCTCCAAATTAAGCGAACAATGTTCCTCGAGTCACCCTCACCCTCCACTAAGAAATTCCTGATCCCCAACTTATTATTAAATTAAGCAAATAATGTTCCTCAAGTCACCCTCACCCTCCAAATTAAACGAACAATGTTCCTCGACTCACCCTCATGTTCATAACAATAGCATAAAGGATATCTTACTCGGCTTCTCGAATTCCTGCCAGGTTATTCGTGGTCAGCCCAATATTCCTAGCCCAATATTCCTAGCATAGGGGTAAACATGAAGGCCCTTGAAATTTCTATAGATATGATGCAGACACCAGCCTAGGAGGCACAACATACCCCCAACATGTCTCACCTGCAATCAGAAATTCCAACCCATAGATTGACAATTCAAGAGATCCCAACAGACCCTAAGTCTAACAACTGCAATAAATGCTTCAAACACAAATGTACAACCAGAAATTCTTCATTTAAACTAGGCTAAAAAGGCCCTTTATCCTTTACATACAACAAATTAAAACATCAAGGTTCTTACATAAAATTCATGAACCCAAATTCTTGGCTCAACAAGCCTTTTGATGAAATTTCATAAAATTTACAAATGACAGTGACAAGCCTCAAAGGGCTTCCTTTTTAAAAAATTACAACTAGGTGCTCAGACCCTTATCATTTTCATCAAACCCCAGGCCTGTTGGTCAAGTCTTAGTTGGGCGTTACAAGCTAACTAGGACTACCCAAAATGGAATTTATTGTAGTAATGATAGTTGAACAAGTTGTTTTCACTGGCCACAGTCTTCTCAATTTATGTTTTGTTCTATTCTACTCCACTCCTCTTTTCTTCTTCTTGTATATTTCCAATCTTCTCCATTCTCCTTTATTTCTACCTTCTCCAGTCAAATTCCTATCCTCTTCTTCACACAGACCTTCCCTTCTCAAAATTTGGGTCTCTTTTTCATCAACTGAATCGCCCTCGTCTATTTCACATCATACATGGCCTCTCCTACTTGATGTGCCTCCATATCTCCACTCTGTGCCTCCTCTACTTTCTTGGGCCTCTCCTCTTCTACGCGGCCTCCTCTCATTACAAAACAGTCAAAAACCCGATACCTCCTTCCCTCAACTAGGACGTGATCCATGTATTCTAGTGTTTTTTTCTCTCCCATGAGTAGCCTCCTTATCTCTCAAAAATTCCAACAAAAAATGTCGTTTAATGATGTTTGGTGGGAGTGTACTAATTCCATAAATAGATGGAACGAGTTTTCCTTCATCATGGTGCCACCAGAGATAAAATTTGAAGGGTGGGTAATAATCTCAATTGGAAGGGTATTTTTTCTTGGACACCTTCAAATATGAAGGGAAATATAAATAATTGTATTTCAATTGTCAAGAATAAATTAACTAAAATCTTCTCCCAAAAATGTATAAAACAAATATTTTCCATCCAAATTTTTAAAATTATGAACAAATAAGCGCTCCTTAATATTTACATGAAAATGATATCTTTTCGGGAAAATCTAATTTGAATACATTAATTTCTCATATATGTAACATTAATTTTAAAATTCTTAAAATAAAAACGATTATGTTGTATTTTTCCGGGTTGGAGCACATTTCATTATACATAAAAACTACTTAGACTATGCAATAACCATATTGGGGCATCTGCATGATATTATGGATAGTGTAGGACATTGTAACTAGATAGAGTCTTAAAATAAAACTAGAACCATGAGATAATTAGTTACTGTTAACTATGTACAAAAGGAAGCCACTAAGCAAACTGAGGCTATAATAAACCTACAACCAAAAAATACATATAAAATGGGTCAACTAGAGTCTTGCAACCCGCTGCATGTTTGAGTCTCGATAATATGCCTTTTAAATTGAACCAGAACACCAAAAGAAGTTTGTTAATGGATGGATTTGAGAAAATTCTATGTGAGTAATTAAGAGCTCGAATCTCTAAAATTTGTTTTGTTTTGAACCAATCCACGATTCAACTAATTCGCAGTCACTAGCATGAAATTTAAGTTATTTAATGAAAAGAATTAATGTATCTACCTCTATGTCGAAACCATTTTCAATGCTGATGTGGGCCACTGCCCTCTTTATTGTCTTACCAACAGGCATGAGAATGAGGAAGAAGACTTAAAATTGTGGACTTCACCTTCAAAGAGTGCCCTACAATCACATTGATAAGGAGTGATCAGAAGATCACAACCATCCAACGTGTTAAATATTAGTTGATAGTGTCAATCAAATACTTATATGGTAAATTTAATATAAGACTTACTTAAAGTGTTCTCTTACTCTTTGCATGACACATTTGATATTTTATGGTTGTCTCTATGCCTTGACCCAATTGGTATTATAAGGTGAGGATGTGCATGCATGATAATCCTTAGTTATGACTATGAGATGAGGATTTAAAGAGAAGAGGATGTAAAGCCATGTAATTTTTATATAAATTTTGGTGATGAGTGCTAAAGACAAATGTGGTGAGAATAATCCTTAGTTATGACTATGAGATGAGGATTTAGAGAGAAGAGGATGTAAATACATGTTATTTTTATATGTATTTTGGTGGCAAGCGTCGAAGACAAATGTGGTGAGAAACCACATACGTTTGGAAGGACGAAGGGAGATTACATCATGATCATTCTACCCATCAAATTGAGACTATTCCTAAGCCAATTTTTTAAATTTTTTTATTAATAACCATTGTGGTGCTTTGGTCCAAATGTTTTTTCTAACTCATTGTCTCTCCATATCATGTGCCCAGTGCCACTTCTTTATATCAATGCATAAATCAACCAATTCTCTATATCAATGCATAAATCAACCTCTAGACGGTTTGTGGTCCTAACTGCATACCATTATTTGTATTTGCATGCCAATGAGTGTTGTTTAGAGTTTATGTGATTTTGTGAAATTCATAAAAGAAATGAAGTCTTGTAGAGGAGGACTCATCAAACCAACCATTTGAATTTCATTTTGACGAAAAATGAGTGGACATTGGTAGCTACTTCACATAGGTAGTAGGCACAAAATTTCGGGTTCGTTTCGGGCCTAGTAGTAGACTAGTAGTGGTTCTCTGTTGTTATAACCATAGTCGTTGACACATTGTCACACCTTAGATCTGAGCCCGAAGTTACTCGAGAGTCAAAGTCAAATCCCAGTCCCCAGTTCCTTTAATTCTTCTGTCATCACCCATCATCTTGCACAACTTAGTAGTGAGTGGGTGGCATGAGTGAGTGATGATTATAATTTATGATATTTCCAATATTTTGAATGATGAGTCGAATTTTATAGCATAGTAATTTCAACATAGAAATTGAAATTTATACAGATGGGTAATTTCGAATGTTTCCCTTCTTTTGAAATGTTGACATAAATTATGTCCTTCTTAATTGGAAGGGTAAAATTCAAATTTTAAATTTTTTTTGAAGGGAAATTTTAAATTTACACTTCTAGGAAGGGCTAGAACCCTTTGGAAGGGATGGGAAGGGTTCAAATTTGAAAACTGATGGCCACGCACACCCAGGAGCCTTCGGATGAGAAATGACCCCCTTGAACAAAATTGGCACATTGACCTTCATTGAGTAAAACCCTAGCTCCAGAGATGGCACATTAGCACCATTTCGGGGCATTGGAGGAAAAGTGTGGGGGGTCCCCTAGATGGAACTTGGCGTCCTGAATCCATCGAAATTAAGGGATTAGCTACCGGAGTCATGGTTTTAGAGCTACAAGAATTTTTTCCAGCCACCCTGTGGCCATTCAGGGACACTTTGAGGATTTTCTCTAGGGCCACGGAACCAAAACTGGCTAGTGGACCTGGGTTCCGTTACCTCCCACACATTTGTATGGCCATTGTGGACGTGTTCATGATGTCCACGAATGCCCAGGATCCTTCGGATGAGAAATGAACCCCTTGAGAGAAATTGGCATGGCCTTCACTGAGCAAAACCCTAGCTACGGAGATGGCACATTAGGATTGTTTCCAGGCATTGAAGGCTAGGTGTGGGGGATGAAACCCGGCATATCGAATCCATCGAAATTGACAGATTCACTACCATAGTCACAGTTTTTGTGTTACAAGCATTTTTTCCACGAATCCCATGGCCATTCAGGGATACTTTGAGGATTTTCTCTGGGGCCATGGAACCCAAACCGGTGAGAAGAACTAGTTTCCGTCAGGTCCCACATGTGCGTATGTCCATTGTGGATGTGTTCACGATGGCCACACATGCCTAGGAGCCTTTGGATAAGAAATGAACCCGTTGAGCAAAATTGGCATGGCCTTGACTGAGCAAAACCCTAGTTACAGAGATGGCACATTAGCACCATTTCTGGGCATTGAAGGCACAGCATGGGGGGTCCCCTAGCTGAAACCTAGTGTCCTGAATCCATCGGAATCAAAGGATTCTCTACCATAGTCATGGTTTTGGTGCTACAGGAATTTCTTCCAGGCACCCTGTGGCCATTCAAGGACACTTTGAGAATTTGCTTTAGGGCCACAGAACCCAAACCGGTGAGCAGACTTGGGTTTCGTCAGCTCCCACATGTGCATATGGCCATTGTGGATGTGTTCATAATGGCCACACATGCCGAGGATCCTTCGGATGAGAAATGACCCCCTTGAGAGAAATTGGCATGGCCTTCACTGAGCAAAATCCTAGCTCCATAGATGGAAAATTAGCATTGTTTCTGGGCATTGGAGGCACGGTGTGTGGGGGGGGGGGCTAGCTTAAAAACGACATCCCGAATCCATCGGAATCGACATATTCGCTACTGGAGTTGCGGTTTTGGTGCTATGGGCCTTTTTTCCCGGAACCTTGTGGCCATTTAGGGACACTTTGAGGATTTGCTTCGGGGCCACAGAACCCAAACTAGCAAGCAGAACTTGGTTCCGCCAGCTGGACCGTTTTCATGATGGCCACATGTGCACGAGAGCTTTAAGATGACAAACAACCCCCCTTGAGCGAAATTGGCATGTCCTTCACTAAGCAAAACCCTAGCACTGGAGATGGCACATTAGCACCATTTTCCGGTTGTGTTGGAGGCATGGTGTGGGGGGGGGCCTAGTTGAAACACAATGTCCTGATCCATCGGAAATGACGAAGTCGGTACCCGGAGTCATGGTTTTGGAGGTGCAGGAATTTTTTCTAGGCACCCCGTGTCCATTTAGGGAAACTTTGAGGATTTGCTCCGAGGCGACGGAACCCAAACCGACGAGCGGAACTGCGTTTTGTCAGCTCCCACATGTGCGTATGGCCATTGAGAAATTTTTCACGATGGCAATGCACACCTGGGAACCTTCGGATGAGAAATTACCCCCCTTCAGTGAAATTGGCATGGCCTTCATTGAGCAAAGCCCTATCTCTATAGACGGCACATTAGCACCATCTCTAGTGATTGGAGGCATGGTGTGGAGGGGGCCCCTAGTTGAAAAACTGATGTCCCGAATACATCGAAATTGACGGGATTCGCTACCGGAGTCACATTTTTGGTGCTAGAACCCTTTGGAAGGGCTAGAACCCTTTGGAAGGGATGGGAAGGGTTCAAATTTGAAAACTGATGGCCACTCCACACCCAGGAGCCTTCGGATGAGAAATGACCCCCTTGAGCAAAATTGGCACATTGACCTTCCATTGAGTAAAACCCTAGCTCCAGAGATGGCACATTAGCACCATTTCCGGGCCATTGGAGGAAAAGTGTGGGGGGTCCCCCTAGATGGAACTTGGGCGTCCTGAATCCATCGAAATTAAGGGATTAGCTACCGGAGTCATGGTTTTAGAGCTACAAGAATTTTTTCCAGGCACCCTGTGGCTATTCAGGGACACTTTGAGGATTTTCTCTAGGGCCACGGAACCAAAACTGGCTAGTGGACCTGGGTTCCGTCAGCTCCCACAAATTTGTCATGGCCATTGTGGACGTGTTCATGATGGCCACGAATGCCCAGGATCCTTCAGATGAGAAATGACCCCCTTGAGAGAAATTGGCATGGCCTTCACTGAGCAAAACCCTAGCTACGGGAGATGGGCACATTAGGATTGTTTCCAGGCATTGAAGGCTAGGTGTGGGGGGCTGAAACCCCGGCATATCGATATCCATCAAAATTGACAGATTCACTACCATAGTCACAGTTTTTGTGTTACAAGCATTTTTTCCACGAACCCCATGGCCATTCAGGGATACTTTGAGGATTTTCTCTGGGACCATGGAAACCCAAACCGGTGAGCGGAACTAGTTTCCGTCAGGTCCCACATGTGCGTATGTCCTTTGTGGATGTGTTCACGATGGCCACACATGCCTAGGAGCCTTTGGATAAGAAATGAACCCGTTGAGCAAAATTGGCATGGCCTTGATTGAGCAAAACCCTAGTTACAGAGATAGCACATTAGCACCATTTCTGGGGCATTGAAGGCACGGCATGGGGGGGTCCCCTAGCTGAAACCCAGTGTCCTGAATCCATCGGAATCAAAGTATTCTCTACCATAGTCATGGTTTTGGTGCTACAGGAATTTCTTCCAGGCACCCTGTGGCCATTCAAGGACACTTTGAGAATTTGCTTTAGGGCCACAGAACCCAAACCGGTGAGCAGACTTGGGTTTCGTCAGTTCCCACATGTGCATATGGCCATTGTGGATGTGTTCATAATGGCCACGCATGCCGAGGATCCTTCGGATGAGAAATGACCCCCTTGAGAGAAATTGGCATGGCCTTCATTGAGCAAAATCCTAGCTCCATAGATGGAAAATTAGCATTGTTTCTGGGCATTGGAGGCACGGGTGTGTGGGGGGGGGGCTAGCTTAAAAACGACATCCCGAATCCATCGGAATCGACATAGTTCGCTACTGGAGTTGCGGTTTTGGTGCTATGGGCATTTTTTTCCCGGAACCTTGTGGCCATTTAGGGACACTTTGAGGGATTTGCTTCGGTGGCCACAGAACCCAAACTGGCAAGCAGAAACTTGGTTCCGCTAGCTCCCACACATGCGTATGGCCATTGTGGACGTTTTCATGATGGCCACATGTGCACGAGAGCTTTAAGATGACAAACAACCCCCTTGAGTGAAATTGGCATGTCCTTCACTAAGCAAAACCCTAGCACTGGAGATGGCACATTTAGCACCATTTCCGTGCGTTGGAGGCATGTGTGTGGGGGGGGGGGCCTAGTTGAAACCACAATGTCCCTGATCCATCGGAAATGACGAAGTCGTTACCGGAGTCATGGTTTTTGGAGGTGCAGGAATTTTTTCTAGGCACCCCGTGTCCATTTAGGGAAACTTTGAGGATTTGCTCCGAGGCCACGGAACCCAAAACCGACGAGCGGAACTGTGTTTTGTCAGCTCCCACATGAGCGTATGGCCATTGAGAAATTTTTCACGATGGCCATGCACACCTGGGAACCTTCGGATGAGGAAATTACCCCCTTCAGTGAAATTGGCTTGGCCTTGCATTGAGCAAAGCCCTAGCTCTAGAGACGACACATTAGCACCATCTCCAGTGATTGGAGGCATGGTTGTGGAGGGGCCCCTAGTTGAAAACTGATGTCCCGAATCCATCGAAATTGACGGATTCGCTACCGGAGTCACATTTTTGGTGCTACAGGAACATTCGAAAAAAATTGGGCAGCTCCTAGTATTGTTGTGGGTATTATCCATATGCATATATCATGATCATTGCGTTTATTGGATGATGCTTGTATTGAAAGGTTTCTTGCACATTCTATTTAGAATATTGCGAAGAAAATTAACTCCAACAAAAAACAACTGGCCACAAACTATCCTCTTCCAAAAGGCAACTTTACTTTGATCAATTATTTTGAACAAAAACTAGTTTTTCAACCTTAAATAGATTGAAGATGTCAAGAGGATATGGACCTATAACAATTCAGTCTTAGTGTTTTAACTTTAATTTGAGAAGTTGCTTTCTTTGATGTTAAACTATGCAATTTCCTTCAAACTTCTATTCATTGACATAATGGATACATGGAACTTAATTATATTTTTTTTCTATTGTCATTTGCAAAAAATAAGATAGCTAAATTAGATTTTCTTTTCAACCATAATCAGTTCCCTTGTGCATACTTTGTGTTGCTTCGTTGTAATGATATATTAACCATATTTGACTTTGCTTGATTTTTTGTCTTTTCCATTGAAAAACTAATAGGCATAGTGCATATGGAAATAAAAAATTATTCAAATGTAGAATGTGTGTTGATGAATTTAAAGTGTCTATGGTGCATCCCAAAATGTCCAAGATCCAATGTTAACCTACTAGCCAATATAAATAGAAGAGTAGGTGGTTTGAAACAAATATTTCATTTTTGCTACAATGCCCCATAAGGAATAGGAAAATGCATCTATATAGGACACTTGTTAATTATTGGTTTCTATTATAAATAAGCAATCATATATTGATTAGCAAAGGATTCAAGAAATAGGCCACAATCAATATATCATGTCCTCAGCTTTTCAGTATAGACTCCATGTCTATTAGATCTAAAAACTTGGGAGATTTTTCCACTAATTTGACATGCTGTTTTTTTTTGTTATCAAATTATGTAGTTTCCTTTACACTGTCATTCATTGACACAATGGATAAATAGAACTTAATCATATTGTTCTTGTATCTTTTGCAAAAACTAGGATAGATGCATTAAATTTTCTTTTCATCATATTCAGTTTGCTTGTGAATACTATGTGTTGCATTGTTGTACTGATATATTAATGAATTTTGGTTTTTCCTTATTTTTTCTTTTGTCATTGGCAAATTAATAGGCATGAATTAATAACTGAGCTTAGAAGGCTGATTTGAAGTGACATATTGATATGTATGTTGGATGTTGTGTGTATGTGAATTTGCTCGATGTGTGTATGTTGTATGTGAACGCAATTTACTCTAACAAACACTATTTATTACATTCTCAGTGTACCCCCATAGAACATGTAGGAATAAATAATTGTATGGATACCCTTTCAAATAAAAGGGACTCATATTGAGGTCGCTTGGTGTCTATAAGTAACATATGTATGTATGTGAAATTTTTTCCATAACATTTTTATTGATGACAAAATCATGTATGCAAAAATGTAATCAAAGACAAAGTCATATAGACAAGTGCAAATCCATCTATTTATATGAAAAAAATGATCCAATCATATACAATTTTTGGAAAAAATGGAACATCGTTCCCAACATCTATATAATGGCAACTCGTTCCCAAAATGCCAGATTGTGGCTAGTGTACATAGGAGGGTCTCTCAATCCTCTTTCCCACCCTCGGAGCTCCCAGGGTGCATCTCCAAAATCGATCTTCCTCTTCTTTGTGCTAGAGGAAACCATGTCCCTTCTAGCGACTTCGACCACATCCCCCCTGGGCCTTGAAATGACAAAAATAATATCTCAACTTTTCCTAGCAATTATACAAGTATAAAACATAATTTAAAAATAAAAATAGATTTCAAATCTTAAATAAATCACCGTAGGCGAGACTGTAAGTTGTGAGGGGGTTTTCTCTCCTCTGTGCTCCAAGTCTCTCAGCAATGCCACCCTGCAACATTTAGAACAATTAGATAAATGATGAAATTATATACATATAGTAATTTTCGTTAAAATTCAATGAGATTTTCATAAACTAGTCAATCTCAATGTGAACACAACCAGATGGTCTTAAGGGCTGTTGGATGGAGCAGCCGGCTAGATAACCTGCTCCAATGCTAGGGTAAATGGTATAGGGGTAAGGGGAGGATGTATCCACATCGACGGTGGATACACCACTCGGGGGCACAGTGGAAGAAGGAGAGGTGGGAGAAGGAAGCGTGGACTGGTGTGGGCGAAGTGGAGATGCATGTCTAGGGCGATAAACCCCAACTAGTTGTAATATGGATGGGGCCACCGTGGAAGGGGGGGAAGCGAGTGTGGTGGAGGAATGTTGGGGGGGGGGGGGGGCGAGGTCTGTGTTGTGGTGGAGGGATGGGTGATTTTTTGATGGGTGGTATATTGTGGTCAGAAGGGAGAGGGTGGAAACATGGGAAACTGTAAGGGAGGTGGTGGAAAGGTTTGGGTGGGGGTGATGGGACGAAGGATATGAAATGGAAGGGGGATTTGGATGGAAGTGTGGTGATAGATGGGAGGGGGGGGATGGATGGAAGGGGGTGGGGAGGGATGCATGGAAGGGGGAATGTATGCCAGGGGATACAACTGGCATATACGGTGGCCGAAAGGTGGGGGGGGGAGGGATAGTTGCATTGGAAGGGCTGAGGTGCTCGCATGTGCATACACATTTATAACTTCATAGTTTAATATAGAAAAATATAAATATACATAGAAAAGTCATCATATTTGAAATTAAATTTATACTTTAATACAAACGATACCTGCACACGTGGAGATCTGCTGATCCCCAGTGGGGATGGCTAGTCGCTGGAGCCTGTGGACACCTGTGCGAACACTACAATATTAAGATTGAATTTATAAAATAGTATTAACAATATTAAACACATTGAAAATGAGAATGAAAATGGGTAGTACTTAAAAAACATGACTGCAATTACTTTAGATTCAAGTTAGATGATTACCATAGACCAACAATTACTTCCTTAATAGCAGTGAACATATAGTGTCCAACAATAGGGGTGGTAGATGATCACGTAAGCTAATGATTACCTTGTTATGAGAGTTATGTGTGATTGTCCTTATAGGTTTAAATGTTAATCCAAATCTTATATGATTATACCAGCAGTAGAAATATCACTCAAGTTTTAGTTTTGGATTGAAGTAAGTGTGTTTGTGGTACGCAGGGAAGCCGAGTAAAGTTGTGGGACAAGATTATGGTATGGTTTTAGGCTTGATGGTATAGGGACAACTCAGATCCGATATACATTTGCACCAAGTGAGATGGTTTGTTTAGGATCGAAGTGTGCCAAGTATACTAATTTGGTAGGGTAGGTAGACTTAGGAGATGAAATGGCAAGGTGATTTAGGTGTAAGCAGAGAGTATTGTGGGTGAATTAGTGGATTGATTTGTTGATTGTAGTATCACTGTGAATACCTTGTAAGAGCAATAATATAAATTGGATTAGAGCTCAAACATACTAATTGAATTAACATTGTGATATGAGGCCAACTGGGAGAGAGATGGCAAGATTTAATGGAGGTAGAATCCTGTGTTCTTATTTTTTTGGTTTTATCCTTGATAAGTTTCCTAAGGTATGTCTTGTTTAAACTATGAATGTGCCATTGTTTTTATTTTTGTTTTTCTTAAAAAATATGGTAGAGTTAATTCTTTTTTCTTAGGTTTATCAATCATTTCTTCTATTCAAAAAGTAGGTCCACCAACCTATAAATGGCATCAATGACTCAAGAATTCACACTAAAACACACAACAATTACAGCTTTAAATCAATCGCCACAATAACAAAAAACATAGATAAGCATGTAGGGGAAATAAGTGCAAGGGGGTATCTTCAACTACAAAGTAAAACAATGTTGAATATGGTTGTCATTGATGACAAGCCATTAATGAAAAAGGAGTAACAAGGTTAATGACATGGCAAGAAGAACATGTTTGTTTGGGATTTGGGACACTAGAATCCCACACACTTGGTGTCTTGATGGTCTTTGTGTCCACTATGATGGTGTTGGAGTTTTTGAAGCTCTCTTGCTATAATAATGATGTTGATGACTTCTTAGGGCACACTTTGGTATGATGGACCTTATGTCTGGATGCCCTCATGAATGGTTTGATAAGAAGTTGATTCTGATCTTTACAACCTCTTAAAGTTGAAGCAAATGAAAAAGTCTCCCTCCACCATTGGTTGAAATTCCCGCAACATGAAGGAAAAAATGCCTGCAAATGAATAAGAAATATGCCTGCAGGACCTATAGAAGATGCCACATGCCTAGTGGAAAAGTGTCTGCATACATGAAGAAAAATTCCCACATAACCTAATAGAAAATGCCTACAGGCCCACATGAAATATGCCCGCAGGCCCTTTGGAAAATGCCCACATGCCTTATGAAAAAATTCCCGTATGAGCTAATAGAAAATGCCTGCAGGCCCTCTAGAAAAATTCCCAAGGGCCTATGAAAAATTCCTGCATGTGCAATAAGAAAATGCCCACAAGCTCTTAGGCATTATGCCTGCCATTTGGAAGGAAAATTCCCACAATAGGTTAAGAAAAATCCCCACCAGCTGTAATGGAAAATGTCTGCAGGCATTGTAGCCACATATGTGGTGGTTTGATGGGATTTGGATATTATATATTTTTTTTATTGTATTGGTAGAGTCCATTTGTTCAAGACTTGGTAAAGAACATGGTTGTGGGGATCGTGTCGTTTGACCCACAATGGATTGGGACCATGATAGGAACAAATGACCTATTATGTGGTCATTCGTTGAAGATAATGGGGCATAGAAGATTGGCAATTTATGCTTAAAATATTGACATGGCAAGAAAGCCCTACCCAGCTTTTGACGTGGTAACAAATTCTTCGAAGATCAAACAAACTCAATGGGTGGTGGTGAATGTTGTTGGGTAGTGAAGAGGATGGGAATACTTTTGTTTTGTTTGTTTCTTTGTTAAGAATTGGACTATGACATGATTATTTTAATTGGCAATGGTTGGTTTGTGGATGAAAACTTGAACTCTTGTTTTTTAGGCAATCCTTTTTTGGTTTATTATTTAGGTGATCTCAATGGAGACTTAGGCAATTTCTTTGCAAATTAGGGTTATTTCTCCAAGCACCCTTTCTCTTGTACTTTATGTTGGTAATATGGAAGAAAACAACCAACATCACGAGTGTGTTCAATGTGGATTTACAGAGCTTCACAATGTCCTGAGGTGCTTATCACCACAAATGAACACCTTTCAAGAGGTAATTTTGCATATTAATAAAAGTATATGTAGTCATCATGAATACCAATTGGCTCGGATTTTGGATATGGAAAATCCGAATGGAAGCACAGAGTGAAAAGTTAGAGAAGCTGGCTATAGATTTAGAAATGCCTCATAACATTACACCCTATAGTTTCCATATGTTCAGTGAATGGTATTCGTCCAAAAGACTTTGCAGTTCAATGGGATTTTCATGATTATGAAGACATAGAATAAGCACAAGTAGCATCATAAATGAAAGAATTTGAAAATGGAGAAGCAAAGGATGCCTAAAGTGAAGATGAACACATGTCTAGTTTTCTTAGGTTTTCATGTTTTATAAGGTTTCATTTTTGTTTGGCTGGATTATCTGAATTTATAACTCTCAAATAATTTAGACAATATGGTAAAAAACAATTGTAAAATACGATGATAATATGATAGACATGTTTTGTGAGAATGATTCATTTTGATTTTAGTTTTAAACGATGATAATATAAAAAAATGGTTACTCAGTGCTAACTAATTTGTAATTACTGAACACAAATTACTCATAACTGGATCTAATTATTCAAAGTAAGAAGTTACATTTGTGTATGGTGCCGCAATCTCCTATGCTACTACCATGGCTCAGTTTAGGTCGAAGGAACAAATGTCTTCCCACATGGAGGATGGAGACTCGGCCCTGAATAACTATACATTAAGAAAAATAAAGTCAAACAATGTGTAATTCAAAGTTAAATATATTAAAAAATACGATATCGAATAACATACAGTAAAACTTGAACATTAAATAAAACAATAGCTAACCTGGTCCATGTAGCTCTCTATGGATGCTACTGCGTAGGACCATGGAAAGAATGACCATAGTGAGAACAACAATGTGTTGTTGTTCATTCGAACTAGATGGCCCCACCTAGGTTCCACCTGTACCTGATCTGTCCCGACCACCACCCATAGACCGTGGCAGCAGTGTGTGTCTCATCGTTGTCTTCCCAGCTCTGTGAAGGACATAGAGGACAAATGTGGTATGTCTAAGAAGATGACGTGTGGCATGTCTAACAGAGTCATCAATCTCATATATGCCACTACCAAAGCCGGGTGGCTAAAGAGGGGGGTTTGGCTTTTGCCTGGGTTGTAGGTGGTCCTCTGAGTGGGTTGGCGGCAAGCCTAAGGTCCCATCTTGGGCAGATATCCAAGACCAACACGTTTGAAACTTAGTGATGTCAACATAACTGACATGGTAGCCTAGCTCAAAACTCATCCCATAATTTCCTAATAAAATACCATGGGACCTCCAAATTATTGCATGGGGGCCTGTCAAACACCATAAACCATCTCTTTTTCCAGTTATCTCTCCATGGCTAGTAATTACACCAGTCCATGCAAAACCATCTCTTCCTCACATCTGGAGGGGTTCCTTGTCCTAGGATCTATGAATTTACATTTGTGCTTTCGTGATGTTGAGGGTATTTAATTTTATCTTTTGATATCTCGGTGGAATAGTGCTCCCCTCATTCGAGCCTTATATGGGATCATATTAGTGATATCACTGTGGGCAATGTTGATAGATTCAATGATGTAGCTAGGGGAAACCCGAGAGGGTTCCTTGGTGCTCTTCAAATCATCTCTTAAGACCCTTAATTGGTTTAAATATTGATGTAATTCATTCTCAGGGTTTTCAAATGGTTCATCATCAAGTTCACTATCCATTCCAATGTTAATGTTATCGTCTAATGGTTCGGTTTCGTTGGTTTCCTTTGATGGTTATGGTGTGTTTCTCATTTTGTTAGGTGTAATTTATCTGCAATGACAATTTGGTTGGTTTTTTTAATTGATTGGATTTTTTTTTTAAATTTAAAATTGTAATGAAAAACAAAAAAAACAACAAAAAAATGAATGGTTGAGCACCTACCTGGAGGCACTAGCAACAATGATTTTGATGTTGAGTGGGAAGTCGTTGGGTTCTCCAACACGTGCTCGCGGGGTTCCTATTTATTCACTGCTCACTCGCGGGTTTGTTATTGTGATAACAAACCCACAAACTGTTTTTTTTTTAAACACAGGTGCGCACACCCGTTAATGACTCATACGCGCCTATGTTTGCGTACGTGTTAATGTTTATGGGTTAAATAAGGTTGGTATAAAGATATGTAGGATTGGATAAATAATTGGGGGAGTCAAGGAAGAGGTCACTTTGCATAATAGTGATAGTATTCAAATTATTATTATATCTAAATTTAAGGAGAAGTTTGTGGTGCGATAAAGAATTAGAGGATAATAGAAAGATGAGATACTATAAGGATGTGATTAGACCTAACCTAGAAGTTCAAAAATATTTTTTTATTTTAACTGGCATAAAGAACAAAATCAAAATTGTTAAATAAGAACAAACTCTCATGAGTTTCATATTGAAACAAGGGGATGGAAAACCTGAGAAAAGTCATGGGATCAAATAATTTTTCATCTTCATGACACTAAGAGGGTTGATGATGAAAATCACTTTCTCTTAGAATGTCCTATGTGCAGCGACATTATAGCGCAATTTCAAAATATTTGATATAATATTGACCTTCCTAAGCTTTTAGCTCATCACAGCTATGGTGATCTAAAAATGTTTCTCTTGAATCTTTTCAAGAATATAAATAAAATTTTAAACAAAACCAACTGATTCTTTACCTTTCTTAAGATCCAATAAAAACAAAGTTGGTCTCAATGGAAGATAATAACCATTATCATTAGTGATGTAGACTTAGTTATTACAATATGGTATACAACATGGGATTAACTTGTTGGCTGAATTTCCTATCACATTCATTTATAAGGGTGGTTTTAAAATTGTGAATAATGAGACCAATATATTGTTTCATATTAAGAAAAGGGAATATATATTTTTAATTGAAGTAGGTTTTATAGGTGTTGTGGGGGATGCAGGTAGGCGGAGGAGTGTGGAGTAGTAGGGAATTTTATATATAATCAGTAATTCGGGTTGTACCTTCAACCCTTTATTAGGATCAATTGAATATTTCATATAGAAAATGAGATAGAGGATGAGAGCCCTTGTGTCACATATCTCTATATAGTATCAGTTGTCCTATCCCCTTGTTTTTTATCTGTATATTTTATGGTGTACTTTGTTTCATGTTTGTTCTATGCATTCACAAAATCACATAATTTGATCCCATATTTAAGGGAATAAAATATTTTTCCATTTGAGGGGTTCTCATAGAAATCCTAATTTTCACTATTTAGGTCTCCTTTTTATTTTTCGTGATTTTGGTTTGGAGAATAAGAAAATTCTAGTTTTTTTACAATGAAAGGGGGATCCAATATCACCACATAACATATTTTATCTGTGAGCATAGCCTCATGGGGATGTATATACTTTCCCTTTTTCATTACACACAAATATAATCACGATTACCCCGTTTTTATTGAGCTTAAGCAACCAATTAGGTCTCATGTTTGGAAAGAGAGGTTGCAACACTGAAATGCAAATAATATCCTTTGCAATATGTATGACGCTAATCTTAATGTATATAATGACAAAGTGCAAGGAAGAAATGAAACATTTCTACCTAAATAATGGCCCTAGGTCATATTTTTTCAACTAAAACATGGTATTTCCACATAGGTCGAACACCTTAAGAAAATCACACAATAAGACCAAGGGACCACCAGAACGACATTTTTACATGGTTAAAATACCTAGACAGGGAAACATTTTACGAACCCATCCAAACAACTACTTGATGCAATATATTAATGCAAAAGAAAAAATAATTTACATATAGATTTATCACAATAGATCATCAAGAAAACGACCTTCGATGCTCTTCAAATAGAGATCATGGATCAATTGGGTCTTAAGCCATTAAATAATAGCCGTTATGATTAAAGTAAACATAAACCAATAAATGACTTTATATCTAGAACATATCATGACCGTCGAATTACATAAGAGAAAATGCATACTAGTTACATCGACATGAGTATTTATTTTTGATCTTGGACTAAGGGTGTTAGATCAAACAATATTTTTAATCACAAATATAAATCTTGTGGCTAAGGTTTCTTGATATTGACATATTCTTGGCCATGTCCATTAAATCTAGGGATGAAATTTGTTAGACTTAACCATCTTGCATCTAAAACTTCACATGTTTTCCCTTTAGTGGAATGGATTATTGATGATGATTAATAAGTTTCACCTGATTCTAGACATTTACCTCTTTAGTTCAACACCATTCCTCCTATTCTATCATAGGCCTATTATTTTTCCATGTTAGTGTGTTCCCATATGATGCTTCAATTTTCCCAATGTTTAATAACATTTCAAGCCACCACCTTCCCACTTCAATATTCCCATATCCCCACTCCCCTACTTGTTTGAGTTTCCATCCATAGCCATTTTAGTTTTAGTTTCTAGAGGTTGTGTTATGGCTATGCTTGGTTTTTTACTCTTGTGCTTTTTTTCAATGTTTCTCTATCCATGTTGTACTTGGTTGGATTTTCTCTAGAATATGGCTTGGGAACCTAAAAATAATGACTCCCTAGCGGTTGTGATTCAAAAACCCATGATTCGATCCAATGATCTGGTTATTGATGTTTTCGCAAACGAAAATTACACATAGGAATGTATGAGAAAACATGTTTTTTTATTCAAGTGTAAATCTTTGAACTATTTTGTGTTGCCTTTTTTCAAAATTATTTTTCTTTCTAGTGCTTTTGGATCGAGTTTCTCATATAAATTTTTTGGGTTTCTTGATTTGTTTGGGTAGAGACTTGGCGGTGGTTCCTATGATGATTCATTCTCTACCACTACCCATTTGATCACCAGAGTCATCCCCATAACATTATCTAGAAGAGACAGGGTTGCAAGTTAAATTTTGGTCATGCTTTTGTTTCTTACTTTCATCATCATAATTTGCTCAAAGATAATAGAACATACTATATTTTCTTCTTTATACTTGCTAAATGTTTGTGCCAATATTTCTCATCAAAATATGCATGCATTGGTATTGCGGGACTTGCTACTTGAAGTAAGTTCATTCATGTCTTTATTGTAAACTTTGAGCAATTTTGAATCGGGATTACATAAAATAGTAGTGATTGGACTCACAATATGGAGGTTATTGGTTTAATATTTTATGTTCTTGTTTACTGCTTCTATTCATAAAGACTTGATGTGTGTTGACTTCTAAGTTCTTAGAAGGACTATTCTATGATTAATTTAATTAACTTAATATTTTTCATATATATATTCTATCATACCTACACAATATTAATAATTAAATAAGTAATTATATATATATATATATAAAATAATACCATCCATTTATTAAAAATAATAAAATAATATTATATATTTAAAAAAATATAAATAATAAATAAACTAATGCTATGATTGGCATTCTCCCACTAAAAGACTCATAAGTTAAATATATGCTTTTTTTGCATTAATATGCCTCCACATTTTTATTTTGAGCAATAAAATATTAAATGCTTTGAAATTTGTCCATAGGACTCCATACATGGGTTGGTAGTTTCTTTAAGTGGGACTAAATACTATGAATTGAATCCTTAACTTGCCTTATTATCATGTATGAGTGTTTGAATACATTTAATGGTTAAATCCAAAGCCTTTCTAAATCATTGAATTAAAGATTAGTGCTCAATTGTATTGGTTATCAATTAAATCTACCTTCTTAAATTCTTTGCCAAGAACCTTAATCAAGAACCTTAATCCTTGTGTTATTTTGAGTAAGTTTTTCATACGATCAAACCTCCATCTTATTCAAGATGTATGTTTTTGGCCTATTATCTGTTTGCATTTGAAAATGCCACATGTTAACATTGAATGTATTAAAATCTCAAAATCATGTGCAAGCATCCATCACCACTCTAATTCAAAAACCAAAACATTCCAAAATAAAATAAATATAAAAAATATTATTTTTAACTATTTTATATGATTTTAAATAATATTTTATATTTATTTTTATTTGAAAGTCTTTAATTATTTTAAATAAAAAATATTCGGCCAATCTTTCATTTGAACACAATCTCCAAGTCTAAGTCCAATTGTGAGTCACGACTAAGCATCAACCATATAACCAAGAGCCAAAGCATGGAAGCAGCTCTCACTCACAAGGCGCAGAGGTCAGAGCTTATGGGTGGTGTATAGTCCACAACACGTCAAATGGAAATCCACACGCATTGATATATCAACAGTTCAAAGTTTATTTACTGTGTGTATGTAGGATAAAGTCCTACATTCACCAAATCCAACAAATGTGAAATGTGTCAAAGAAAACTTTCAGGTGGAATATATATATTTTTTTTCAGCAGAAAATTCACTGTCTTATTATTTCGAATAACCGGTAATCCAAGTTAGAAAATGTCTCAACAGAATTAAATCTGAGTGGATGAAATGAAATCCATCAAACTCATCAACCTACCACCTTATCCTTGATAAATATATGCAAATGATCGCCATATACTCAGAAAAGTGTCAAATGTCAGTGGAGAAGGCATGCTGTAGAGAAGGCATGCTGTAGATGAGAATTTCAAAGTGCCAACAGAAATTGTTTAAAACAAAAGTTGTCAAGAAAGTAATAGTGACATTGCTCGCTGCTACAGTCTGGTATCTCCTGTCGATTAGGGTTTGTCCTAGTTATATTTTCTAAAAATTTTATGTACATGGAGATGTGTACTCATTTGTGTGCCCTCAATTGCATTTCAAAATTCTTTGACTGAAAATTTCAGTCAATCTTATGGAACTAAAAAATAAGGGACCATCTCCAGATTTCAACAAGAAGGATCGCTAGTCAAAAGATCAACTGGGAATAGGTGTCAAAGTGTCATGAAACAGAAGATCAACATTAGATCTGTTCCATTTCTTCAAACAACAAATTAGTATTCAGTTCTAGAATTCGAGATAGAGGAAAGGCTTCAGATCGACATCAAAGGACTTCTTCCATATTTTAAAGAGTATCTCCGAATTCTTTGCAACAAAGTCCACCTGTAGTCTATTTTTAGCTGCTCGGATATGCTTATCTGCTTTTTGTTCCATCAGACCGAGATAGTTTTGCTTGTATTTAATATCTTAATCATTGTAATCCTGAGAATAAGTAATGATATTCAATATGACTGTATATAAAAATGGTACCCTTTGTGACTGTATATAAAAATGGATGGTTCGAAATGTAAGGAGTGGGTGGTTTTCAGTCGGAGAGACTGAAGGGGTTGGGTTCTGAGTTTCAGAGACAGACTTTTATACTCTGTTATTGTAAATAAACTCTGGCTTTTATGTTTGTATTTTCATTATTGAAGATTCCAGTGAATGCAGTGTTCAGATTGTGTTTTCCTTATGTATTCGTCTACTTTGCCTATTTGAATGTGATGATCGTTGGTATAGGATATATTAATGGTTATGCCTTACAGATTGCCGAGCAGTGAAGTGTTTACTATAAGTGCCTGCATGGCATAAGTCTCATTCAAATATTTTATTCTTAATTAGAGAGTGTCTGTAATTAATGAATATTCAGATTTTGGATCTATCATTCGAGCAATTTGTAGAGTGATATATTCATAGTTAGGTCCTTCCGTTTTGATTGTTAGTGTCTCACCATTGTGTTCGTAGTCCTTCTTTTTATGAATATAGTATATTAACCTGAGGAGTTATTGGTGAGTTGAGAGCCCCAATCCTAATCCTTGTCTACCTGATCTACCAATCAACCAACCAAATTTATCATTATTAAGGTGCCTGAAGTTTGTGCTTTTGCGTTCAAGTGCAAACTTTAAGACTAACAAGATTGTTATTGTATTCATATTCTGATCTATAAAAAAAAATCAAATATCATTTACCTATTCAATGATGATATAGTCAAACCGTATTCCTTCCTGTGATTTCTATACATTTTTACATTAGTACTTAATTTTAAGCTAGAGTTGTTAGTACCATATACTTCTACTACTTTACAATGATCCATATTAGTTTGAGTGCAATGGAGGATTTTAAATTGTTTATCAGATTTGAAAGGTGACGTTTTGCAAAAAGAAATTGAAATCAATTTCTAAAAATAATTTCTGAAAAGAATATTTTCGAGCACATTTGTATCAATGGTGGGCATATCACTCTCCACCCAATTCCAAAATGGGAAATGATATTCATGATGTCTCCATCCATTATTAAAATAGATATGCAAGTGTATATAGAAGAAATACATTTAACTTAAAGACACATTAGACCAAGTTGATATTAACTAACTCCTAAATTTCTAAATATTGTAACTAGACTAGATCATAGGATCATAATCTCTTGCATCTCTCTTATTAAAAGTGCCTTTGAGTATGGATGATAAGAATAAAAAAGGTGATCGATTAGATCACTTGCCTATTAAAAGTGCCTTTGAGTATGGATGATAAATAAAAAAAAGGGTGATCGAGTAGGTCACTTGCCTAAAAGTTAATGTAAATACAAGCTTGATAGGTGTATATGGCTTTTTAGGTATAAAAAAAAAGAAATCCATATACATAAATCTCTTCCTCAATGAATGCATGACCTAAATGAAGAGGGGTGAAAATTGTATAAAACGAAGCCCTTCAACCCAAGGCTCTCTTGATATAGTGGCATATCTTTATGTTTAGATGCCAATGTAGTTTTTTGTTATTTACGTGACTTGTCTAGAAGTAGTAAGGGTAGAAAGAAAAATGAGTATTAAGAATTCCATGATTAAAATGGATATCTACAATACATAGTAAAGGTAACTGGATAGATGTGTTGGGAGGGACATGAGTTTGAAAGGTTGTTTTCAATGTCTACTTAAATTATGGGTATTCTTTAATATTCCATGAATGAACTTGTTATGTCATAGGTTCATTGGGTATTGATATATTAACTTTCTCTGGACGATGCTAAAAGTGCTTATTAAAGTGGAATTTTACCCATTTATTAATCACCAAAGAATTATTTTAGGTTCCCAAATTTTATTTATACACATGGTGATGCACATAAAAGTCTTAAGATTGTATCGACCAAAACTACACCAATAATTCTCACAAGTGTAAACTTTTAGCTACTTTTAATCTTGTTTTAATCTTTAATACAATATGATTTTGTTTTCTAGATTTAATCAATTATTTCATAAAAAGAAATTGTAAATAATTTAACTATATTATATTATCAAAGAAAGGTTGCATAGCAGAGTTTTTCCCACATAACCAGAGCTCACAAGATCCCCTATACTATCTACTCTAGACATTCAAATCCCCATCCATATATCTAAAAGACACCACTCCTTCATGGGGAAATAGGGCATAAAGCACAAAAAGTCTGAGGCTGAGTTTAACCAACGCCAGATAAAACCACCCAGATCATCCACCAAGTCTAAAACATCTTTAAAAACCAACACATATGACTTCATATCTAAATTATTAATCTTTACACCTATCGACATACATAAGAACTACTCAAAACATATAGCCATCGAACCTAGCAAGACAATAGACATCAGAAAAAGATCAGATGAGTCATGGAACCTGGTGGCATCCTGATGCACTTGTAGGCCCAGACTGCCGCTACACTGGAAGATGCGACACCTTATCCGGAAGTATGGGGACAAAGTTGATACCCAATTTGTTGGAAATAACACCGATCTTCCAGTGCATTAGGCGAGCATCAGCATTATGCTCTTTCAAGAAGCGAAGCAACTCTTCCTCTCCCCTTTCCTTCTCCCCACGATCAATCATAATTCTAGCTAATAGACATTTCACTACCCAGAAATTTGCAACCGACCTCTCATACAAGGCCTTACAGGCTCTGGTTGATCCCAGGTCCTCCATCCAATCAACTAGGGAAGTGAAATCCTAACATTGCTGGGAAGGTTCCAGGTCTGCCCACAACTCTCTTTCCACCTCCTCAATTCATGTGTGAACCTCCTCGGGAACCAACAATTTGAAACGATGGGCTGCTTATGCCACCTTCTCTTGTTCCTTGGTAACCTGTGTTTGCCTCACCTTTTCATTTGCTTTCACCTCTTTGCTAGCTCTCCTACCTTTTTAAATATTGTAACTTCTAAGAATATTTTATTTGTACTTTATTATCCGGAGATATTTTATTCCTCCGTCGGGATACTATTATTCATCCTGAGATGCTTTATTCCTCCGTCAGGATGTTATAACTAGGGTTATTAGAATCTCCTACTGGGGTCGGCCCTGGGTTAAGTTATGAGGGGTTATTAAACTCTCCTAGGATAATTCGGCCCAGTTAGGGTTAAAATTCAAGTGAAGTAGAGTATACATAGAGGAGGTGTGTTCCTCATTTAACACACACTCACTCACTTGTGAAATCGCATAGGAGAGAGAGAGAGATCTTGGAAGGAGGAGAAGGAGCTCTTGTTTGGGGATTATATCTTTGTATTTGTTGATCATCTATATTGAGGAAGTTTTGTTGGGTTTTCTACCCCATGAAGGTTTCCCGAGATAAATATGTGTCTATCTTGTGGTCGTGTTTCTTTCAGTGATCCTTATTATGATCTTGTTGTGAATTTTATGCTAAACTTAACATGGTATCAGAGCTATCCTGAGAAATTAGGGTTTCTGCAAAAGTTGGAATTTTTGGAATATGATTGCATGGCTAGATGCTCCTCCTCAAAAGCAAAATTTTGAGCCCTAGATCAAATTTTTTGAGTGCATAGAACCTTGGGATAAGTTAAACCCTAGTTTGACGTCTGGACTAGAAGTACGAGAAAGCCAGTAAACCAGTGAACCAACAAAGCTACGAACTAGTGAACTAGAAAAGCTGTGAACCAGTGAACCAGAAAAGATGTGAACCAGTAAATCAGTAAACCAGTGAACCAGAAAACCTGTTGTAGATCCGAAATTCGCTGGTCAAGTTTGAAGGGTGAAAAGTTGAAGTTTTCATAAACCAAGACTTACACCAGTCAACTCAATTCAGTCAAGGAAATCTCTTAGTAAGGTCTATTTTGCATATTGAGAAGTTTTAATTTTTGGTGACCTCCTAGATAAGATGGCCCCAAGCACTGAGCTTGAGGATAAACTAGAGGGCATAGAGAATTTACGAGCATGGAAATATAGGATTGGTGTCATTCTTGAAGAGAATGATCTTGCCCAATACATCAAAGATGAAGTTGCAGAACCTGAGGAAGACGAAGCTAAAGAGAAGTACACAAAGGACATGATTAGGGAAAAGAGAATCAGTGTTGATTCTATCAAAGACCACTTGATCCCTCAAGTGTCATCAAAGAATACCCCAAAAGAAATGTATGATTCCCTAGCCATAATGTATGAAGGAAGGAACATCAACAGGAAGATGAACCTAAGAGCTCAATTAAAGAACACCAAGATGAGTCAAGGAGAATCCATTCAAGATTACTTCACAAGGGTCTCCCAGTTCAAGGAACAACTAGAAGCCATTGGAGACTCCCTTGATGAAGATGAAATCGTCATGACTACTCTCAATGGTCTCATTAGACCTTGGGATTCATTCATCCAAACCATGTGTGCCAAAAAAGAAAGCATGAAGTTTGACATTGTATGGGAGGATTGCATTCAAGAGGAGGCTAGAATAGCCAATAAAGAGGCCCTAGTTAAAGAAGATAATCAAACATTAGCCACCCATACCAAGAGAAGAAGAATTCAATACAACTTCAAGAAGGATATCCACTAAGAGTCTCAACATCCACAAAGGTTTCAGAAGAAAAGAAGAACCAATCTAGAAAGAGATCACTCCTCGTTCCAATGTTTCAATTGTCACAAAAGAGGACACATTGCTAGAAATTGTCCTTCAAAGAAAAAGAAGGGTTTCCACCATAGAAGACATCAAGCATGTCTAGCAGAAGACGATAGTGAAGAAGAAGAGGAGGAAAGACCTCAAAGAAAAAGAGCTAGGGTAGAAGAAGAAGATGCAAAAGAATATGTTCTATTCTCTGCACTCTCTGGGTCCATAATACCTGGAGAAGATACATGGCTTATTGATAGTGGTGCTTCCAAGCACATGACAGGACAAAAGAAAACTTTGTCAAGACTTGAAGAAAGAACCTCTCCACAAAAGGTATCATTAGGAGATGATTACCAATATCCCATCAAAGGAATTGGTGAAGCAAGCTACAAGCTTGATTCTGGAACCCCCATGAAGATGAAGGAAGTTTTATATGTACCAGGATTGAAGAAGAACTTACTTTCTATCTTAGCACTAGATAAGAAAGGTTATAGAGTTGCATTCATAGATGGACAAGTACTCATGTGGTCCAAAGGAAAATCAATTGAGAATGCAGTTGTCATTGGTGAAGAAGAAGGAGGGCTATATAAAGTCAAGGGACATTCAGAAGCAGCCCTTGTTCATGAAGCCACTATCCCAAGTGAGCTATGACATAGAAGGCTTGATCATATCAACTGCAAGGCACTACCCTATGTGAGCAAAGTAGTAACAAGACTACCAAATTTGAAGATTGATCATAAAGGGACTTGCAAAGGATGTGCAAAAGGGAAGAATATCAAGAATCCATTTCCAAAGAGTGAAACAAAGACTAAAGGTACTTTGGAATTGATCCATTCAGATGTATGTGGTCCAATGTCCTCCACATCTTTTAGTGGCTATGAATATTACCTTACATTTATTGATGACTATTCAAGAAAGACTTGGATATATTTCCTAAAAGGAAAAAATGAAGTATTTGGAAAATTCAAGGCATTCAAAACCTTGATAGAAAATCATTCAGAAAGAAGAATCAAGACACTCAGAACAGATAATGGTGGAGAATATACTTCAAAGGATTTTGAAGTCTTTTGTAAAGAAGCTGGAATCAAGAGGGAACTAACCACTCCCTACAATCCTCAACAAAGTGGTGTTGTGGAAAGAAAGAATAGAACCATTATGGAAGCAGAGAAGACAATGATACATGACCAAGATATTCATATGCATCTATGGGCTGAAGCAGCAAGGATGGAAGTCTATGTACAAAATAGATTGTCTCATAGTGCCCTTGGATTCAAAAATCCAGAAGAAATGTTCATAAGGAAGAATCCTGAGGTAAGCCACCTCAAGATATTTGGGTGCCCCATACATTAGAGGAAATTTGGGTAAAAAATGGGCCTCCTAAGGAAAATAATAATAAAATAATAGTAGAGAGAGAGTAAAAAACTATTTTTTTGGATCGTATTTTCAACTTATCTCCTTGTAGGTTTACTCAAATTTCAAGCGGGAGGACTCGTTGGATGCATAATTAAATTAGGCACCCAATGAGTACCCATGTTGCATACTTTTAACAACATCCTCACCATGAAAAATCGAAAATACATTAAAAAACGTGTTTATAGTGAGAGAAAACATGTTTTTAAATGTATTTTCGATTTTTCATGGTGTAGATGTTTTTAAAAGTATGCAATATGGGTACTCGTTGGATGCATAATTTAATTATGTATCCAACGAGTCCTCCCACTTGAAATTTGAGTAAACCTACAAGGAGATAAGTTGAAAATACGATCCAAAAAAATAGTTTTTATTTTTTCCCTCCAAATTTTTTAGGTACTCCCTTGTTGAATTTTAAAGAATTTTGATTGGCTAATACATGATGACATGAAATTTGTATTATTTTTGGAAGGCCCATTTTAAATTGAAATTTCCTCTAATGTATGTCCACATACCAAAAGAGAAAAGATCTAAGTTGGACCCTTCCGAAAAGAAGGGAATATTTGTTGGATATTGTGAAGCATCCAAGGCATTCAGAATATACATCCCACGATTCTATCCCATGGAAATCAGTAGAGATGTAACCTTTGATGAAGAAGATGCTCTCAAAAGATCCAGAAAGTGCCAGTATGAAGAAGTATATGAAGAAGATATACCTCCTAGAAATACAAAAGTTGCTCCCTCCCTTGAAGAGGAAACACCAGAAGACAATGATATGATAGAACCTCAAGAAACCCCACCTATGAACATATCATGAAAGAGAAATACAGCATGGTCAAGAGAAATTATATAGAAAGCATAAAAGTATGGAGCTCCAGAAGGCTCCACAAGAGTAAGCAAGAAACCAAAGCCCTTTTCCAACTATGTGGCTTTGATGTGTGATCTTGTAGATCCAGAACCTACCAATTATGAAGAAGCAGTTCAGAAGAAAGAATGGGTAGAAGCAATGACGGAGGAGTACCAATCAATAATGAAGAATGATGTTTGGGATGTAGTTCCCAAACCAAAAGACAAGAGTGTGGTATCCTCCAACTAGATATACAAGATAAAGCATGCTGCGGATGGTATCATTGAAAAGTACAACGCAAGGTTTGTGGCTCAAGGATTCTCTTAGAAAGAGGGAATTGAATATGAAGAAACATTTGCACTAGTTGCAAGGTACAATTCCATTAGAACCATCATGGAACTTGCATCCATGATGAAGTGGAGCTTACACCAGATGGATGTAAAGACAACCTTCCTGAATGGTGTAATTGAGGAAGAAGTGTACATAGAACAACCACAAGTATTTGAAGTTGAAGATAGAAGAACTCACGTATGCAAGTTGAATAAAGCTCTATACAAATTGAAACAAGCTCCTAGAGCTTGGTACGAGAGAATTGATAGCTTCTTGACAGGCTTGGGCTTTACCAAAAGTAAAGTTGATCCTAAAATTTACCTTAAGGTTATGAATGATGAACCTATCATACTATTACTGTATGTGGATGATCTATTTCTGACAAAAAATGAGAAACAGATCATGGAAAGTAAGAAGAAGCTAGCTGCAGAATTTGAGATGAAAGATCTCGGATTGATGCATTACTTCCTAGGTCTGGAAGTATGGCAAGGCCCTAAAGGAATCTTTCTCAAATAGGGAAAGTATGCTATGGAAATCTTGAAAATATTTTATATGTTGGAGTGTAAAGCCATGCCCACTCCCATGGATACCAACTTGAAGTTGTTAGCTGATGAATCGTCAGAATTAGTGGATGTGACTTAGTACAGACAGATTATTGGGTCACTGATTTATCTCACGAATACCAGACCAGATATATGATTTGTTGTGAATACCCTGATTCAGTATCTAGTTTAGCCTAGACGTGTTCACCTGATAGCTGCAAAGCATGTGATGAGGTACCTAAAAGGTACGATAGAATTTGGTATACATTATCTTGGAGATCATGACTTTAGATTGTATGGTTATACAGATGCATATTGGGATGGATGTGTCTCAGACAGAAAGAGCACATCGGGTGGATGTTATTGTTTAGGATTTGCTATAATCTCGTTGTTTAGCAGGAAGCAGTCTAGTGTGGCTCTCAGCACAGCTAAAGCAGAATATATAGCAACTTTCTCTGCTAGTTGTGAATCCATATGTATTCAGAAACTGTTGTTAGGACTATTTGACTTACTTACATATGGACTCCACTGTGATCCTGTATGACAACCAGAGTTATATCAAGATGACGGAGAATCCAGTGTTCCATGATATGTCAAAGGACATAGATATACGATATTTATATATATACGGGATATGGTGTAGAAAGGAGCTATAAAGCTTGAGTATGTGAGCACTAATGAGCAAGTTGCTGATGTATTGACCAAACCTCTATCTCGAATAAAGTTTGAGTATTTCTGAGACAAGCTTGGTGTAGTTCAAAAGGACCCTCCTCGAAAGGGGGAGTGATATGGTTGATTATGAGGATACTTGTATCGATGATGAGGATACATCTAGCGACGATGATGTCGATGTGTGGTCCTTAGACTTTGTCTAAGTGGACAAGTGGATTGCATCATCCCTGGACTTTAGTCCTAAATGAATCCGGAGACCCATGTCTTCGAGAAGTGGTCCTTAGAATTTTTCTATGTAGACGAGTGGATTGCATCATCCCTGGACTTTTGTCCTAAATGGATTCGGAGACCTGTGTCTTCGAGAAGTGGTCCTTAGACTTTGTCTAAATGGACGAGTGGATTGCATCATCCTTGGACTTTAGTCCTAAATGGATCCAGAGAGCTGTGTTTTCGAGAAGTGGTCCTTAGACTTTGTCTAAGTGGACGAGTGGATTTCATTATCATTGGAATTTAGTCCTAAATGGATCCAGAGACCTATGTCTTCGAGAAGTGGTCCTTAGACTTTGTCTAAGTGGATGAGTGGATTGCATCATCCCTGGAATTTAGTCCTAAATGGATATGGAGACCTGTGTCTTCGAGAAGTGGTCCTTAGACTTTGTCTAAGTTGACGAGTGGATTGCATCGTCCCGAGACATGATATGGTGTCTTAAATTGATAGGGATTGATCATCCCACAAGTGGATTAGGATTGTATCATCCTTGGACTTATGTACTAAATTGAGAGGGATTGATCATCTCGTAATTGGATCATGTGTGTTTCATATTATGATGCCGTTGATCGAGAGATCCCGATGATGTTGTTGATCAAGAGATCCAGATGATGTTGTTGATCAGGAGATCCAGATGATGATGTTCTTGATCAAGAGATCCAGATGATGATGCTGTTGATCGAGAGATCCAGATGATGTTGTTGATTGGGAGATCTATATGATGATGTTGTTGATCGAGAGATCCAGATGATGTTGTTGTTGATGTAGCTGATCGAGTGATCGAGTGCTGCAGAAGATGAAGACTCAATACTGAATATGTTGATGTTCTAGTATTGAAGATATTGAAGATGTTCCAGTAGCTGTTCGAGTGACTGATGATGATTGAAGAAAAATTCCAATGATTTATAGATGTATCACTATGATGTTGTTGATGACTCCTTGCTCCTGCAGATGTAGTTAGAATATCCTTCTCGTTAAGGGGGAGTGTTGAAATATTGTAACTTCTAAGAATATTCTATTTGTACTTTATTATCCGGAGATGTTTTATTCCTCCGTTGGGATACTATTATTCATCCGGAGATGTTTTATTCCTCCATCGGGATGTTATAACTAGGGTTATTAGACTCTCCTAGTGGGGTCATCCCTAAGTTAAGTTATTATGGGTTATTAAACTCTCCTAGGAGAAGTCAGACCAGTTAGGGTTAAAAGTCAAGTGAAGTAAAGTCTAAATAGAGGAGGTGTGTTCCTCATTTAACACACACTCACTCACTTGTGAACTCGCATAGGAGAGAGAGAGATCTGCGAAGGAGGAGAAGGAGCTCTTGTTTGGGGATTACATCTTTTTATTTGTTGATCATCTATATTGAGTAAGTTTTGTTGGGTTTTCTACCCCATGAGGGTTTCCCAAGATAAATCTGTGTCTATCTTGTGGTTTTGTTTCTTTCAGTGATCCTTATTATGCTCTTGTTGTGAATTATATGCTAAACTTAACACTACCTTTGGTCTCCATAACTCCTCTCCTCTAACACCAAATACTTGTGTTGTCAATCACCGACCCCTAATTCATCACATTTTCAGATATCCTCACACACAACATCAATCCTTCTTTTGCATGACTCGGTTTAAGTTTAACAAGCATGATCTCATAAACGGTAGTGAAAGCACTAGACAATCGCCTCATGCCAGAGGTAGGCCACAGGGTTGGAATTTCATTTCATCTCTGCCCTTCCAACTATTTTCTTTTCATGTTTTGAACTTTTATCTTTTCCATCACATAACGTTGTAGTGAAAAAATAACTCGTCAACAATGAAGTTTTATTTTAAAAAAAACCTTTAATTATAATCTTTTGATTAAATAACTTAATTTTCGATTAAAGATATGCTTTTATTAAGGAGTTTAATTTCCAATTGAAAGATAATAATAGACTCATTTACCCATGATTTTTTGATCATGTGTTTTGAAAATAGAGGGTGGAAAAAAAAACCTACTAAGAGTGACATAGACAACTCAAAAGTTACATGTGCCATCATTATGCGTCTAAAGTACATTAAGTGATAAAATTAAGAAACAAACAAAATGTGGAACCTAGAATCCTTTCTGAAGGTTAATGTGAGGCCACATGTAATGCAAACTACAAAATTTTGCAAGGTTAACATGTTGCGTCAATGGTGTAATTGAAATTGTGAAATTTTAAAAATTTTAATTAAAAGATATGTTTTTATTATGGAGTTTAATTTCCAATTAAAAGATAACAATAAACTCATTTACCCATGTTTTCCATTGATCATGTACTCTGAAAATTGAGGGTGGAACAAAAAAATTACTAATAGTGACACATACAACTCAAAAGTAACATGTGTCGGCATTATGCATATAAAGTACATTAAGTGATAAACTTAGGAAACAAACAAAATGTTGAACCTTGAATCCTTTCCAGAGGTTAATGTTAGGCCACATGTAATTCAACATACCAAAAATTTCAAGGCTAACATGTTGCATCAATGGTGTAATTGAAACTGTGACATTTTATTCCAAATGACTTGAGTTAAAAGGCCAGATAAATATAATATGACCTTTGTAGAGACGATTCATTGAAAAACACATTGCAATTGAGATTTTTACATTGTTATTTTTCCAAGGAATGGATTATTTTGGATTCCTCAACTATTATTGAACATGAACTTACACATAGCAAGCCACAACAAATCTTTCATGTAAGTGGAGTTGTCTATGTATTATCCATGATGCAAATCTTCTTGTAAAAACTATTTTTTGGGCACACGTTTTGCTAATATAGAGCCATTCATGTGATACACTTTTCCTTTCAAATTGACAACCATGGTATTCAATTTAATTCTCAATGTGTTTTTGTGGGGGAGGGCGAAAATTTGTACCAACCGGTTCATGTTTCCTGCTTTCTTCTTTGGGCCATTCCCTTTCCCTTGGCTATAAATGGATAAGAAGAAACCACTTTCAAATTCAAACTTGTTTAGAATCTTTTTTCACGTGAGTAAAAGTGACTCTTTCAACAAATTACTAAGACTAAAAGAATAATAAAATGTTACTAAGTCTTAACATCTAGCAAATAAATCATTTAAAAAAATGTGAATAGATACGTGATTTTTTTTTAGCAACAAGACCTATAAATTGTAACTTGGAAGTATTGGAAGTGTACAACGTGGGATTGAGAGCCTCCCACAACAAAACTATGTTTCCATTCCTTTGTCCATTACAATTGTTAACCCACCTCAATATCAAAATAACAAAAACAATTCCATGTTTAAGAAAAAACACATGATAGCTTCATTAAAATTTGTTTTTAGATTAATAAATTTATAAAAAAATTGAAAATAACATCTTACCAAAATAAGTAGCTCCAAGTCCGTGGTATCCAAAGGAGAGCAATTTCAAACTATCTAGAGAAATGGGTATCTAAATTCAACAGGTGCTTCTAACTTCTGAGGCCCATAACTAAAAAGAAAGTGTGTATGAAATTCCATAGGTGATGCTTGGTAGATTCGGTAGCTGATAAATTCTTTATGCTTGGTAAATTCAGTAGCTAATAAATTGTTGATGCTTGGTGGGTGGTTGGGTTAATTCATTCATTAACATAGTTTAAAATCCTCTTCTTCTTCTAAAATGGTACCCATCTCTCTCTCAGAGTTGCAATTTTGGACTTGAAAACTAACTTATCCTCTAAAGTAAGGGCACAAAGTCGAGGGAAAGGCACTGAAAGGAAGGAGACAACCCTGTATTGGGACAACGCTAGGATAATATAATAAAGAAAGAACAAATGGAATGAAAGAAAATCCATCCCCATTGAAGGCAAACTCACCCACCTACTCTTCAATCAAATGGGAAAGTTTCAATCTCTATTATTACATATGTAATAACATGCCACCTAGAACAAGCCACTTATCTAGTCATACACATATCTCAACAAACTTATTAATCAAAATTAATAAATGTTTGGAAAAACAGTTAACCATTAAAAATACATCCTAACAAATTGTTTGCCCGTTCTTTGAGACGGTTTGTTCCCCCGTACAACAAGCGTTCCATACTAACACTCTTTGTTCCTTTCCTTTACTCTTGATATGGGACATTTAGGCGACACGTGACCGCACATGCACATCACATGCTTTATCCCGCAAGTTTTTTTCTTTTTAAATGGTGGTTTACCCTGGTATTCTAGCAAGAGAATCAAGGTATGGTCAGAAAGACAATCATTACAACAAGGGCTCAACAAGAGTAGCATGTCACTTACAAGAATTGAAAGTGGGTGGGGAGGGAAACAATCATTCCTCCCAACCACCCAAGCTACAACCAATGAACTCTATGACCAAGTTCTAACACCCACATCCACTTACATCCAAGAATCAATTATTTCATAAGTGACTTGAATTTTGTGATTTTATATTGTTAAAATAAAATAAAATAATTCACTTGAATTTAGTGATTTTATATTATTAAAATAAAATAAATTAGATCTAATAATCTTTTGGGTGAAAATATAATTTGAAAAATCGATATGTCAATTTAAATATAAAATAAATATATACTAAATGCAAGTTGCAATGGAATAACTAATTTGACACAGTGATGGAATTTGACGGGCAAAATGACCGTCATGAAGCATTTTGACCGTCAAATACGGTTAAAAATTTTCGTTAACCGTCTTGTCTGAAGGTTAGATTTATCATTTAAACGTTTTTTTGAAGGGTAATAAAATTTCTAAAACGTCATTATTTTACTAGTATCATATTTGATATTACTAGTATTATTAATATTTTTCATATATTAAATTAGTATTATTTCTATTCTTTTCTATTGCAAATTTCTAAATTGGATTGTTTTTTCATAGAAAAAGAAAAGCTCATTTAACTCATTGATGTTTCTAATTCCATTACTTTTTTTATTTTTCTATTATTACAAATTACAATGAGCATGAATCTTTATCTACATTATATATACAGTCATACTACAAATTTCAGTGCTACTGCTCAATTATCATTGTCCATTGAAGTTGGAAGTTCCTGGAAGTTGGAAGCTAGACTCGGGAATCAAGATTGAAATTGGTGCAGGCTTGCAGCTACATCTAAAGTCTTGGAGTCTGGACTCTAGAGACATAACTTTCGAAAACATTATCACTATTCACAGGTAATTCACAACTCCATCTATAAATTATTTTTTATAGATTATTTTTGTAATCTAAAGTTTATTTTCCAGAAAGCTTCTGTATTAAAGTTTATTGCTGAGAGTTTGGGGCTGTAAATAATGGATATGAAGCAACTACCCCCTCTGAGATGCTTTTCTAATTCACCAGAACCGAAAGCCCCCGGCCCCCCAACCTCATAGCGTAGCGTAGGTGCCTGATCCAACTTGAATAAGGCTCTTCAATAGCAGTAACTAGGTTGCAAACATATGATATTATGCGAAGTGGGCATATTTATTAATGTTTAAGCTAAGAGGTATTATCTACTTAATAGGGGAGATAGGTATTTACCGAGCAAGAAACTGCGGTCTGTAACCCATTCTTTCAGATTTCTGCCAAATTTAAATGGGATCGTCTTATTTTTTTTTTTAGATCTCTGTCGAATTTAAATTGGATCACCCTGTACTATTGATCTCTGTCGAACATCAAACAGATCGTCCTATTTTTTTTTTCTTTCTTTTAGATCTCTGTCATTTAAAAATGGATTATGAATCCGGGCTTTGCTAATGGAGACAGAGTTCTGGACTAGCCTACCGCGTTAGATCTGGTTCATTTAGAGGAAAACTTACAGTGATGGCTAAAAGAACCTGATTCAAACATTTCCAAGAAGTCGATACTTTGTAGTTTGTACCAATTTTATAAAATCTCTAGTTAACTAAACACAAGTCGTGGTATCCGTGTATGTCTAGGCTTGTATTTTTTTTTATATACTCTGCCCAATCATTTTACCTTGATTTATATGCCCTGCCATCCACGAGCATCTGATTCCATCTCCGGAGATATCTCAAGATCAAATCTTGCTTCTTTAGTTAAAAACCATGTCTGAAAAATTCTTGAAGGGAGAATGCGATACAGGTTCTCTGGACAAAAATCAATACTTGTGCATTATTCTCACCCTTTTTCTGTTTACACCTTGCACCCTCGATCACATCTCTGTCAATGTCACGCCATCATGACACCATCTCGTGGGTATCCACTGCCCTGCCTGCTTTTCCTTTGATTGCATCAGCGTGATGGCATAGTAATTAAAGTCTAGATCTTGGTTTCTGTTGTAATTATAGCGTTGATTTTTTAATACGAAATCTGGGTTATACTCTGTCCCGCTACCTGTTAAGCGACCCAGACTCAGGCACCTATGTAAATCATTCCAACTGAGCATACATATAAGTGGAAACTAATGCTTTCCTACGACTCAATTAGAGAAATAACTTAGTGACAGCATCTTCCTGAATTGCAGATAGTCCTTCGCTTCAATATTAAAGCTGACCCTGGTATAAGCTATAAACCCATTCATACGTAGATTCCTAGCTTTAAAAAAATTATTATCTGAACTTTCTTATTGACATATAATTTCCCAAACGTAATCAATTTGCTTTCTTCATTCTCATCATTGTTCCTATGCAGGGCTTTACGGGACAGCTGCCACCCATCTCGTCATTGTCTGTATTTGCTCATTGCAGGTCCCTACACAGGACTTATGAGACAGCCGCAATAATTATACATAAATATATGTACATACGCAGGACTTTATACGACAACAGCTATAATTATAAATATATGTATTTACAGAGAAGAACAGAACTCACATCCTTAGGGTTTGAAGAACGTTGGAGTCAGAGAGAGGGAGAAATGGATCATAAAATTGTTGTTCTTCTCATGATGTTTCTGTGTTTTGTGATCATTGACGTCTCTGTAGCAACGTCTGTCAATTACTCAACTGAAAAACTATTTTTCCATTCAGATACTGAAGATGATCAAATGGGCGGAATAACTTCTGTTCGACGTCCTTCCAGTGAATTTGTTGTGAATGGGCGTAATCTGGTTGAGCAAGCTGATCGCGATAAAATGGTTGTGGAGGCGCTTTTGAGCTTCAAAAGGGGTATCACGTCTGATCCATTTAGATCCCTCTCCAACTGGAAGGCTGACAACGCAGATAACTTGTGCCGGTGGAACGGTATTTTCTGTAGACATCACCCAAAAAGAGTGGTTGCCATCATGCTTACTAGATTAAAATTGCAAGGTAAACTTTTGCCATCTCTTGGCAGCCTCTCTCTGTTGGTAACTTTAAATCTTAGTCACAATATGTTGACGGGAAAAATTCCAATCGAACTTGGGCACATTAAAGAGTTAAGAACGCTTGAGCTCACCTATAATCTACTGGAGGGTTCTATTCCAAACTCATTGTGTAATTGTACATTGTGCAATGGATCGGACTTTCATTTAACCGCCTCACAGGGACCATACCTACAGAATTTGGTCGTTTGGTCCAGTTGAAAGGTCTCAACATGGCTAACAATAGTCTGAGTGGAAGTATTCCAGCTTCTCTCGGAAACTCCACTTCGCTTCTATATTTGCATTTTAAAGGAAACCATTTGACGGGTCCAATTCCCACAGAAATTAGTCTTCTTGTCAAGTTGGAATTTCTTTTCTTGTCCAAGTTGTTTCAATTCTGTTTGGGGAATGACACTTTTCGCGTTGAAATAAACCCTTAACATGAAATCTACACATTTACACCTACATGCAGTTCTAGTCATAGCTTGTCATGTCAGATAGCCATAAACTCCTTTACTCTATAAATTGACTTAATTCCAACTACTAATTCCTAGTAATGTGATTGATACTATGCTTTATTATAAATCCAATCTTAAAGATATTAATTGTCTGCCTTCCATCGTTTTTCCCCATACTGTCCTTAATCCCACTAACTGTCCCAATAATGATCAACCCAAAATCCATATCTGAGTAGTTGACCAATAGTGTTATGGAGGTTTACTTGCTCGCCAATGAAGAAACACCAATGCAAACTCAGGAATTCGTGTGAAAAGGCTGGTCAATACCCAAAAACAGAACTTGCCCCTATTTCCTCTTTTGAACCTCATATGATAACCCCAACTTAACATCCAAATTAACGTTTAACTTTAAAACAAATAGCATTCGACCAACCACAGAAAAGAATCTTGCAAGTATAGGTAATGGCTCCCTTAGAACAGAATGCCTATATTAAAATTTTGTTAGTGTGAATAAGGTTCCTTTGTGAAATATAAAGGCCCAAATATAAAGGCTTTTTCTTTTGCAATAAGGCTTGGACAACATTATTCATAAGTGGCATTGATATACAAAAATAAGGTAAGCTGCATTTTAAATAAATACTATAGCAACTATAGTCTCCATTCTTTATTACAGGAAATACTATATGCAAAAGGGCAGCTTGAATTCACCTAGAGGCTAGGACACTTTGACATAAACTAGTCAAGCCAAGAAGAAGAGATGGCCATCAGTAAACAATGTTAGAAAATCTAAAGCTAACTAATGTAGTGGTTTTAAATTATATAATATATTTATAGTAGATTATATAATATTCATGCATGGATAATAAGTGTGATAGATAACTCATTTAGGTAAAGGTAATAGGTAATATCATCACAATTAGAGGCAATATCATTGTTTTTGTGTATCATACTTATGTCATTGTTAATCACATGTTTATATGTAAATAGACAGTGAATTGATTAAGAGTTTAATGGCATTTTTTGTATTCTCGTGAATGTTGTGTTATTTCTTGTCTATTTATTAGTGTCATGTACACACATATAGTCTCTATTTACCATGTTTCAATTCATTACTCTAGGATCGAAAGTTCTAAACATGTAGCTAATTGAAATCTATATTCAACTATTTTCATGAATAATATTTATGTCAAACTATGGCCCTTGCTTTGCTTCTATAGTTCCCTTGTATCTACACATTTAACTTAAGTTCTCTTCAACAACAACATAAATATGATATTCTTGCATGTTATGAATTTGTTCTCTTTCCCATTCTTTCAAAATTGTGTATCAGTACTATAAGAAAAAAAATGATAAAATCATTAAAAATGACTAGAACTTTACAAGTCATAAATATAATCTAGACACATTGTAGAATAAATTGTTTTATTTTTAATTAAGTGAATTTAAAAGTTATGAAGGTGATTTATCCATTTTTCTATTTCAATTTTACTTTAAAAAATTGTTTCCTTAGTCTTATTGTTTTTATGATTATTGTTTCATGTGTAGGTAAATTATACAGCTAAAAATGCCTCCAAAAAAGAAGGGTCAGGCAACTTTGGATAATTTTTTTGGATATTCTACAATACCAAAACATAATGTTGGAAACACCTCAAATATTCCTGATTTGAATGATGAACTTAATGAAGACATAGATGAAGACTTTGTTGATGATTTATAAATGTTTGGTCATGATGAGAACATTCAAGAGGGAAAATCTACTGGTCGACGAAAAAGGAAGACTTCCACTACCACAAAACGTGAATTTAGAGAAGAGTGGAAGATAAAACACCCTTGGGTGTATAGTATAATTGTTGAAGAAGGAAAGACTCGGATGAAATGTAAATTGTGTGAGAACTATAAGGTTCAAGGTCCATGGGGTAATGGAAGTGGGTGCAATACAATTCAGTATGATGCTGTGATAACTCATTCAAAATCTATTAATCATCAAACATCTTTTCAGAGAAACTTGTATGAAATAGAAAGGTTGGCAAAGCCTATTCCAGAACATGTAGTGGTTATAGATGAAGCCAACAGGGATAGGGTGATAACCACCATGAAATTAGCATATTTCATTGCAAGAAAAGACATTTCCATAGCTACATATGAAGATCTTTGTCAACTTCAAATGCACTTACAGACACCTAATATGCCTTCTCGAGTGGAGTATTCTTCCTACATAAATAGGAAAGTTGCAACCGAGTTTGTTCATTCTATCTCAGATTACCTTGAAGAGGTACAAGTTAAAAAAATGTTGGATAGTCCATTTTTCTCTCTCATGTTGGATGAGAGTACAGATCGTGGTTTGGAACAACATCTTGTTGTGTACTCAACATTTTTAGATTCAAAAGGATTAGGCCCTCCAATCTCGCAATTTATGAAACTTATTAGGGTGCCTGATGGAAAAGGAAAGACAGTATATGATACAGTCACCAATCTAAAAGAAATAAGAAAGTTAAAGAATGAGAAATTGATAGCAGTTTCTACTGATGGTGCATCATCGATGGTTGGAAATGAAAATGGGTTTGTTTCATTACTAAAAAAAGAGCTACCAAATATGATTGGTACCCATTGCATTGCTCACCGTGAGGCACTTGCAGCTTCAGATGCTTCAAAGAAGATACCAGAATTCTTATATGTTGAGAAATTAGCAAACAAAGTGTATTCATGGGTTGGGAATTCAGCAAAGAGAAATAATGAACTCATTTCTTTATTAGAAGTAATGGAGTTAGAATCCTTACAGGTTCTGCAAATCCATGGGATTCAATGGTTATCTAGGGGTGAAGTAGTTGAAAGACTTGTTACATTGATGCCTGCTATACTGAGTTTATGGAAAAAGGAAAAAAAGAACTCATGGTACCATAAGGCAAGGATTTTCTTTGTTCAATTTTGTTTGAATATGCTCGCTGATGTTTTGAAGGAGTTAAATAAGTTAAACAAAAAATTCCAAGAGGATAATGTGGATGTCACGTCTCTTGGAATAGCCATTGACCATACATTAAATACTCTTAAAAGAAATTTTTGCAGGTCAAACTCTTTTGCAGAAGGCACAATTCATCTTTCTAAATTTTTGAAAGATTCAGCAGATGGATTCCTTCAAAATGTTGATAAAGAGGGAACAAATCATAGACATGATTTATTGTATATTCCAATCCAGGATGAACAAATGCCACAACCAATGGTGAATTGCATTGATGGATCCCTTGAAAGTTGCAAACAACTTACAAGGAATTATGTTCAGGCATTGGTTGATAGTTTCAATTCAAGATTTCCAGATCTTCATCTTTTTAATGCAGCAAGGATATTTAGCCCTTGTCATTATCCTTCAGATCTTTGTATGAGAGAGACTAATGCAAAGCATTGGCTTGAAATACCCTTCTCTCATTTGCAGCATAAAATATGTAGTGGATGTGATAGCATACCAGTGTTTGACATTGCAGCTTGTGAAAGAGAATTATATGAATTCATTGACATGCTTCATTTAAATGGAGAAAGATTCTCCATGAAGGATGCATGGAGGGTATTTTCTTAGACAGAAGATTGGCATTTCAGGTATCCAAATATGTTAAAATCATGGCAGTCAATACTTGTCATACCAGCAAGTACCGTTGCATGTGAACGAGGGTTTTCAAAGCAAAATGTGATCAAAGATATCAGAAGAACAAAATTGTCAATAAACACACTTGATGCATTAATGCGTATATCATTAGCAGGTCCAGACATATCAGAAGTGGAGTGGCAAAGAGTTTATGAGATTTGGCATAGTGGAAAAGAAAGGAGAATTCATGATATTTGCTAAGAATATCAAACTATGTATTTGTCCAGCTTTATGACATCAATTTTGCAAAAAAAATAATTATGTGATATTTATTTTAATTTTATAAGTACAATTGTGTGAAATTAAAGATCCATTTTTATGTTTATTTATGCTTTATTATGATGTGTATTCATATTTTTTTTAGTTTAAGCTATATTTTTATATAATATTAATTTAGTACATAAATGATATATAAAATAAATAAAAATCAAGTTAATGGATTATGATAGATATTAATAATTATCATTTTAATTTTAATGTAAAAATGTCGAGAAAATAAATGTTGTTTTGAAGAAAAAATTAAGAAAATTTAATTATTGAAGGGTAAATTTTTTAGCAAGACTTCATTATTGACGGGTAAAAATTTAAATAAAACGTTTCACGACGGGTGATATATACACCCAAAACGTAAAAAAAAAAGTTTGACGGGTACAATAAAAACCAAATTCCAACACTCATTTGACACAAAATAATGGGCAAATACATGCATAAAAATTCCCAAAATCTTTTTATGGTTATCTAAAGTTACTTTGGTACGGTAGTCATATGCTGTGCCGTGCTTATCGGGAAATAAATCGACAACACATTGAGACGAGCACAATATCGTTGTTCTTATTACTTCGTCTCACTCTCGTTGGAATCTCCATGCCTGGTGTCGTGTGATTGTCGATTTCTCATGTGATTGGAGATTACGGATTCCTATGTGATATTGTCAATTTATGAATAGTGAAAACGTGGAGGCCGAGCACGATCCAGAGGTGGTAGGTAAACGTAGACTCCTATCACGGGGATTGAAATGCCCTTCAAGATCGGGAAGGAAAAAACTTTGTCAATTATATTGCCAGAAGTGATCATGGATGTTTGGTAAAGTGTGTGCAGGCTAATTATTGGGGGAAGAGAGAGTAATGACAATGCTTGACTTTTGCTTTTGTGTTTAGGTTGCTCAGCGCTGGGTTGGGCAATCTGCAAACTCACTCACAGAGAGCAGAGCAGAGCAATCAGTGTGGCTAAAATGAGGTACTGCAGACGAGGGATAAGGGAAGGAAACCCTTCAACTCCCTCCAAGCCAATGGTGAGAAAACGTCTTTGGTCACCTGAAGAAGATAACAAACTCACCAGTTACATAATGGAAAATGGCCTCTTGGGCTGCTGGAATTTTGTCGCCAAGCAGGCTGGTAAGAACCCACGTCTAATCTTTTAGTTTATTCAATTCCATTCGATACAATTATGCCTTGCATATATATGTTCATACAGGTATCCAGAGATCCGGAAAGAGCTGCAGGCTGAGATGGATTAACTATTTGCGTCCAGACCTTAAACGCGGTGCATTTTCATATGAAGAAGAATTATTAATCATCCACTTACAATCAGCTTTGGGAAACAGGTTTATGTTGTTCTGCATTCCTGGTTTTTGTTTTATTTTAATTTTTTTAGTTTAGAATTTAAAGTATTTTAAGTTTTTATATCTTCTGAGTAGATTAGTATTTATGTTTTTCCTAAATTACATGAGGATAAGACAAGTGTATACTTCCAAATTCGAAATAAACAATTATATCTAACACAACATAAATAACCAAATATTACATATATTGCAGGTGGTCTCTAATTGCGGCAGAATTGCCAGGACGCACAGACAATGAACTAAAGAATTACTGGAACACTTGCATCAAGAAGAAGATCATGTTGAAACACCAGCTCTCCTCCTCCACCAACACCAACACCGAATCTAATATCCCTTCCCAATGTAATACCAAATCAGTGCCTGCTCAAGCTCATGATACATTTACATCGTCTGACTCTGCCCAGCTGTACTTGGACTTCTTGCCTGAAGGATCCCAGTTACCTTATAATAACTTCAATGTAGTAACCACCACTGGAGAAAATAGGTTTTATGTTCCAAACCTATTGGAATTAGAGTATGGACAAGTACAGACTCAAAGTGATCATGAGTTTTTAATTGATCCAGATCCCACCAACATCCAGCATATTTCTTACTCTCCGCTGTGGATCAATGATAGTTATATCCATACCCATAAGAGCTTCACTAGTCATCCAGCTTTTGTAGCTCCAAGTCTGCCAGCTTATAAAGAGTCATGCAGGACTATAGTACCACCTGCTGAGGCGCCTCACTCTGCCTATGGCTGTCTTGGCTCAAGGGAATTCACCATCCCTGCTCTTCTTGGAAACGAGTGGTGGAAAGAAAAAACCGAGAATGATAAAAATCAAATGATGATCGACTATTCAAATGCATGGAGCGCTGGTCATTCCTATTCAAATGCAGCAGAATGCACTCATGTCGTGGATCCAGGAGCTTATACTGCTTGTGACGAGGGAATTAGTATCATGGAAGATTCAGATAGCTTGTATGATAAAACTTTGATTGGATTTGATAAGCCAAGTATATAAGGTTAAAGTTTCACTTAAAATTCCACCCTATATATCAGGTTTCAGTAATTTATGACAGTCTTACGTTTACGGTTTCGGATTACTGTAACTATGCATCTTGGTATATCTCCATTTTCACTGTATTAGTGCATCAATGGAACTCCTCTCTCTATAAGTGTGATGTCGATTGTAAACCATTTATTTAGACTGTATTACTCAGAGTTTATGTCAAATCAAATGGTAGACTGAATTTGCATTTTCTTTTATATAAATTTTAAATTGGTTCTCGATAAATTTTCATCTAAATTATTAATCATAAGTTAATTTTCTTCTCAACATTATACTTCAAATATTTTCATTTATTTGCTTTCATTTGCATGGAAATTTGAACGGTAATTTTATCATCTTTCATTTATGATATTTTATTTTCAATAAATTATTATTTAAATTTAAATTAATTGGATAATTTTAATATATATATGTGTAAAATTTATTTTTTCCTTTAAATATTATTTTATAATATTTAGTTTTAATTTTTCGGCATAGTCTTATTGATTAGATCAACATTAAAGATAACATTTAATTATTGTTCAGCAATTTGATATATATGTATCTTTTGATGGGATTTTTTTTAATAATAATGAAATATTTTTTATAAAAAATTATAATATACATATTACATAATAGTTTACAAATTAATCTTATTGATTAGATCAACATTAAAGATAACATTTAATTATTATTTAGCAATTTAAATTAATCTTATTATTAATAATAATGAAATATTTTTTTATGAAAATTATAATATACATGTTACATAATAGTTTACAAATTTGTCAATTAATAATTTGAATTATTAAAAAAAATATTAAATATTATATATTAGAAACATTTTTTGTTTTCCTTGATTATAAAAAAAATAGTTAATATTTTTATCTTTTTCTACACCATTCAATTAGTATTTTATCTTTTTCATATCCTTTTCTAAGAACCTGAAGGACAACAATGTGCAACAATTTGATTTTTTTTTACCAAAAATTAATTTGGTAAAGAATGTTTACTATGTGATTTTTTATTAATTTTTAATAAAAATTAATAAAGTATGTTTTTAATTTTTATATTATTATTATTTATGATGATGGTGATGATTAATGTTCATTAAGACCAAGTTTGATTTATTAAACATAAAAAAAGGAATTATTTAGTTTACTTTAGAATTATATTCCTATGCTCAAAAAGCTTAGAGAGAAGCATTCCGAAATCACTATAATTTAGAGCTCATGAGAGTTCCTTCCACTATAGAGCTCATGAGAGTTCGTTCTTATCTGTTTTATTCTTCGAACTAGTTAAGAAAAAGAAATACTTTTGAACTTGTAGATTAGGGTTAATGACCACCTTATAGTATCTTAATTTTCTTTTAATCTCTAAGTCTTTTTTGCACCACATTTTCTCTTTAAACTTAAAATTAATAATATTTTTAATGTCATTAATATTTTGCAATGCAACATTTTCGTTGATCTCCCGATGGTTTAACAAGGTCATGGCATCTTTATACCAACCTCAAGATGGTTTTGACTAGCTTTGTCTTGTACTTGTACATTAGGAACCTAGTCATAGCTATGTTGATCTCTCGATAAGGGGTGCTTCTAAAAGGAGAATAGGATAAGGTGTATTGTTTTTAATTTTAAAGTTAGAGGTTATAAAATGATTTTGGATTTGCTTGAAACCTTTCAAACATCACAACCATACAATATAACATGAGTGACAAGAGGTTCAAAAAGGAATTTCTTTTTATCTCACATCACAACGTTTGAGATAAAAAGTAAATACTCAATTAAATACTTTCTTTCCCAACAATACATTTGCCAACCTTTTTAAACTTGATTTTTTATTAGTAAAGAATGTTTTCAATTTTATATTATTGTTTATTATAAAAAGTAAAAAAATTATAATATTATAAAAAATAAGTATTAACTAATATAATGAATAACTCAACTCATTAAAAATGTTTTCTTTTAAATTAATGTGACAATGTAACCAATTCAAATTATAATATTTATTATAAATATTATGAATCATGAAGGGGCATCGAAAACATGAGTGTGTAGTTGATTAGAAATTAAACCCCTACTTATTTATAATACACGGGTCGCATCAAATAGGAGGTATTGCCATTTGCTTTTTAATTGAATACTTCAACAATTTGACTATACCCAAATTATATGAGATAATGATCTTAAAGCTTTTCCAATGTTTGGATGGGTTTGAAGGTTCAAGATTAACCTTACAACCACGAAGAGGTTGACCTAAGAAGGGTTTATATGTCCATGGGCAAGTGAATTTATAAATTTAATTTATAAGTATTATAATGAGTACATATTCTATTCAATTTGTTTTATGATTATATTTGATTTTTATGAGCAAAATTGTGGATTTCCAAGCAATGTAACTTTTAATGGTAAGTTCAAATATTAGTGTAGTTATAATCACTAGGAAGCTAATATATAGGAAAATAGGGAACAATAATCAGAGAATAAAAACGAAGAATAATCAGAGAATGAAAATGAAGAAGCTTTTTTAGATACTTCCACAAGTTAAGCAAAAAAAGGGGTTGGTAGATTTATTTGACAGAATTGTCAAATGGATAAAGTATGGTATAGGTATAATTTTATATAAAAATTTCAAAATAGTAATGAAGAGGAAAATGGAAGAAGGTTAAATTGCATACATCCATGAATAAGGAAAAAGCCTCAATATCAATGTGGTAATGAAGAAACAAAGTCAAATGGATAAAGAATCTACATTGAACTAATAGAGTTGGTAGGGACAATGAAGAGTTTGAGGATGGAGGTGTAAAACTGAAGGGAGGAAAATGAATGATTGCTAAGGGATCAGGAGTAACAAAATCAATTGAATACCCAATTGACATATAGAGTTTGAATTTGTTACCAAGGAAAATGTAGATGTTATCATGCCCATTCCATGAGAAAGAAGATAGAGAATATTCAAAAAAGAGATCCCATGAAAAATATAAACATTTCAAGAGTGCTTCCAGGAGCCCTAGACATATTCCTCACAACCTCATGTTTCCTTCAAAGGTCCTTATCATCTAAAGAATAAGGAGAATCCTAGATTTGTTTTTTTCAATTAGGCATCATAAATGAAGAAAAACAAAGGAAGAACTATAAGGGGAGCTTAGGAAGATTAAGCCACCCGCTTTTGATAGTGATCATAAGAAGGGATAAGATGCCAAATATTAGTTATTGGAGATGAGAAAGTATTTCTTGTCACATAATTATTCCTCTAATACGGAATCTAGAATTTATATTTACAACTTGTAGGGAAAGGCTTCCATTTGGTGGAGTCAACTAGTTTAAGTTAACCGTATAATTGAAAAGAGGATTTCATGGAAGCAATTCAAAACATACCTTCAACAAAACTACCTACCTTAGCATTACTATGAAAAGAATATGGAGGGGTTCTTTGAAATCAAGTTGGGAAATATGACTGTGGAGGATTATGAAAGAAATATTTTAGAATTTATTCAATATGTTGGGTCTTTCAAAGAACAGAAGGTAAATATAAAGAGGTTCTTCAGTGGGTTCCCTTCTTTTTACTGAGACAAAATTAAGTTTGAAGAACCAAAGACTCTTGAAAAAATAATCTGAAAATCCAAATGCATGTATGACCAGAACAAAGGAAAAGCATGTTTTCAAAAGTCTTAAAGAGATAAGAGGAAATATAAAGAGGTTTAGAGAAAGAAAGGATTTAAGCCTCCTTTATTTAGTAGCCAACAAAATTCATATCAACAAAGAAATCCAACTGATTATGGACCTAAAATGGTAGAGTCATGAGAAAAAGGACAAAGGAAACAACTTAAGTGTCTGGAATGCAAAGGAGATTACTTGTATAAATATTGTCCTCATAGGTGATATATAATGAGGAGTATGAAAAACATAGAAGAAGCACACACTATGGAATATGTGGATAAAAATATTCCTAGAATATATGTAGCCTTGGATAATAGACATGCATAGCATCTTTAACATGATTGATGTTAGTGATTAGATTTCCAATCAACCCATTTCTATTTTAATTGGTTGAAGAGCAAGTCATAGTTATATTAATCCTAATTTGGTTGAAATATTTTAGATAAAGAGAAGTAAGCATGAAAAATCCTAGATGGTTCAATGGGATCTTGGAACAAAAATGAAACTCAATGAGTTAGTAAGGGTTTGCCCATTATATGATTAGACTCCATACTTTTACAGATTTGAATGTAATTACGCTTGGTTCCTATTATGTTCTTATTAGGATGGACCAGCTAGATGCACATCATGTTATATTTGATTTACATAACAATACTCTCACTTAGGCTTGATGAAGAAGCAGAGAAGAAGATAGTGAAAGGAATTCCAAGGCCTATTTCCAGAAGGGAAATTTCATCTTTGCATTAGAAAAGATGTTTGAAAAAAGGGTGTTAGTTGTATGGAGTTCATCTCGAAGATCCAAAGAAGGGTAAAATTCCAAGTGTAGAGGAATTTCTAGTGTTGTAGTAGTTTGCATATATTTTTGATGAAATGCTAGGATTTCCATCAAAAAGGGACATTGATTTCTCTATTGAGTTGGTGCCCAGAGTTGCCCTAGTTTAAAAAATTCCGTATAGAATGGGTATGCCTAAGTTGAAAGAGTTACATATGTAGCCGAAACAACTATTGAAGAAATTATACATATTTCCAAGTATGTCCCCTTGGGGATCACTAATATTTGTTGTAAATAAGAAGGATTGGACTCTAAGGTTGTGCATTGACATCAGACAATTGAACAAAGTTATCACAAGGAACAAATATTATCTTCTAGAATTGAAAAATTCATTGATTAGCTAAAAGGAGCAAATTTTTTCTCAAAAATAGATTTGATATTAGGATACCATTAAGTGAGGATAAAAGAAGAAGACATTAGCAAGACAACTTTTAGATCCATCTAAGGTCACTACGAATTCATAGTGGTGCAATTTGGGTTAACAAATGCACGGGCTACCTTTATGTTTCCAATGAATTTAATCTTTAGGAAATATTAAGATAAGTCTTTCATTGTATTCCTGGATGACATTCTTATTTATTCAAAATTATAAGACAAGCGTGAAGAGAAATTTAGATTAGCACTACAAGTTCTAAAAGATAACTGACTTTATGCTAATTTGGGTCAAAGTTTTTTAATTAGAAGCAAATTCAGTATTTCGAACATATCATATACATGAGGAAATGATAGCATTAGATCTTCAAGAATATTGAACCTATGATGGGATGGAATACACCCAGTAATGTATTATAGGTGAGGTCCTTTATGGGCTTGGTTGGATATGATAGAATAATAATAGAAGGCTTATCAAAAGTGGGAAATCCATTTACTTCATTAAATATGAAAGGAATCAAATTTGAATGGACACTGGAGTGTGAAGAAATTTTCCAATAGCTAAAGAGATTGCTTACTAGTACACAATTCTAAAGATTGATGATCTAAATGAAGATTTTGTGGTATGGACAGATGCTTGCAAGGAAGGAATTGGTTGAGTGTTTATGAAAAATGGGCATGAGATCGATTATGAATCTAGAAAGATGAAGTAGAATGAGAACAATTTCATCTAGATATTGATGACATTGTACATGTATTGAAAATTTGGAGACATTATCTCATGGGTATAAAATTTGGGTTAAGAACATATCACGACATGTTGAAGTATTTATTTCAAAAGAAGACTTTGAATGCCAGGAAGACACCATGGTTTGAATTCCTTTGTGAGTTTGATTTTGATATCAAACATGCAAAAGGTAAAGAGAACAAGGTTACTAATGCACTCAATAGTAGAGTACATGCAACACATGCTAAAACCATTAGCATGTGCAAATAATATTTAAGAATCAAAATTCTTGAAGATATTATCTCATATGAAAATTACCTTCAAGTAAACTATGGATTGCAGTAGGAAAATGTATGATAGAAATACAAAAGTTGCATATTGGAAGAGGATAGGATTCTTATGCATAACGAAGAATCTATGTTCCTAATTTGGGTGAATTAAGGAAACTAGTAATGAAGGAGATACAAAAGGTTCCATATGTAGAGAATCTTAGATACCAAAAGACAAATGAAGTAGCAAGAAGTTAGTACTTTTATCCAAGAATGAAGAAAGACATTGTTGAGTATGTAGATTTATGGAATATCAAAGGGAAAAGGTAGAGCACATACATCCAATAATATTGTTACGACCACTACCAATACCAGAGTGGAAATGGGATGTGGTGACAATTGATTTCATAATTAAGTTTCCTAGGACAAAAAAGAAGGATGATTATTCCAATCAAGTAAAATCACAAGGCATCTTACATAGAAAATATTTACATGAAGAAGACTGCTAGGGTGCATTTGATACCTAAGCAAATTGTTTTAGACAAAGATACAATGTTCAGTTCAAATTTTTGGAAAGAGCTATCCATAGAATCTCAAAAAAATATGGATTTAAGTACAACATATCATCCATAGATAGGTGGGTAGATAAAAATGTTGAATAAATCCATTGAAGACATGCTAAGTATGTATGATATGGACAAGCCATCCAAGTGAAAGGATTACCTTTACTTGGTGGAATTTGCATGTAATAAAAGATAGAATGATTCTTTGAAGATGAGTCCATTGAAGCTTTGTATGGAAGAAAGTGTAATACCCCCATTAGTTGGGACAATCCATTAGAGAGTCATAGATGGGCTAGAGTTACTCAAGGAAATGGAAGAACAAATTATTAAGATTAGGAAGAACTTGAAGACAACATAGGAAAGATAGAAAATTGATGAAGACGAGGGAAGAGTATCAATATAATTCATAGTTGGAGAGAATGTGTATTTGAAAGTTAGGTTGAAGAAGAGTTCACTGAAACTCAATATTTTTTCTAAATCCAGTGCTCATATATTGTGGGTTGTTTGAGATTATTATAGCTAGGATAGGTCCTATTTCATATGATCTTGCATTTTCTACCCAAATAAAAGTGCATAATTTGTTTCATGTGTCATTATTAAAAAAGTATGTACCTTATCCTAACCATATTATTGATTGGGATTTTATTTAGGATGAATTGAAAGGAGATACCCTAATGCAACTGGTATGCATCATGGATAAGAAACTTACATTGCTTAAGAACAAAGGAATTGAGAAATTAAAGGTCCAATGGAACCACCATAGTCTTGAAGAAGCAACGTGGGAGCTATAGGATGTGTTGTAGGAGGCATACTTGCAACTATTTTGAAAAAAATCTTGTAAAGTTTTTACACATTGTTGATATGCACCAAGGATGGTGCATAAATTAAGGGGTAGGGGAATGTAACACCCTTTTTTTGGCACCATGATGAAATTATGTATGTAATTATGTAAAGGATATGTTTCAAACTTATATTATCTAGAAGACATGAATTTTGTAAATTATGTACAATATAATTAATATAAAAATCACTAGAAATTGAAAATTAAGAAGGAAGAATAAGAGATGTGGGATATTATTCCACAAGTGGGAGAAATGAGAGGGGGATAAGGGATAATGATATTAGTTGAAATTATCTTATATCCCTAGCATTCATTATATTTTTGACCCAAGGACGCTTAACCATGGTCACAAGGGTTAGTTTAATTGATCATGGTTTAATTATCTTAATACGGTATTAAGAAGAGAAAAATGGCCTCCTCTGGGGAAGCCACAAGTCAAGAAAAATTAATGCATATATAATGTTATAACCTTGTTAATTCCTCATTCATTCACTCTATCATTCACTCCATCAAGCTATTTGAGTTCTGGCACTTTGGTTCCTAGACTACAGTGGAACTTGTGTTTCATACTTCCTCATGCCAATTAGCCTAGGAAGCTGGTGCTAATGGGATTAGTTCCCACGTGAGAGAAACCTATCCTATAGCTGAGCTCCCTAGAATATTGTCACAAATATTCCCTCATTGACATGTACTAGAGCACTGAAAAGGAATAGGGATATCTTGAGAGACTACATGTAGAGAATGGTGTCCCATTGGTGGGTTTTGTGTGATGCAGACACAACCTAGGTGCATTAGATGCTAATCAAATTCACATCACGCAAGCACTCACGGAGTCACACAAGACAGATATTTTCCAAGGATTATGGCTTTTCAATTAAATGAAACAATCTCTATATAGAGAAATTACACTTTGAGTCTCAGCTCAGTTAGTCGAAATGGACATCGGCCATTACAATTTATATAGCTCTTAGAATGCACATCGAAAGCTTCCACAACTCATAATTTCTTCAAAAGTCCTTGGGAAAAAGTCCTTTGAAGGTCCCCTTACTGTACTCATCAACTATTATTTATACTCATCCTAGCCTACACGAGCATACTCCAGAAGCTTAGATTGCTTCCAAGTATGGTCAAACTGCATTAAATACTTCACGTGGCCTTCTTCATCAGGTGGATCCACCTGAAATTCTGTAACTACCTCCATGATTTCCTTTGCAACTTCTCAACTGCCTCCATGGCTAGTTTCCTTGGGCTTCTAACTTCCTCAATCGATCATCGTCGTCGAATCCGACTACCTTTTTCTACTGGTAGGTATTACCTTCAGTCGTTTCGCTACAATGTATTGTCGTCTTCCTTTGACCACTATCGTCTAGAACCTCCACGACACATCCAGCTTCTGTCGATCATTGTCCTCAGTCGTCATCGCCGATCGCTCTTGGTTGATATCCTCTTAATTAGTTCTCAACTCCCTTTCGTCAATCTTTTTTCTCGTTGCGCTAGAGGTTGCTGACTGTCCTCCGGGCATTCCAGTCATTTATCTTTGATGATTTGTCTTGGGCCCCGATGCCCCTGCATCAACCTCCCAGGGTTGAAAATAATCTTGCTCACGGTTATGCAATTTCTTGATCTCTTCTTCTAAGATCCACGTCGCTTCCTCTAGGTCCTTGTTCATCCAATGAACCAAATATTATTTTCCTTTCTATCTCCTGGTTCTCCCGAATTCACTCTCATCAAGTAACTCCGCGACTTCTTCCATCAGCTAAACTAGTACTTTCCCTTGCCATTCTATAGTCATATCACTGTTGCTCATTGACCCTTCTTCAAAATTGTATAGGTCGGAAACATTAAACATCGTTGATATGCCCATACCTTCTAGAAACTCCAATACATGTGCATTGTCTGAAATTTTCTTTAATCTTTTACACGGACCAATCTTCTTCAACTTCAACTTGTTATATGTTCCCCTTGGGAACCATTCCTTTCTCAAGTGCGCATAGACTAAATCACCTTCTGCAAACAAATGTAGTAATTTATTCATGTTGGCTCTCAACTTGTAGGTTGTATTTCTCTTCTCAAGTTGGTGCTTCACTTAGTCATGCACTTCTTTCATATGGTCGACAAACGATTTTGTGTCTGCACTTCTCACTCCTGTTGGAATGTCGACTAAGTTGGTTACTCAATGTAGACTTCTCCTTTGCACAATCTGGAATGGACTCATACCAGTTGACCGGTTCAAAGAATTGCACAAATTTTTCCTGTGCCAACACATTTGCCACTGCTTCGGTTGATGAACAATTAGGCATCTCAGCAAGTTTCATGAGCTTTTGTTCACAAATTCAGTATGCCCATTAGTGTGATGATGGTATGCAAAACTGAAATGCAACTTCATGTCAAGCTTCTTCCACAGGGTTCTCCATAAATGACCCATAAACTTGGTGTCACTGTCTGATGTTATGTGATTAACAATCCATGCAGCCTCACAACCTTCTTGAAAAATAAAACAACAATTCCCGTGGCATCACTTGTCTTCCGACACGAAATAAAGTGATTCATCTTGGAAAATATTTTGACTACCACAAATATGGACTCATTACATTGTTGTGTCTTCAAAAATCCCAACACAAAATCCATGCTGATATCTGCCCATGGAACCGTTGGCATTGGTAATGGTGCGTACAATCTCATATTTTGACTTCATCCTTTGGCATGATGACATATTCGACACTGTCGGATCCACTTCTTTACATCCTCTATTATCCATGTCTAGTAATATTTTTCCTTGACCAGTGCCTTCATGTTGTTGATGCCAAAGTGTCCTCCTAATCTTCCACTTTGCAATTCCCTCATCATATTCTCCCTTACTGATCCTCCAGGAATGCATAACTAATGCCATTTGAACATGTATCCTTCCTAGACAAAATATTTCAAGTATGGAGTTCTCTTTCCACTTCATGGTTCCTTCGACGCATTCCACACATCGACAAAATATTTGTCAACTTCATAGTCATCCTTTATGGACTCTAGTCCCATCAACTTAATTGTAGTCATTCCTAGTAACATGACTCTTCAACTTAATGCATCAGATACCTTGTTAGTCTTTCTCGAATTGTGTTTCAATACAAAGGTGTAACTTTGCAAAAAATAGACCCACTTCATGTGCCTCTGATTCAATTTCATTTGACCATTTAGATATCTCAAGGCTTGTTGGTCTATGAACAACACAAATTCCTTAGGCAACAAGTAGTGTCTCCATTTCTTCAATGCCTGAATAATGGCATAAAACTCTTGGTCATAGATCGAATACTTTTGCTTGGCTTCGTCCATCTTCTCACTAAAGAATGCCATTGGTCGGCCCTCCTATCTCTGTTACAACGTAATTTTCCACCTTGTGAGCATCAACACTCTTTGGCCTGTAGTATCCATTTTTCTGACTCAGATCCACTTTATATCTTTCAGACACATTATTTCCCTATTTTTTCCCCTATACACTAGCTGCATCATTACAGTGGGCATACCCGTGAGTTGCATCACTATAGCCCGCGGGTAGCATGTAAAATGGTAAAAATCACTAGTTAATTACTTTTTACTCCCAAAAAGTGGTCATAGGGTGACCTTTGGCCCTCCATTTTCTCCAAAACGCCTCGATGTGTCCTTTCAATTACCTTTGGGAGGACTATATATTGAGCATATATGGCTTATGGATAGGAGGAGAAAGGAGAGAAAGAGAACTCTAGTGGATTTTTGCCCTATCTTGAGTCTACACTCATTGATCCTTGTAGTTGTGAACCCTTTATGTTCACCTTCCAAACTCCTATCATAGTGTGAGTTTTCCATTCCATGGAGGATTGAAGTGGTGGAGGCACAAGTGGATTGACCCAGATCTTGGTTCAAATTGGTTGCCGGCAAGAGGTCGTATCACATTGTACTTCTTGTTATTTATTAATAGAAATACTCATATTCTTGTCCATTAATGTTGTGAATGTTGTTTATATTACATTGGGTTGCATTTACTTATAATATCATGGACCATTGCTATTGATGATGTTAATTTCATTTATATGCTATGTGCGCTTGTTGTATATTGGCTGTCAAGACTAATTTGCAGATTGAAGTGCACGGATTGAAAGCTCCAACGTGGATCTACATCAAACATTTGGATCGAGGTTGGTTATATTCTTCATTATCTTAGCATCATCATTTATATAGCATAGTACTGAGAATTGAGTTAATTTCTGGTAGTCAGCTATCTATTATGGTCTACCCCAAGCCATAGGAAGTTTTCTCCAACACAGAAATGGCGACTCGGCTGGGGAAAACATCCATTTTTGGGGATTTTTTAGCATTAGTCCTTATTTAGAGTTGATGTTTGTTGAAACTCTATGTCATTGATTTGCCATTGAGATACACTATAGAAAACTAGTTTTTTCTGAGCCACTGTACTCTTTGTTTGTTCATTTGATTTTCCCTACCCATGGGTTAGCTTAGCTCTGCCCGCGTCTACCTGCCTCTGTTTACACTACTACTTATGGGTACTTGCAGGTATTCCTTCGACAATAGCATAGAACTCCGGATTTGGTTGTTTCATGACCCTTGGCTGTTGTTGGGTTAGCTTTGGATGATCCTAAGTCTTTATTGGCCTTATTCTTGACTGTTCCATGCCTTGTTTGTGACCAGAACTCTTCTTTTCTCTTGGTTGGGCCTTGTTGGTTTTTTACCCATCCTTGGATTTACCCTTGTTTGTTTTTTCCTATCAAGTTCATTCCGTTGGCTAAGTCTTACTGTTTGGGATCTGAGTTGTCTTACTGATCTCCTCTGCATTTCAGTGACTAAATAGTAGGATTTTGCTTGCATTTTTCATTTTATTATAGTGAAAAATACAAGAAAATAGTTTTGGATTTTCCTTTTGCTTATAAGTGAAAATACAAAAAAAAATTACTTTTATGTACTGCATGTTGCATTGAGTGCTTGCTGCTTTCATTTAGGTTCTGCTTGTGCACTGAAAATATAAAAGAGTTGCATTTTTATTTCGAAACCATTGGATTGATTTTGCATGTTAGTGGCATTGTTTTTATTGGATAGATGAGTCTAGAAATTGACAATTTTGCATACCATTGAGTCATATACATCACTAGTTTCACAACCATATCCTTTGAGTAACCACAACCATTAAAATTAACGCTTAATCTTAAAATTATTAGAACGATTTTATTTATAGGTACACCAACTAGCATAGGTTTAAAGTCTTGGAATAGATCATTGTGAGTAAAAAATCCAAGACTACTAGACGAAACATTATGTGTCTGACCAGGGAGTGGTGAAATCCATGGTATACATCGGTGTTCTCAGGAAGCTCTACTCAGACCAGAGTTAAGCACGAGGTCACAGGAGGTTGGTTGAGGAGATATCCCTCCAATACTGACTGAATGTGGGAGATATTTCCAGGGTTTGTTCGTATCTGGGGGTACCAGAGGTTCGTCGTCTTGTGCTTCGGGCTTAGCTACCTTTCCCATATGATGGATCCCACCTACGACTGTCCCCCTGAGCATTGGTTATATTGCGGTGACCATAGTTTCCTTACCTAGGTATCGCATAGGGTACTTGCAGTGGTTATATTGTTTGTGTCCTGAGTCAGATAGGGGTCGGACAACACAGTTGTTGTTGTATAGGGACTTGACCCTATGCACGCAGTGAAGTATTGGGCCGTTATAACTGATTCTGTTACCTCCGGCTACAGTTTGGGAGTCTCAAGCCTCTCCTAGGAGAGACATACCGGCTCTAGTGTCATGAGCTCATTTAGCCACTATGTTTGTCTGCTCTTGGTTGTAGTTTCTCTAGGTGTGTTCTCTTTATTTATTGTTTTTGATCGATAGTTGGCCATTAGGGGATGCTGTGATTTTATTTTCTCTCCGGAGATATCATGGCGTGGAGTCCTACTCTCCGCCAATCCTATCGATTGGTTGGTTTACAACCTGCCGAACTTTCACACCGTGTTTCTAGGGGTCACTGGTGGGCTCCCTCCGAGTCTTTGTATTCTTACGAGACATACATCCTAGACGTCATGATAGCTGCACACTCTAACATGAGAGAAATCCCTACAATTCCATCGGGTAGAGTCGAACACACTTCAGACACCCCTGCTCTTCGTGAGGCATGGGGGGGTGATCCACCTAAGACCCAACCTAGTTTGTTTGGTCCGGATCCACCCGAAACTTGACCTAGTTTTTTTGGTCCAGATCCACCTGAGGACGACCCATCTGATCCTTCATATCCACATAATTATTTATATGGGATTCCAGAGTTACATGATGACACAGGTCCTATGATCAACCCTACTGCGTTCTCATATGGTATGCCGAATTACACCACAGTTGATCCTTCCACTACTTTTGGTAGTCATGCTGGCACCATTCATGGTGTTAACAATACTTCACCCACTGGGGGCAATACCCTCATCGGGGGCACCACGTTGTCCACTCACAAACATAGTATGGGGACCAATCATATTCCTCCTAACAATGCTAATGTTGGAAGATGACTGTCTCCTAGGGCTACCCAACCTAATAGGAACACTGTTCACAACACGACTCGCCATCCACCACCTAATACACATGCCGCTACCCATCAAACTAGGACCACTTTCACGAATGTTAATTCTCCTCCCAACCACGGGGGTGGACATATAGTACATACTTTTGCATCTGCTTCCACTACTAGTAATGCTAATGTAGGAGGTGGGAATATAAATCATTCTCATGGTCATAACGCCACCATTCCTGCTGCTAGTAACACCAATGTTGGGGTTGGGAATACATCTCATGCTTATGGTCACCAAACGACTGCTCACGCTAATCCTAATGCTTACGCTGGGGGTGGGAACATACCTTACCATCATGGTCATTACAACACGATTCCCGCTATGAATAGTATGTATATGCCCCATAATTATGGTGGCAAAACTTACTACAATACAGTCGATGCTGGCCACCAGTACAACCCACCTCAATATGGTGCTCAAAATGCATATATACCTGCTTACTCTCACATGGGTCAGGTCGAAGGAGGTTATCAACCTTATGGCCATGGTCAAGCTTATGGTCAGTCAGTTCCATATAATCAACAGTTTAATTCTCATGGTCAAGCATTTGGTCCATCTTATAATTCGGTTCCGTACAACCAACCTTTTATGGGGTCTTATAATCAAGCTTTCAAGCCGCAGCTCCTGTTCCTTGCATGTTTGAATCTTCCAGATCTTTCAAAGCTCACGAATGATCCGGTGTGTCACAACCCTAATTGGCCTCCGGTCCCTACCAAGCTCCCTTCGGACATTCCTAAGTTTGAGGGGAAAGGTGGTGAGGATCCGGGTGATCATGTTACAACGTTTCACCTTTGGTGCTCTTCCAACTCATTGAATCACGATTCCGTTCGATTATGACTATTTCAATGCACCCTCATGGGGGTAGCTGCGAAGTGGTATGTTGAGTTGCCTGGGAACACTTATAGGGGTTTCAATGAGATATCTTTGGTTTTCTTGGATCATTTCCAGTTGCCGGTTCGTTACGATATCGGTACTGAATTTTTGTCTACTTTCCATCAGAACAAGGACACACATATTTTTGACCACATTCAAGAGTGGTATCAGCGGAAGTGGTTAGTGAAATGTTGGAATGGTTCCTCAAGTCTTTACTTCCATATATTGCGAAGGATGTTTTGATGCCCGACATTGTGACTGAGGAACAAGCCATCCTAAAATTCCAGAAGTTAGATTTACTATACTCTCAGTCTAGCATTTTGTATGACATTATTCCTGACGCACAGCAAACATGACATGAGCCCAAGTCAGTTCCTGGACCACATGTCGATGGCATTGTGGGATCTGCAAGTACTCTCCTTATAGATTTGGTGGCTAATCAAATGAAAAATTTGTCGCTTAACCAGTCTACTCCTGGATAGGTCCACACCTTGTCCACTTCCACCCCATCGTTTGATGTACACAGTGTGCAAACGACAAACCCATCGGGTAACCAACTCTAATACCCGCCTTGGTACTTTAATTGATTAGACTAATGAGGGTACTAGTTTTGAAATGAACCGTCTAAGTAAAACATGAACCATTTGAATTTACTTTGAAAATGCTTTAGAATGGAAAATGATGAAGGTTGAAATTACTTGAAATGAAAATGATGTATGCTCAATTGACAGAGATATAATGTTAAAACGATGAATGTTTAGTAGACTCGACTGACTGAGATACTGAAAAGAATGATACAAATGTTTTATAGTGCAGCGCTACTAATATGCGTTTGAGTGTGTGTGCAGTGGCAAGTAAGATGATTTACCGACTGACCCACAATGGAATTATCGGGGTCGTAAGAACGGAAAGAACACTTAAGGGTATGACGACTGACTGTCGACCCTAAATTAGCATTCCACGCACGGGTGAAGCCGTTTCAGCTCACCCAGGGAAGTGTATGTCATACGGGAAAGGCCATAATGATTTGGTCATGTACGATGAGTTGAGGGGTGCGCAATAAGGAGAGCTTTATCCCTCAACATCCCTTAGTCTCCAAGGATCGTAGTTGAGAGATCGCGGTAACGGTTCCTGGTCGCTACACAGTACTCCCCATAAGAAGGAATAAATGAAACTGATGGAAGGGCCCGTCAAAGAGGCACCTGAACAAGAAAAGATAATGGCATTTAAAGAAAGAAATTGAAAACTCATCAAAGATAAATTCATGTGACCTTAAATTTAAAAGAAAAATACCAAAAAAATAATATCATTATTCTATTGTTAAGAGAAAAGAAGAAAACCAGAAATGAAAAAGAAAAACAAAACAAAACTATTAGTTTAGTCTAAACTATTTTATTTATCTACTTTATTGAAAGAATAAAATAAAAGTTAAACTAGAAGTCCCTATAGAAGTTCTTTTAGAATTGAACACTAATAGGAGTTAACTTTAAATGAGAATATTCTAGTAAAGAATAAAAGAAGTAAAGAGTATATATATATATAAATTATTATTAATTTTCTAAAAATATTTTAAATATGTGTGTGTGTGTGTGTGTGTGTGTGTGATTTAACAAAAGAAACAAATTTCTTTTATAAATTTCATTATTTAAAATAAATAAATTAAATAAAAACAAGAAGTTTACTAAAAAGGTATTTAGTAAACTATTTGAGAAACAAAAGAGGAGTAGAACTCTCTTACACCTAACTCCCACTGATTTAGGGAATTAGGTGCATATTAAAGACATTGAGACACATGTATTTGAGAATATTTGAAATTAAATATTAAATTAAATTAAATATGTGCATGGACAGACACATGGCACACAAGAATTTGCTATATAATGAGGGAGGAGAAGGAGAGAATAACATCTCTTGCTCCCTAGTGCTGGATGGGAATCATAATTTTAGATTATGTTATGATCATTGGAGTTGGGATGAGCCGGAACGGGGATAGGGAGATCCTTTCAGGAGGCTCGCTGTGTGTTCTTACGACCCCACTTGCTCGGGGGTTCAAGGTGAAGAAGAATAACCCCGATACGGTAGGGAGGTCAAATGAGGGGTCACTCGGTACTTCGTCAGGAGATTGGATTGGATCGTGCAGACACCATTTCGAGGACTCCATTGATTCGCTGGACCAACCGTCGAAAATAGGTTTGAAGTATTTAGTTATTTATTTTGCTAACTCTTGTGGTGGAATGAATAAATCTGGGTATATAGTTTTATTTATTTATATTCATGTACTGCAACAGATAGAACTAGATCTATGGCCTCTATATATTCTTCTGAAAAATCATACTGGAAGTTTTAAAATTAATTATACTTATATTTTCAAATTTCGTGGAAGTCTTTTTGGGGAACCCGAAATGGGGGTCCCTACACCAGCAACCTGGTGGTAAGAAGAAGGGGAGAAATAACTGTAAGGGTGGAAACAATGGGAACAACAATAGTAATGGAAATACCCCTGGTAAAGAGAATGCCAACCCTCCTTGGGAAGGCGTAAATGCTGGTGAGGACTGTAAACCTAGGCGTAAGGTGAAATTTCCACGTAAGCTTTGTGGGGAAGATCATCTTACTCACTTGTGTCCTCGAATTGAAGAAGCATCGAAGCATTTGGCACAAAGCCCAGCTATGTTGAAGCATCCCCTTCCTCATCATCAAAACATGGCTTCGCATGCTCCTCCCTCTGCTTATGGACCTAATGAGACTGCAATGTCTTCTTCCAATACTAGTGGTTATGGATGCGTGAATATGGTCCAATCAGAGGTTAGTGGTGCTACTCGTCAACGCAATTATGGTGCACCACAAACTAATATTTGGAGTGAACCTCCCCCTCCTCCTAATAATTCCTTACATATCGAGAAGCGCTATATTATGCCACAGATACCGAAAGCTATTCTTAAGCACTCTACACATAATCCCAATGCCCGAGCCATCCAAAACTACTCTATTGTAGAATATTTGGGCCAAACTCCGTGTGGCATGTCGGCTCTTGAAGTTTTACAAGCATGTCCTTCTCAAAGGCATGCCCTTTTGAGTGCGTTAGGAGTTCAGGATGGGGAAATCCCAACGTTATCAAGTTCGACACTACTAATATTCAACCTCGCTTACCTTACCACGTGGCTTTTCAAATCCATGTGGAGTGCCTTAAGAATTTTGTCAAAAGAATGGTGGTTGACAAAGGTGCTTCTGTGTCAGTGATGTCATTAGCTTGTTGGAAAGCTCTTAGATCTCCTTCTGTACTCACGTCTAGAACCATGCTCACTGCATTTGACGGTCGATCATTTAAACTGCATGGGATTACCCCTTCCCTTATTGTCCGCTTGAGAGGTATACTTGTGCCTATTGAAGTCGAAGTTGTTAATGCGCCCATTGACTACAACCTTTTACTGGGTCGGACTTGGATGTACGCTATGAAAGCAGTTGCGTCTACTGTATTCAGAGTTATTTGCTTTCCACATGAAGGAAAGATTGTCACAATCGATCAACTGGATTTCGTTAATCCTCGTCCTGAAGCATCTACGGGATCAGTAGTCCCACAGGTTATAGATTCTCAGTCGGCAACTGGGAACATGGGTGTTTGTATGTACCCTTCATTAATGGGATCTTATGATTTTCCCGCACTCATGAATTTTATTGGAACCATTTTCGACAATGTGCCTCCTCCTTTGCATAATGTGTTGTTCCGGACCTCATATTTTGATGATCCATGGACTTTACTGTCCACGAGTTCTATGTCTGGAGACATTGTGCACATCGAGATGTCTATGCCACTGTCTATAGTTGAGCTTGCTTACCAGGATATTCAACAAGCCAATGCAAAGTCGGATCTTTCTTCTTCTCGGACAGATGAGGAAGATCTCGTTACGCTGCCAGTTTGGGTAGTTAAATTATCTTATTTGAATGATTTCCTTAATGGTACTTTACCTTCGGGTGAAGCTATTATCAAGGTGATGTGTGGTAGTGAGAGGCCTTGGGAAGATATGCATCATCGCTCTTATTTCCTTCCCAGCCTCTATCTCGCCGAGGAAGAAGAGTTTAGGAAAAATCTTGCAGAGATGGTTGGTCACTCTATTGCTCTTTTGGGTTCACATGAGATTTTTGTGGAGGGGAACGTGGATAATATTTCCCCGACTATAGCGATCAACATCTCTTACACTCCTGGAAAGATTGAAAACGTTTACATCGGTGCTGATTGCTCTCCTGAGGAGGTTGCCATCTACACCGAATTGTTTATAGAACTTTGGGAGGCTTTCGCCTATTCATACGAGGAGATGCCAGGAATAGACCCTAGTATTGCCGAGCACGAGATTCAAATGTATCCTCATGCTAAACCGGTTCAACAATGTCTTCAAGCTGTTAACCCTAGGAAGGAAGCCACTATCAAGGCAGAGGTGGAGAAACTGCTCAAAGCTGGTTTTATCTACCTCGTTCCCCTTACCGAATGGGTGTCAAACCCCATTCCTGTGGATAAGAAGCAGGGAACGATCCATGTATGCATTGATTTTAGAGACCTGAATCATGCATGTCCGAAAGGCAACTTCCCCACGCCATTCATTGATCAGATCTTGGATGCTTGTGCAAGAAGTGAGATTTTTTCATTCATGGACGGCTTTTCGGGGTATAACCAAACTCAAATCAAACCTGAGGACCAACATAAGACTACTTTCATTTGTCCTTGGGGTACATTTGCATATCAGAAAATGCCCTTTGGCCTTAAAAACGTCGGAGCTACGTTTCAACGTGCCATGACCTATGCCTTTCATGACCTTAAAAGTATAATGGAGGTTTTCTTGGATGATCTTGCTGGCCATTCTCGCAAGAGAATGGACCACCCCAAGCACCTCCGTTGGATTCTTGGATGATGTATACATTACAAAATCCGATTGAATCCCAACAAATGCATCTTTGCGGTGAGGTCAGGTCGCCTTCTAGGATTCATAGTTTCAAAAAAAGGTATTAGAGTCAATCCTCTTAAAGTTGAGGCAATACTTCGGTTGCCTCCTCTGTGCAACTTGTTTCAACTTCAGAGCCTCCAAGGGAGAGATACTTTTCTACGTCATTTTGTAGTCAATTATGCTAATATTATTGAAGGTTTCGCGTGCTTGTTGAAGAAAGACACACCGTTTATCTTAGATGAGCGAGCCCAACAGTCTTTTGATGCCCTTAAGAAAGCTTTGGTATCAGCCCCTGTGCTTAGTCCACCCAACTTCGCACGAGATTTTATACTTTATGTGGCTGCATCTCAAGAGATGATTGGAATGCTCTTAGTTTAGGTTGATGATGCACTCGTCGAGCATGTCATATATTACCTCAGTCGAAATCTAGTAGACGCTGAACTGAGATATACTCACGTGGAAAAGCTGGCACTTGCGACTGTCCATGTAGTCTAGCGGTTACAACACTATATTTTGCTTAGAAAAACAACAGTTGTAGCACATATCAATCCATTTCAGTTCGTGCTATCACGACACCTTCTGGGGGGGGAAGTACAATAAATGGATTGTGATCCTTCAGGAGTTCGATCTCGATTTTGCTTCAGTGAAGTCGTTGGTGTTTGTTGAGCTTATGTCGGACCTTCCGAGACTTGATGAGGACATCATCCATGAAGATTCCTTTGTGGATGAACACTTGTTTCTTATCACATCATAGGACCCTTGGTATGGGGATGTCATTGTATATCTCCAAACTTTGAAGTTTCCTTCGCATTATTGGCAGAACAAGCTACGGCGTGTGAAACATCACGGTAAAGATTATACTATCATCGGTGACACTTTGTATCACCGAGGAAAGGATTCTATTCTCCGTCGTTGCTTGAATGACGAAGAAGCGAAGTGTGCGCTTAATGATTGCCATGCTGGGGCGTGTTGCAGTCACTTATCCGAGTTTGTTATAGCCCAATGTATTATGTGAACTAGTTACATTTGGCATTCAATCTTTAAAGATTGTATTAACGCTGTGAAGAGATGTCACCCTTGCCAGGTGTTTTCTTGGAATATACACTCGCATCTAGCGCCCCTCCATCCGTTCGTCAACATCGGTCCCTTCACCAAGTGGGGGGTGGATTTCATGGATTGCAAACCAGCTTTGGCTGGGGGGAATCACCATATCACAGTGGTCGTCGACTACTTTTCCAAATGAGCTAAGGCCATGCCTGCTGTAAACGTCGATGGTGCTATAGCAGCCCATTTCATGTTCAATTAGATTATTACTCGATTCGGTATTCCAAAAGATATTGTCACTGACCATGGCAGTCACTTTTAGAACAAAATGATGAAGGATTTGTCACTAAAGCTTGGGTTTCGTCAAGAACACTCATCGTCTTACTATCCCCAAGCGAATGGTCAAGTTGAAGCAGTCAATAAGTCTTTGAAGACCATTCTCCAACGCACCATCCAACAAAGCAAGAACAACTGGCACATTATGTTATATCCTTCTTTGTGGGCATATCGAACTGCAGTCAAGACTACCATCGGGTTCTCACCGTTTCAGCTAGTACACGGTGTGGATTTGATTTTACGGATTTAATGCGAAATCCCTTCGCTGAAACTGGCCATAGAGCTCCTCCCTGATACGACATGTATTGAGCAATGTTTAATCCACCTTGAGAAACTTGATGAGCAACGCCGAGATGCCGCTGTGGATATAGATGCCAATAAACGTCGTGTCAAGGTTCAGTATTATAGTTCTGTCCGTCCCTGACAATATGCTAAAGGTGACTTGGTCCTCTTATATGACCAAGCTAAAGAATCCCTAGGGGCAGGCAAGTTCAACCCCATGTGGCATGGTCCTTACATTGTGAAGCGTGTCCTAGAAAAAGGAGCCTATGAATTAGAGGACTATGAGGGGAATGTCTTGAAGGAGCCTAGAAATGGGCTCTACCTCAAGTGGTATTACGCTTTAACTTCTAGTTAGAGCTAATGCTTTTGTGTACTATTGTAAAGTTATTTATGTACATAGTTTAGATTTCTTTTGGTCTTTGGGTCTGCTGATTCGATTCCATTTGATTGACAGATGTCAGCGGAATCTCCTACATTCTTAGGGTTTGTGGATGGTGCTAGCCATCATATGTAGCAGCTTGCTTCTGCTTCTTGGGTTATTTATTCCCCTGACCATCTAGTTGTGTCTTCAGGAGGTGCTTGTCTTGGTCCTACATCTAACAATGTAGCTGAGTATAGTGATGTGATTGAGTTACTTTGGGATGCTATTTTACATGGCGTCTAGTCTTTAAAATTATGCTTGGATTCACAACTAGTTGTGTCTCAATTGAATGGCCAGTACCGGGTGAGCGATCCTACAGTACTATAGAAATTCCTAAGGGTAAGACTCTTGGAACTAAATTTTGCTTGAATTGAATACATTCATGTTCCGAGAAGTGTTAATCATATATCTGATACATACACTAACTATGTATTAGATTGGAATTTGTCCCATTCACAATGAAGCCCACAAATAAAAGAGACATTCATACATTTGTACATACACTCATATAGTAGAACCAGAGAACCAAAGTTTTTTATAAATAATATGTCCAAAAATGGTAGTGTCATAATACAAAACTAGAGCCTGTAGCCCTCAAAAATATACATATCGATACAAAAATGGGACCCTGAGATATCTACTCCCTACAAGGAGGCCTAGCTGCCACCCCGACAGGGTGAGTCTCATAGTAATACTGTACTGCATTTTCTATACGTTGCAGTAGTTGTACCCAGTTACTCGACACCCCCACTACTTGGCACTGCATATCCTCTAGTAGCCGCGCCACCTCTATCTGTGGTACACTAGCAGTCATCCATGATAGGTTTCCCTGCAAAGTCTGTAGTGTACGCTCTGCTACAACACCCCCTGCCTCATCAACCATGCCCCGACGACGATGTCTCAGGAAGCCCTCGGGTCTCACTGGGCCCTTGTCTGCGAGAAAACAGTAAAACATTAATATGTGATACTACCCCCAAAAATATTTTTGCATTTACATCTATAATAAAAAATCCATAAAAATTTAATACACCAAAAACCTAAAAAGAGTACTCACCAATGTCTCCGAACGTTGCATCTAGTGGAAGCGGCATGTCACGATCCTGGCGGAAATCTATCCCTGCATAGGGGTAGTCCTCTATGTCTATGACCTGTCGGTCCCACCAGTGAAATAAATCCTCTGTATATGGTGACACCTGACGGCCACCAGTATGTCGTGTCAAGACGTCTTCCCACCGGGTCAGGGCTAGGTTGCGGAGGCTATGAGGAGGGACCTCAACCCTCGGACTGAGCCTCAGAACTCGCTCAGAGAAGAAATTGCATAACATACTTCCGTATCCGAATTTTTTTGCCTCCCCCTACTTTCACTCCATCAAATGGGTCTTCATGGACCCCAGTAGCATTGTGCACCAATCAAATATCATGGGCTGCATACACTATGATGCATAGAACATCATTGACCTAGATGCCTGGTGAAGAGCTTTCGAACCAGTAAGCCGCACTAGGGTTGCCACTATGATCTTCATGCTCAGATAAACTATGGCTCTGATAGGCACCTGTCTCCTCACTTCCCGAGTATTTGGAACACAATAATGCTCTATATAGTCGGGGATAATGATCCCACCACCCACAAAACGATACCAAAGGCTTTCCACCACACTTCGGCGGGACAAACCAGTAATGAAGTAGATAAATTCCACTTCAAATGAGATTATTTTCCCATCTAGATTGAAGTTCTTTGCATCGATGTCCCATTAATCTATCAAACTATGGAGCAATAGGTTTTGGGCCCTTAAACCCCCTATGTTCCAAAATTTGTATAGCCCACATGCTTGTAAGGCTTGCTGTGCATGCACATGATTGCGGACGGCCTCATCCACTAGGTCATGTTCCCTCTCTCTCCACTCTAGAACCATTCTGGAGGGAGAAAAAAGAAAGAATTTAGTTAGTTTTATTTAAAAAACTAGCTTCATGGCTATACCCGTGAGCAAGTTTGCTTACAGAGGTGGGTACCCGCGGTCAACGCATAGCGACGAAACCATTTAGGGCTTAGACAAATAAAAAATCTAACTGATGAAAATTGAAATAAAAGCATTGAAATGGAAGGTATGGATGTGACTACCAACCTACTCCTAACGGTTCGATGATCGGACGCCCGTAGCTCCCAAAATCAACAGTTGAACTTCAAAGTGAAAACTAACCACAAAACTCCAAATGGGTGAATAGTAAAAATAAATTGTAAATTGTAAATTTTTGTTACTATTTATAATTTTCAAAACCCACTTGTCTATAGTTTTCGCCATTATATGCTATTTTGGACTAATATAATGTCTTGGAGTATCATTTTTTTACCAGATTTCTTTGACGAGACTTGTTTTGGACCATTTCGCGCCTACGGCAGGTAAATTTCACACCTAGCATATAGGTTAGATGTCATTCTCACATGCATTACGCATTTGACCGCTTGACCATTTTCATAAACCCTAGGTGCGACCCTACTTCTTAACCGACATGGAACCTTCAAATTGTTATAGAATTGTTTTTATGTGGCGGTAGGGCCTTTCCAAACATGGGTACCCTAGTTAGAACCCCCTTTTTGCATTATGGTGCCCATGTCGTTGTGTGTCCTTAGGATTGGGAGTCCTTTGTAGTTACGCCATGACTTTGCAATAAAGATTCATACTCTACTTTGTCTTATGCTAGCCATCTCCCATGAGGACTCCCCTAGTTATATCAAGTTGTGATTGCATTTCATCGTCCTGCTTGCCGCTTGCGCCTTGTGCCGGCTCCCGCTCACTCAGTTGTTAGCCTGGTGCCTGAGCACTTTTCCCTGTCAAGCCTTGCAGAGCTTCCATTTGTCCTTCACAATTTGATGACCTTTTGACCCTGAGGGAACATCCCCCCCCGAGTGTCCACATCCTGCATATGATTCTTTGCATTGATCATAGGTATGTTCCACTGGTTGGGACTAGTCTGCTCGCTATTTGACACTCGTTCCCTCACTTTTGTACTATAAGCAATTTTATTTTTTTCAAGCTTTTCCAAATATGAAAAAGACCAAAAAAATCAAATATTCCAAAAAGTCGGATGGGATTATGGTTACTACTTCTAGTTGGCAGATGTTGTGTCACCTTTGAACAGAGCATTCGTACCACTCTATACATTATGAGTCGGGACTATAGTTGGACCTTAGGATCTGTACTTGTTTCTCAGTTTACTCCACCGATTGGTTAAACTTCTAGTCATTATTAAGCCCTTTGTGGTTCCTCCTGCATCGCACAGTCTATATTGAGTCTATGATTCCTGAGTCTATCCATATGCTCATGCTCTTGTTCAAAGGAAGTCCTAAAACTAGAGTCGGCCACTCCTGAGATTTCTCGACTGATGCATGTTAGCCATCCTTATTGAGTCAGTCCATTTCACCTGAGATCTTTCAAATATTTCAGCGTAGTTGGTACCTCGTGCTGGTTGATGGGGGATTCCTTAATGCCCTCCTTCCAGCGAGTCTCGTTCCGTCAACTTCAACCAATTTATTCCAGGACTTGAGGCTTAGAGTTCAGTTGAGTACATTAAGGCTTGCATTCATTAGTGGCAGGTTCTCTTGCCATCGACAATTTTGGGAATACAAATGTCCCCTGATCGATGGATTCATCTTAGTGTTTGACTTCAACACATCTATTCACACTCTGATGATTGTGCTCTGTGCCTTGATGCCCATTTTCATTATTTGTGGGTTATCTCGCGTCTATTAACGGTATAGTTCATTGATCGGTAATCATATGATGTCACATCAGGTTCAACCTCAACTCCTTTATTCACTTGATGGGACTTGCACTGTCGAAGACTTGTGTAGAAGACCCCAGGCGATAGTGGCATTCAGTATGCTACTTATGATCATGACTTTACATCTGATATATCATCTCTTAGATATAAGCAGTTTGTACCTCCAGTTTGTACCAGTTGTTTCCTTTTCAATAGGAGAGCATATCTTACTATAGAGGGATCATGGCTATGATCACTTATGACATGTATTCACTATGTACTGCCTATTCATGGCCATTATATCAGATTGTTGTACTATACCGACATGTATTCAGGGATACTATTTTATTATGACGAGTGAGTTGCTCCTTCCACTTGTGTCTTCATCACTCCACTTTTGAGATTTATAATGTATTTCTGCCATCGTAGCATTAGTCTCTGACCTCACACATTAGGGGCATCTGTTACAATGTAATTTTCCACCTTGTGAGCATCAACACTCTTTGGCCTGCAGGATCCATTTTTCTTACTCAGATCCACTTTATATCCTACAGACACATTATTTCCCTATTTTTTCCCCTGTATGCTAGTTGCATCATTACAGTGGGCGTACCCACAAGTTGCATCACTATAGCCTGCGGGTAGCATGTAAAATGGTAAAAATCACTAGTTAATTACTTTTTACTCCCAAAAAGCGGTCATTGGGTGACCTTTGGCCCTCCATTTTCCCTGAAACGCCTCGATGTGTCCTTTCACTTACCTTTGGGAGGACTATATATTGAGCATATATGGCTTATGGATGAGAGGAGAAAGGAGAGCAAGAGAACTCTTGTGGAGTTTTTCCTTATCTTGAGTCTACACTCATTGATCCTTGTAGTTGTGAACCCTTTATGTTCACCTTCCAAAATCCTATCATAGTTTGAGTTTTCCATTCGATGGAGGATTGAAGTGGTGGAGGCACAAGTGGATTGACCCACATCTTGGTTCAGATTGGTTGCCAGCAAGAGGTCGTATCACATTGTACTTCTTGTTATTTATTAATAGAAATACTCATATTCTCATCTGTTAATGTTGTGAATGTTGTTTATATTACATTGGGTTGCATTTACTTATAATATCATGGTCCATTGCTATTGATGATGTTAATGTCATTTATATGCTATATGCGCTTGTTGTATATTGGCTGTCAAGACTAATTTGCAGATTGAAGTGCACGGATTGAAAGCTCCAACAAGGATCTACATCAAACATTTGGATCAAGGTTGGTTATATTCTTCATTATCTTATCATCATCATTTATATAGCATAGTACTGAGAATTGAGTTAATTTCTGGTAGTCAGCTGTCTGTTGTGGTCTACCCCAAGTTATAGGAAATTTTCTCCAACACAATCTCAATACGGATCCAATTTCTAATTCACTCGCTTCGCAGTCGAATTGGAATACCTTATCAAAGTCAGGGAGAGTTAATATTGGTCCCTTCGTCACCTTCTTCTTTAGCTTCTCAAAAGCTTGTCGGAAGGCTTTCGTGCAGTTGAATTTTCCATTCTTCATGCACGTTGTCAGTGGTCGACATATCCAATTGAAATCCCTGATGAAATTGTAGTAGAATCTGGCAAGTCCATGAAAATTTCTCACCTCGATGGCACTCATCAGCTCCAGCCACTCTAAGATTACTCTTACCTTCTCTAGGTCAATCTTCATTCCTTGTCTCGAAATCACGAATCCTAGATATACTAACTCCTTCTATATGAACGAAAACTTTTTTAGATTCACCAACAGTTTCTCTTGGATTAACATTTGCAGGACTTTCCGAATATGCGATAATTTCTCTTCTCTCATCTTGTTGAAGATTAATATGTCGTCGAGATAGAAAATGACGAATTTTCCCATAAACGGCTTCGACACTTTGTTCATTAGCCTATTGAATGTGCTCGGTGCATTGGTCATCCCAAACAACATAACCATCCATTCATACAGTCCTTCCTTCATCTTAAAGGTTGTCTTCCATTCATCACCATCCCTAATACAGATCTGGTGGTATCCATTTTTTAGGTCTATCTTGGTGAAGTATGTCTCTCCACTCAAGCAGTCAATCAAGTCATCCATTCTTGGAAATGTAAATATGTACTTGATGGTAATCCAGTTGATATCCCTTAAGTCAGTGTCATTCTATGTAGCACCTTATTTGGTAGACTCGACCCTGGTATCAAGTTGATCTGATGGGGTATAATCCTTGTCGGCGGAAAACTAGTTAGCATCTCATTGACTATAATTCCCTTGAATTCCTAAAACACTTATCCGACATCTGTCGGGACATCTCCAGTTGTTCCATCGAAACTTGGGCCCTCAGGAATGACTATGAAGCTATACTGTTGCTTTTATTCCTCCTTCAAAATCTCTTTGGTTGAACACATCAACACTCTTTTTTCCCAATAATCATTCTCCTGTACTTGACTATTTTTTTCTTCAACTAAGGGAGTCATTTGGAAACTCCTATCGTCCTTTTGTATTGTCACTGTATTTCGACAACCACCATACAACATCTTTTGATCATATTTCCACGGTCGACCTAATAATAGGTGACACGCATCCATTGGAATCACGTCACATAACATGTTTTCCTATAGCCCTCTGATCTTGTAGTTGATCAGGAACTATTGCGTCACTGTAACATGACGACCCTTTTGCATCCATGACACCTTGTATGCATTCGGGTGCAATCGACACTTCATCCCTAACTTTTCGATCACCTCTGGTGAGACCAGATTCTCTTTGTTGCCTCCATCGACGATGGTCATACAACATCTATCTTGAACATTAACCTTTGTCTAAAAAATGGACTTCCTATGGGTTGGTTCTGCTTCCTCTCATCATGTTGATTATAACGACGTTATCTGGGTCGTAAATTTTCAACCTCTTTCTGACATAGCTTCATATAAAATTCCCCTCCCAGTCAGACTAGTCTTGTCATCCTTACCTCGACCTCTGACGTCTGTTCGATAGGTGGTATGCAAATTTTATGGGAACTCATACGCCTTATGCCCTAGCTCTCGACACTTGTAGTAGACTATTTTTGGTTGGTCCGCATGTCTTCCTCCATAATATCCTCTTAACCATAGGCACCTCTACATCTAGGGTTCTCTTCTCCTTGTCAGAATTCATCACCCCCGATCTTACTTTCTTCTCGTCGTTCATTATGACTTTCTTCATTCCTCGCATCGCTACCCTATCCTCTGGTGGTAGAAAAATTCTAACTTCAAGCAGTCAAATTCCCTCTACTCATCGCGGTCTTCTTGGATAGTTTATCCTATACCTTCAGGGATAGCTAATGGGATTCTCCGACTGTCCTGAACCTTGATAGGATCAAGACATCCTGAATGGCATACTTTAGTCCATTCACATATCTTGCAACTTCCTCCTCTCCTTCTTCGGTTTGTCCCGATCGAATAGACAGTCGATAGAATTCGTCTGTGAACTCTTTCATGGTCATCTCCTCCTGTCTCAGGATCTATAGCTTCCTGAATAGAGAAATCATGTAGTCATTGGGAAGTAACTCATCCTTCAACTTGGAGACCATTCTCTCCCAAGTCTTCACCTTATATTTTCCTTTTCTTACTCTGTTATCCTCTACATTGTCCCACCACAATGAGGCATGACCTTTTAGCTTCAAACATGAAACCTTCACCCTTTTGGGGTCTTCTATCTTCTCCATGTCGAAGTATTTCTCCATTTCTCTTATCCAGTCAATCAACTCTTCGATATTTAGACTCCTTGAGTAGGTAGAGACTTCCATCTTTGATCTATTTTCCATCTCATACAACACCTTCAAAAACTTTTCTCCTAGGTATTCTTCACATTTATCCTTAGGAGCGTGTTCTTCTTCTTCGATATCCTCATCACTATGATCGAGGGTATCAATACCTAGTCCCCTCTTCTAGGATTATTTCACTGCATCCAACTCGCTCTTCAGACTCCTCATAGTCTGGACACATTCCTCGAACATATCTCGGTCAATCGTGACCCCTACACTTCCATGTGTCCTTCTCCCTCTACCACATATGTTTACACCTCTATGAGCCATCATTCCATTCAAGAAACCAAATTACCACTTTCACAACTCCACCCAACCCCAGTTGGAGTTGTTCTTTCCTATCTAATCACAACTGGGCCTTCTACACGCAGTATAACTTCCCTGTTTGATACCAATTGCTTCAAACACGACCTAGGTGGGTTGGTTGCTGATTCGATTCATACAATGAAATCACTCTCATAGTCACACAACACAGATATTTGCCAAGGATTATGGATTTTCAATTAAATGAAACATTCTCTATAAAGAGGAATTACACTTCGAGTCTTAGCTCAATTAGTCGGAATGGACATTGACCACTACAATTTATTTGGCTCTCTGAATGCACATCGAAAGCTTCTGCAACTTATAACTTATTCAAAAGTCCTAGGGAAAATGTCCTCCAAAGATCCCCTTACTCTATTCATCAACTGGTATTTATACTCATCCCATCCTACTTGAGCATCCTACAGAATATTAGATTTCTTCTAGGTATGCTAAACTACATGAAATACTTTACGTGGCCTTCTTCATTAGGTGGTTGCACCTAGAATTATACAACTACCACCATAACTTCTTCTGCAACTTCTCAACTATCTCCATGGCTAGTTTCCTCGGGGTTCTAACTGCCTTCATCGGTCGTTGTCTTAGACTCCAACTACCTTCTTCTACTAGTCGGTATTACCTTCGACCGTTCCACTACACTATCTTGTCGTCTTCCTTCGACCGCTATTGGTTGGAACCTCCATGACACATCCAGCTTTTGTTGATCATCGTCTTCATTCGTCGTTGTCAACCTCTCCTTGTTGATATTCTCTCGATTGGTTCTCAATTCCCTCTCATCGAAATTTTCTCCCATTTCACTGGAGGTCATCGACTGTCCTCCGGTAATTCCAATTGTTTATCTTCGACGATTTGTCTTGGGCCCCATTGGTCCTGCATCATTGTGCAGGGTGATTGGGGGTGAGTGTTAATGGATTGGGATAGTTGTGGAGGGAGTTTCATCATCAAAGGGTTGCATGTATTGTTGTTAGGTGAAATATTTTTGAACTTCACCCCTTGTGGATTGATAGCTCCATATTAGGGGTGGTCTCTATCAAATAAAGATAAAGTTTAATAGAGTGACTATGATTGGGAGCAATGTCCTTCACTTCCATCTAGTTGGGGGACATTTATCATAAAGATGTACCAAATGTGACTTGAATATCATGGTTTATAATTTTGTTGTGAATTTATCTAATTTTTGCTTATGAAAATGTATGTGTGCATGAATTGTATGGATGTATACAATGTAGTAATTACATGTGTTTCAGAAGGAGTAATTTGTTAATTGACTTCAATATTTACTTCTATTGTAAGTGATTCCATAACATATCCATGGAATTTGGAATAATAAATTAGAATTTATAGGTTTATAAGAAAAATTGGAGTACCCCATCACTTCAACAATGTTATGGAGGTGGTTGGGTACATTTCAATAACCATACTTCTTTTAACACTACCATGAGACTAAAATTTTGGAGACGACTATTTTGGTAGCATCATCATATCTTGAGTGTGTCATTTCAACCTACTAAGATCTTGCACATGAAAATGACTAAGAGGCCTAGGATTCCCAAGAAATTGATGGCTTTGCTACTACTAGAAATCATGTTGCAAAAACCCTGATCATGTTTATAATTGAGAAAACTATCTAAACATGTTGAGTTCTTGAAGAGAACCCTCATATATTATGTAATTCACATCAAATTAATTTTTATACCAACCTATAGTTTTTTTTCCTTCTAAAATCCTTTTTTGTTAGTCAAAACAACATGATGCTCTAGCAAGTTATCTTCTAAAATGGTAGTTAAACCATAGTTGATTAATCTAGAGAAGTAAGTTCCTTGACATAAATCTAAAAGAAAATTGGTCCACCCCTAGAAAATGCCTATTCTTGACCCTTCTTCAAGCAACATGTATAGGATGATGTCTTCTAAATTGTTGATGCAAAACATTCCAACCACCTCTCTTATGTAGTAGGTTAGAAAGGTTAGTACCAAGTATTCAATGGAAGATGTGATACCTTCTCTCTATCAAGACATACATATTATCAACGCCAACATCCATGAGATTCATATTGTTCTTGATGAATTTCATCATTCTCGCATGGGAATTAGTTACACTTATCCTTTGGAGTTGAGATTGTAGGCTCCTCATTTGTGGTTTTTCCATATATATATATATATATATATAATAATGTATTTTATGTAGTTTAGGTTTCCATATGTAGCTACTTGCATAGCTCTTTATATACGATGTTTGTATCTTTGTTATTTTTAATTGTTTTTCCTTAATATTATGTTCCTAAACTCTTTTTCCTTTGTTTATTTTGTGACTTGTTTTACAATATTATATTGAGATGTTTCCTTTGATTATTTTTTAAGTTGGTCTTGATAATTCAATTAAGATTTTTTCATCGCGTTTTCAGAAGAAACCTGTCTAACATTGCTTAAACCTTTGTTTGGTGATTCACCTTATTATTAATAGGTTTCTTCTTATCATTTTCACACATTTCTTTCATATAATCTTGTTCTTTCTTAATATCTTCTATTTTCACACATTTCTTCCATATACTCTTGTCCTTCCTTAACATCTTCTATGTCTTGCCTCAACTTTCTTAGAGTCCCAAATATTACTTTCAATGTTGAATGTGACTTTGTCTCAACTCAATCTTATAGATTTCCTTTAGCCTCTAATGACATTGGTTGCATAATTACAAATACATATAGCCTTCCTTTCTGAGTAGCTTCATATCATGGTGTCGTCCTTTCAATAAATTTCTCCCTTTAATGTTCATAAATGTTCCTTCATTATTTTTTCCCAATTGCTGGTTAGTAATAATAAATTTTTCCATTTTGTGTTCATAAATGTTCATTCAATATTTTTTCCAATTGCTTATTTCCAATAATACCCACATTTCCATGCACGTTATAATGAAAAAATAAAACAATCAATTGTATTTTTTAAGACCGTGTTAGTACGTTATTTATAGTATATACTTCTCGGATAGTATTACATTTTACATTTTTTATTTATGGTCAAACACATGTAAAATAAACTACACACACAAAAAAATATAAGGTTTGTATAAGATTCTTTTTATTTTAAATATGGAAAATTGTATTTTGAAATGTTTTGTGCTTGCATTTGGGTAGGTTAATTTGGAGTTGAGGGTAGTATATGGTTTCATTTATAGGATTAAGGATATATGTTGCATAAAGGAACATGTTCTAATCGATATAGCTTTGAGCTTTGGTAATAATATTGTATTTTAACTTATTTGTGGATATTATCGAGGATGAGACCACTTTATTTTAGAATATGACCTAAAAATACATATAATTAGTTAAGAGTTTATGTTTTTTTATGTATAAGAAAACAGGTTAATAACCTAAATTAATGGCATAAGATAATGCTTTAAAAAACGTGAAAGTTTACTTCCTTATAGATAAATTTTGAATAAAAATATATAGTAAAAACTTAATATCCAAATTTAAATATATAAAATTCTAGTAGCTAGTTTACTTCAAGATTAGAGGACTCGTATTTAAGGGTGTGGCAAGACAAGATGCATATTTGAAATGCACATTGCATCTCGAAAAAATTTAGTATATAAAATTTAAATTCATTTTAAAGAAATTTTCATCTAAAGTATAAGTTAAGTTCCATCAAAACATTGTACTTTAATTTTTTTCATTTATTTGATTTTTTTACATTTAAATGGGAATTTAAATTATAATATTTGGCACATTTTATTTATGAGGAAAGCATTCTAGGAGTAATGTTTACAAGTTTCTAAATTGTTTATCTGGGTGGTTTGTTTGGTTTTAATTTAGGAATAGGAAAATTATATTTGATCAAAATTAATAAAAGAAAGATGAATTTGATTTTCTTTCTAATGTATATATTGAATTTGATGATTCCTTCAACATTTTCAAAGTCAAAATTTAGATTTTTATCCTTCACAGCCTTTTATGCAAATTAGAGATAAAGGGAAACAACTAAATTAACATGAACTTGATCAACATTGTTTTAGCTTCTTTTTAATAACCATGGTGTGTTACAAGGAGGACATGGAATTCTCAATAGATCCATTGAGTGAAAGTACCATATTCATCTTCCCCATAAAATTTATCAATCAAATGAAATTTTTAAACATATATATATTCTAACGAGATAATTAGGACATGGCATTAAGCGAGGTTACATCCATGTCCTTTTGGGTCACGGGTTTCAAAGTGTTGATAATAGAAAATAGTTCCATGAGGGGAAACCCTAAAGAAGGAAATCCATTTTATGATTCTTGTTAGAAGATGTAAATACCTACAAGCCAAAATTTAGGGGAGGTATTGTTACATCAGGAAGGATGGAAGAAAATTTTCAATCCACAACCCTCCACACATATGTAATCAATATCCTATTGGACCTTATGGTGTATACTCTATCTATTCATGAGCATTGGAATATATTAGGTATTCATGGAATTCATTCCATTCTAAATATAGGGTTTTACAATATAGATAAGGTTTGCACTAGTGGTATTCCAAGAACGGGATCAATGGGCATAAGGGAAGGTACACAAGGTTTAGTTGTTGACAACCCCAATTTTCCCATTAGATGGATAGCTTGATAATCAACAATAGGAGGATAACAAACACAATCCCCACATACAATGGGGGTGATAAAAGGGATATCAATCAAATTGGTGTGGAACCTCTATCAATGGGGGACTAATTGTAAGCTTTACCCTTAGGATCCTTAGGTAATTTTTTGTGAATAGTTACTATGTGGAAATTTGAAGATCGAAAGATAAGTTACTTACTCTTTATCACGCGCCTTTTTTCATTCATTTCCACTACCTCCCCTTCCCTTTTGTCCTCATCATGTTCATCATCCCAAATCATTGTGCCTGGTGTGTGGTAAATTTGCTTGATGTACTCACTAGCATAATAGAACGACTCATATACTATGTACCCCTCTACCATAGACCCCTTAGGTTTTTCCCTTTGTTGAACAAATCCCTTCACTTTTTTCATGAGCCTCTCTAAGAAGAGCATCCAGTGACATGAGACCATGCCAACTAATTGAACCCCAACGACTAGGTGAATTAAAAGATGAACCTGCAAGTCCATGAAACTTGATGTAAGTTCCTTCTCAAACATACAAACAATCTCATATATATCTTGACGCCACCGTGGAATGCTAGCGATGTAAATATCCTTTGATGTGATCCACCGTACAAATCCAGATAGTTTCAGTATGGCACGTCACAGGGCATCGACAAAGTCGTGGTTCACACACCCACACACGAACAACAGATAATGACACTAAAAAGTAAACACAAAAGGTTAATTGCATTTTAAATTATGTGGTAAAAGATATAAATAAAACGTAATTTTTTTTTGACATTATACGTACCCTTAGAAGGTTGAGATGGTCAAATGATTTCAAACCTGGAAACTTTTCGTTTTCATTGAAGCAATGTCATAGAGTATACCCATAAAAAGAAGGCGACTTCACACCAAATATGAATTCCTTTGCAAAATTAAGATCACATTTCTTCAAAATCCATGGGGCATCGCCTTTTTTAAATGAAAAAGAGGGGGCAACATCTCCTCTATTTTCTTGTCTTGGACAATGCTTATTTTTAGTATTTGAAGAAATGAGATCTTTCCTGGCAGCCAACTTGTCACTTTTTTTGGATGATATGTGACTTCATAAATAACATGAAACAATTTTAAATATATGCATGGGATCTAATAAGTGGGAAATATTAAGATGATCCCAATATGGGAGCTCATAAAATATCGATTTTCTTTTCATCCCTTTGGACATTTTCTCAGCATAGGTGTTGAAGAATTCAGGATGATTGATCATAGGTTGCACATTTGAATCCAACATCTTTGTGTATTCCTTATCCTTGTTTCTATCACATGCCCTAAGCCAGTCATCCGGTGTCATTATTCTAGGCCTTTGGGTTCTCTCTTGTTTAACATTGAAAGCATATCTTGCTCTTTATAAGAGTGGTTTTATAGAGGAATACCCTAGAGAAGTTGTACATTGAATTTCGTAGGTATTTGGACTACCTAGCCCACATAGAAGGTTTGAAACATTTACATCCATAATAACCTTTTGTTACAAGACTTGCGATGTTATATTAAGGAGAGAACAATAGTGTTTAAGATCAAGGCAGTTACACTAAATTAAATATGCTAAAAATTATTGCTTTGAATATAAACAAATCAAACAAAAATATATTTACCTGTGTAAGCTTCTAACCTCAGATAATCATGTGTGGTGTACGCAAATATTCCATACAATGTAAAAATCCTCTCTGATGGGATGGGTTTGGGCACATGATATACCTGTATCCCTTCCCATAATTCCTTGAATTCATCAATCAATGGTTGTAGGTAAACATCCATATATTCTTCATGTCTTCTACAAGGAACTATAAGAGCCAACATAAGATGTTCATTCTTCATGGATAACCATGGGGGGGTATTGTTATTGATCACTATTATAGGCCAAACAATATAGATGGTGTTTGATTGGGAATATGGATTGACACCATCAATGGATACGCTTAACCAGAGGCTGCGTATTTCATCCTTGAATTTATCAGGCCATGTATCCTCTATATGCTTCATGGCTATTGAATATATTGGGATTCGCATAACTCCATCCTCACTTCGATGTGATGCATGCCATCCATGTAGCATAGATAATTCTTTGCAATGAAAGAGCCTTTGAATCCTTGGGATTATAGGCATGTTCCTTAATATATTATGAGGACGACCATGTGCTTTAGCCTTGTTATTTGATTTTTTGTACCTATCATTCCCACATTTTGGACATATATCTTTGTCTGCATAATTGCTTCTATATAGAATACAATCATTGGGACATGCATGATAGGATATGTACTCAACACCCAACATTTTCAATATTTTATTTACCTCTTCGTAGCTGTCAGGAAAGACATTATCATTTGGAAGTACCTTATCTTTGAACAAACTGCAGTTAGTGGGAAATAGAAATCTACAATGTCATTTAACATTCATAAAATTGACCATTTTCAAGTCCCTTCCCATTAGACCAAGCAAGGGAGAGAACATGACACTAAATCAGGGCAACTAGCCCCACATCCATTAAGTAAAAACTCGTTGATAATAAAAGGCATATACATATGCATATTGTGATTAAACATATTGGAATTAAAATCATCTACATATCTAACATTCATTCAACCATTTTCATGAAAGACATTAAAATAAATACATTGCATAATTTAACATGAGAGTAATTATCTTAAAACAAAGTAGTCTTGAGCAACTGGCTATGCAACTGCAACGTTCCACCCAACCATAGGCCAATTGTGCTCATCAATCTCTCAGCACAATTGCCACCCCTGAGCTGGGCATGATTTCTACAAGGAAAAGGGGATAACAGACTCACACATAGCTGAATATACACCAAAATCATCCAAGCCAATCCATAGTTGGGTTTATCAGGATGCTAAGGAAAAGGGAGGGAATGAATCGCTAAGATAGTGAGCTCAAGCATAGAGCCATGGATACCTCTACAAGATCCATCTAGCTTGGCACCCACAATGCCTACACACCCCACTCAAGGAAGTATTCCCTTCACCAATACACAGTCCCTCAGGACATACCTTCCATTCTAGTGTTGTCCAAGGTGTGCATAGAAGAGTAACCATCCCTTTTGATCTTTCTCAGAGGTCACTTCCCTCACTAGGTTTATCAAGCCAATTCTATCCACTTCCACTTCAAATTTCTTTCTCACAGGTTCAAACCAAAACAGGGATGCACAATACAGCAAAATCACAAGTGTTGGACATGAAGAAAACGTTTTTATAGTGAGATGCCCAAAATGGGGTTTCTACCAGTTCAGAAAAACGTGGGCAGCCAAAAACAAAAAAGCTAAATGAGGAAGCAACCCTGGGAAGCCAAATCCGTTTTCAGAAAAATGTCCATGGACATTCTGGGGCAAAAATGACCTCCATAATAGCCCCGAATCATGGTCCTCCTCTCCCAGACACTATGGAACACAAAAATGAGCTCCCGGCCATGGAAAAATGCAGGAAAATGATGAAAAACATGATGGGGAAAGCCCAGCTAGTGCGTGAGAGAGCAAAGTCCATGGGTGAAAGATGGCTTTGGGCACCATTTGGTGTGTGTTTTCTTTCCCAAGAAGCAAAAATATGAATTCCCAGGTTGACGGCTTTCCCATGCACTAAATTGGTTACCATACCTCTTCATTCCCAAGGCATTAACTTCTTCAACCAACTCTTGGAAGAATTAAATGATTAGGTGCATAAGTCAAAATGGGTAGCTAGTGGTTTATGGGTTTTCTCATGAAATTTGGCTTAACACTATTGGATCAAGGGTTTGAATAATTTTCCCTCCCTATTCCTTATAAAAATCATGCCCCCATCTCTTTGTTGTGTTGTGTAGCTAGTTGTGGGTATTTCATTAAAATTCATATTTACATTATGTCTGAATTTACATTGTGCCTGTCTAGCACAAGAACCATATGCATCTATTTTAATTTCCGATACATAAAATGCTAAATCGATGGCGGGGCCTTGGCCTTGAGCTCCTCACAATGATTAAATAAATATATTTACATCATTTACAATTTTAATGCAATATGGTCAAAATCGGGATATTAAAACCATTTTCAATGATGATTGTGTCACAAGATTCCTCAAAATAAATTGTATTTGATGGTTAGTTACCTCAACATTACTGAGAAAGACATGTGTAACATGCCATGCTTTGCTTTCAAGTTGAACAGTAGCATTGTTTTCCCCAACTACGTATAATTTGACCAACTAGGTTCAAAGAGAATGGTGGTGGAAGCCGATTTAAGTCTTTTGAAGAAGGCTTCAGTGATATGAATTTCATCCCCCATTTCATTGTCCTGGAATGTATGTAACAACATTGCATCCATGGCACTCCTTTGTTGTAATAACTCATCCATACCAATGTCCACTTCATTGCCTCCATTTCCAACATGTGAAGAACTACTATTATTGTACGCATTCCTAATTGGTGAGGATGGATGCAGTGGAAATTGAATAGGTGGTTGATTCAACCATGCTTGGTATGCTTCCTCTCCAAGTTGTGCTCTTTTTCATCCTTTTCTCGATTTGTCATTATACTGGGGTGCAATAGAAGATGGTAGGTAGGTAGCTCATCATCAGAATCATGATTTCAAAAATATTGAACATTACATTGATGATGTTAGTAAGAACAATGCAAATCGTTTAATCTATAATTTTACAAAACAATTATTACAGAAACACGAGAATCATTTCCAATAGAAAATGTTAAGTTGCAAACAATTTATAAAGAAAGCATTTAGATTAAGATCAATTCCACATTAAAATAAAAATTTTAAATTGAGCAACACAATTTCAAATTCATGAATTTATAAATTAAATTAACAATTTATAAAACATAATTTGAAACTGCACAATACATTAACATGAATCCCATTGAAAAATAACAAATGCAAGGTGTCTCTAACAAGCGGTTGGTGGTCTAAGCAAGTTATAGTTTATTAACAACTCGTAACTAGGATACAAACTAGGTATTGCATGTACAACAACAAATATGGACACTTTCATTTTCATAAAGAACTCCTGGTCATTGAAAGGTTCCTCAAATGTACAATTTACAGAAAATAAATAAATATGACCATTCATGCGCATACTATACATGGAATGCTATGCTTGTATTTAACAATATTCAAGTAATCATACCAACAATAGATAGCACCACAAATGGCATAAGTGCTATTGACTGTTTGGGAGGAACAAGTACATGCGAAAGGATAAAAAACCCAAGATTTGCAACATCTATATTAGAATTTCCAATCATAAAACGATTACCATAAAAGGATAATCTGGTTCCAACGTTAGGTACAAGTAGAGAAGACAACCAAGCATCGTACAAAGAACGGTTGTAAAAAATTTGATATTTAATATGCAAATTCATAAAAAGGGAGAAATCATTGCTACCCTCCAACACTTGGACGGACCTCGGTGTGTGCTTGGACAATTTTTCTCCCAACTCATGCAAATTTTTGGATCTTCTAGTAGATATGGGTTGGGTGGCATTCATATCATAGTTTGGATCACTAGAAATTTTAGTTGACTGAACATAAGCAGATGGATTTGTCAATTTAGGATGAGACACATTTTTTTTGGCTTCCAACTTTTTCAAAAATTAGCATAGGGAAGTGTTCGTGCATGTATTTTCTATATCACCTATTGGATTTTTTACTACAGTAGGGGGTATTAGACCATCAACATTGGGTAATCTATCATTGGTATAATGGGTGAGTGTGACACGCCAAGGGTTCTTGTTCAACCATTGACATTTTGAACAAGAAAAACCTACTAGGGTGTCATAAAAGAGTTCTATTTCACGACGAATTACCGTCGATGAACCATGATTGTGGCTTGAAGATGGCATGTTACAATTTCTAGGGTAAAGTGGCTGCCCATTTTCATCGATGAACTGCTATCGGTATATTGCTCCTGATAAGAGATTACGATGTTTTGAAACTGGTGGAGTGTCTTGTGTATTCGAACTTGAACCTGAATTGAGATCCTGCAATAAAGAATAAATTGATATTCAAATTCACATGGATAACATAAATTCAAATAAATAGTCAAAATATAAATAAATCATGAACTTACTGGGGATGGAAAGGGAGAACTCATCAAACTTTGAAAAAGATGGAATGACTTGGAATCTAAAGAATTGGTCATTTGATACTACCAAATTTTCTCTTTCATTTGAGTGAAATCAACAATTAATATATGTCTCGACAGTCCTAAATTTTTTTCAAGAACTATACTACAATCTAACTTCCAACATAGTTTGGAAACCATTTTGTAAGAATAAAGTGAGTTTAAGAAACATATATATACTATGAAATATTGTAATTGGTGTAGTTGAATACTAAAAGAACATTTGAGATGAATATATAATGTTAAGTGGATACATAAAACCACAGGATTTACAAATTAAACCGGTGCGTCTATTCAAATATATACGCACTTGTGTGCTCACATATATACCAAGCGCACTGATGTGTAACAACTATAAACACATTTTAAAAGAAAATTTGCAAAATCCCACATAGTAGAAAATATCCGCTACATTTGGTAGTGGATATTTATAAATTCATTTTACAACATTTTTCATGGCAGTGCATTTCGTAAACATAAGTACATCGGAGCATCCTAATTATACACACAATGTGGCATGTGATTTTTTTTAAGGTTGTTAAATTTAATGTTTCTAGTGTTGAGTTTCATATATGACCTCATCGGTACGGCATTATCACAAGTGCACCAAAATGCCGAAAAATCAAAATTAAAAAAAAATAGAATTTCACAAGCTATTTTTTCCCTGACCTAAAAAAAGGGTAGAAATTTAAGTTCAAAAACTAATTCTAAATAGTGTTTAAAAGAAAAAAAAACTAAACATTAATTCATTCTTTTGCCGAAACTTAGGGGATACTTTTGGAAGAGAGACTTACGTGGAAACATTTTGGAGTAATTGGATTATTCCGAGGATCAAAATTTGTTAGGTATGGTGAATAAAAAAAAAACATGCATAGTAAAAATTTCAAGTATGTAAATATTATTGTTGATCTTATTACCTTATTTAGAGTTTAACTAGATTTAGAAAAAAAAACTTCATATTTACCTTCAATGTTGCAACTCTTATTTTCTCATTGCTTCTTTTTCGTTTATGTGGCTGCAAAATTTTACATTAGGTTTTAAATCCCTCTATTGTTATACACAATTACGATTTCACCTTTTAGGGATTTTAGATTTGTCGAGCTTGTGATTATATATAGAAATTGTAGGGTGAGATGGGGCCACCTTTTGGGTTGAATCCGTAATCATGTCGGCTCTGGTAAGTTTTTTTTTTAATTTTTCAATACAAAAATGTATGTGTCAATATCGGTGCATTTGTATTACAAGAATGCACCGGTGTGGGTATAACGAAAGCACACCAAATATGATATGAGACATGTGGTGTTTTATTTTATATAAACAAAAAAATCATTTTTCGTTGCTCGGTTCCCTATTCGCGGTGTGTTAATACGGATATCACGCCATTAATGGCAGGAACGCATCATTTTTTATTTTCATAAAACATTAAATAATTTTCAACCATTCATGGTGCACCTATGTTGATATAATGCACTGGTACATAAACGCATCGAGGTGTTTTATGTAATAAAGAGCACTGATACCAGACTTGTTTTCTTTTTTGAAGGTCTGTAATTTATTTGTATAATATATTGATAGCTTTTGTATTTAATGGTCTGGGCTATTTATTGATAGAAAATGCATGGTATTAGTTCAATGAACAACAAATTTAGTCAACATGATGGGAGCACATCCAGATTCACGAAGAAGGAAAGTGATGCAATTAATTTATGTATTTAAATTAATTTGTTTGAATTATTTGTAAAGTTAATTAATATGTATTGGTTAATGTGTGACATGCAGATTCAAAAAATGAGGAAGCTGGGTAATATTCTTACCAATCTAAGTCGAGAAGAGCGTAAAACGTTGATGGAAAAAATGCAGAGAGATAAATCATGTGAATAAAAAACAATTCAATATGAATTATTTCTTCAAATTTGAGTAATAATGTACTTAAGAATTTTCACTAATGAGTTTCAAATAATCTAATTCACATATGTTGAATGTTATGGAGGGACTGCCAACAATAGAAGTCAATCTCATCATAAGAAAACAAAATTATGGAAGAGGCAAATGATGATCAATTGGTCCTTAGCTCATCTAGAGTGGTGTTGGAAGTTAATAGAAGGGGAAAATAATTTTATAATACTATGAGGGATATAATGGAAAGAATGTACATATGATACTTTTCACTTACAATACAGAAACCAATCAAATGATTCAAATAATCAGGTCATATGTAAACTACAAGAGGTGTTCCCAAATAAATGGTCATTGAGACCTGTAAGACTTACAATAGAAAAAAGATACAATAGAAAAAAATAATCATTCAAAAAATAATATTCCTAAACATGTTTATGTAGAATATGTATCTATAACTACTACAAAGCATCATTCCTTCAATATTTTTTTTTACAAGCTAGATGAAGGTCCTTATATTATCAATAGAAAAGTATATAGAGTTAGAAATGCATCGGGTCCTCTCACCGAGGAGAAAATAGACCCATAATCAGTTTGGAAATGTATCTTTGAAACAGTAAATATCGACATAATAAACCTAGCAGTGCTACAGATAAGTAAACCAAGGAACTGTCAAAACAAAATAACTGCTTAAACCAAAAAAAGCATCGATAGTACTCCTTAATTGTTGTGGTACACCGTCTGATTAGGCTGAGTAGTCGGGTTCTTGGCTAGAGTGATGCCAAAGCGATGGGAAAACTGTTGCTGGTTGTAAAGAACCTGCTTCAGCATGTCCTGGAGATTATCAAGCTGCATAAGAATTTCAGCCTGCGCCTCATTGCGGTCAGTGAGTGCCTTATCTAGAATGAGCTTGTGAGACTAGTTCATGTCCAGAGTCTTCTGGTAAAGAGTTCTCATGTCCCTAGTGTTTCTAGGGTCAGGTATGAGGGATTCAAACTCCTTGTGGATTTCATCGTTTATTAGACAGCCTCTGGAGACTCTGGCATCTTCTTCTAAGAAGAGTATGAAAATACCAAAGGATAACCGAGGTGATATGAAAAATATGTTAATAGGGATGTCCAAAAAAGTGTACAAAGAGATGGTGAAGGAAATGGACATAATTGCATCACAGGAGGAGCCATCTCAATAGCAGTGTGCTTCAAATGTATGAAATCATTGGTTTTTAGGATTATGTACATCTCATTAATTAATTCAACATTAAATATTAATTTTCAATTGTTTTGTTGCAGAAAAGAAAAAAATGGAACCCAGTCAACACAAAAGATAGTACGATCAGGAAAAAAAGGTTGATAGCAAAGTTTGTGAGTATTTATGGTTTACTTATAAGAAATTAAGATTTTGTAGTGGTTGTGATTTGTATATTTAACTTTGTTTGTTTTCACTGGAAATCCTTGGATGTCTTGAAATAGGTGTTAACATACAAAAAGGAGCCATAAGAATAATTAATTGACATTAGGTTAAGCAAGGGTTGTGAGTATATGTTGGCGTATTAAAGATTAATTGTGGATTTTGTAAGTATCTATATTGTTATACTTCTCATATTTTATAGTTAATAACATAAAAAAATCATTTATATTAAGTCTATGATTTGTGATGGGGCATAAACTTGGAGGAAACAAAGTATGGAGTGGAGCCAACCGAAGACTTCTTGATAGAAGGCATGGGATTTTGTTTTGAAAGAATGTGTATCATTCATGACTCAATTATTTGTATGGTACATCTCCTTTCAATTTACATTCATGCATACTATCTATTTTATTTTTCATTATTCCCGTCAATGTAGATACACTTGTGGCACTTTATTTTTATGTTTGCATATGGAAGATGAAGAAGAGGAAAATAGTCAATCCAATCAACAAAACATTCATTCAAATAACCCATTTGATGTGCAAGTGACTCGAGCGTCAATAACATTTCCAGTGAAGAATGAGGATCCATATTTAATTTTGATGTTAATGCAAGTTGTTGGAGCTTCTTGTATATTTTGAAATACTTGTCTCTGAAAAACCAGGCACTTTGGATAATAATGTAGTGGACATGGTGTTTGAATTGAAAAACAATGGGTTACCAATAAGTGTAACAATTACATGCATGTTGAAATTTTGATTATTGTTATCTCTATGTTGTCCTATTTTGTATGAAAAAGCACTCTTGTTGATATATAATAAAATAATCTCTTTTATTCTATTGCATTCTTCCATGTTATTGTCAAATGTTACATGTGAAATGGTACATTGGTAATTAAATGCATGGATGATTAAATATTACAATAGATGCTTGCATCTATGATATAAGAAATTAATCCAAGCGAACACAATAATTAAAATTGAAATCAATAGTACTATAAAAAATATTTCAATTTCAAATGAATAATGGAATAAAAAAAATAAAAAATAATATATATATATATATATATATATATATATCTTCCAAATGGAAAATTTCCATCACTCTAAATAAAGAGTGATCATGAACTGTCCTTTGAGGACTTACATCATAACTTCATACCTTCCAGAATATTACATCACAACTGTCATTATATTGTTGCTTATACATTAATTTTACATTTCAAAATATATCAGACTGACAATGTCAATCATTCCTCTATTCTTCATGCATTCGATGTCAATTCTAGAGTCCAAGGGTCTGGTTTGCAAAATTGCTTATCTTCCATTCGATCAGCACGTGATACCCAGGTAGCGGTCCCGTTGACTGTTATGTTCAACTTGTTTTGTGTATTGTGGTTGTAAGAGCAGTTATGTTTCTTCAAAAATATCCAACAACGCCTGAGTCTCAAATTCATTATTCCTGCAAAATTCGGCATATAGCTGGGGGCTTAAACCTGGGTGGTGTAGTGGTTCAGCATATGACCCTTGCTGAATTCCTCCACCTCAATTACTTCTAGATGGATAGCCAAGGCTAATTTAGAAACCATATCTATTTTTGCATTAATTTCTCTATAAATATGGCTCAAGGAGACTGAATCAAAGAATCCCAACACATGTTGAATCTCTTTTAGGAGGTGTTGCAATTGAGGGGCATGTATATCTGATTTACCATTCACCTAGTCTATGACCATCTTAGAATCTCCAAACAGTTGAATTCGCTTCACATTTTTCCTTTGTGAAGTTCTGAGTACCACCCATAGAGTTGTTAATTCAACCTTACTATTGGTTTCTCTTCCTGGTTCAAATTTAATGCATAACTTGAGATCTGCAGTTAAGTGTAAGATTCCTCACGCTCCTCCTAGTGGAGGAGTTCCTTGGATAGCACCATCAAAGAATGCCCATGGCTCATTTTTTTTGATGTTAGGGGGAATGATTTTCCTTTTTTCTATCTTTAAAAATCGTCTTGTGTTTCTATACTTTCTTCCATAAAATGACAGAAATACAGTCTGTTGAGTTCCATCTATTTTCGAAGATTACTTGATTACGTGCTTCTCATTTTATGTAAACAAAGAGAGCGGGGAATGCATTGAAATTATGTACAGTTTCTGATTTCCACCAGTTATGAGCACGTTGCTCCAATGAATCCTCTCTTGCCGCAATCCTTGCATTAAGCATTTTGATGGAGACTTTGTCCCATACTTCTCCTACGAATGGACACAGGATGAATAAGTGAGCATAAGTCTCCTCGTTTGAATTACATAATACACAAATGCTTGGTCCCTGGAAACCTCTCTTCTTTAGGTTCTCCCATGTTAACAGATTATTTTTTAATGCAAGCCAAAAAGTTGTGATTGTTTTCATGGGACTATGGATTTTCCATAAAAATTTCCACCACCATTGTATCTCTCCTATAAATGAATCTTGACAGGCTGCATCATATCCAATTTTAGCTTCAAATTCACCATTCACTCCATTTTTTGTCCAAACCAACTTGTCATCTTCAACTTCTTATAGGTGGATAAACTTGGTCACCAATTTATCAACGTATCTATTCCATTCCTCCGCTAATTTTCCAGATAAAGCCAAATCTTGCGTTGTTTTCCAACTATTCATACCTCTTAACTAAGGCTGTTGAATTTGTGAGTCTGCTAGGACTGTTATCTGCTGGAGTCTTATGTTTCCTTCAATTCGACTGACATTCTGAAGTCTTCCCCTATTCCCATCCATGGGTCCTCTCCTATCCTTAATTTCCTTCCATCCCCTATCTTCCAAGCTGTCCAATTTCCAATTATAGGGAAAGCCACGACAATCGCTTTCCAACCCGCTAATCCATTTTTCAAGGATTATATGGACTACGGAACCATTCATCTATTGGGGAGCTATTACAGTACTTACATCTAATAACCTTTTCCCATAAGGAGTTTGGTCTTTGAGTGATTCTCCATAAGGTCTTGGCAATCAGGGCTCTGCTAAATAAATCCAAATTCTTAATTCCCCAACCACCCATTTTCTTGGGTTGAGAGAGAGCCTTCCACTGGGATAAAGGAATACCATCAGCTTGCTTTCTTTCCGTCCACAAGAATGAAAAAATAGTTTTCCTTATTTTAACCAATATTCTTTTGGGATGTAAGCTATGGTTTCCCAGTATACTGGTATGCTCCGAAGCACTGCTTTCAAAAGAACCAACCTGCCTCCTCGTGATAAAAATCTATTCGTCCATAAGGAGATTCATTTTTCTACCTTTTCGTAGAGCCAAATCCAGTCCTGGAAGGAATAACAATTAGGCTTCATAAAGAACCCAAGATATTTTACTCCTTCAGTCAAAGCAATCAATGGGAAAGATAGTGTCTCTTTTGCTGCATTTAGAATTTCCTCTGAGAGTTCATTATGCACTAAGACAGATTTTTTTGTGTTTATCCTCATTCCCGTGGCCTTCTAGAAAAGAGTCAATATTGAATCAAAGGATTTTAAGTTCAAGATGCTTCCATTCCCAAAAATGAGGACATCGTCGACGAATAGAGTATGATTTAATTCCTTTGAGGATGTAACTTTCACCCCCTCTACTCTATTACTTCTATGAGCATCATGTATCAACCTACTTAGTGCATCTGCTACCAAAATTAAGAGGAATGGGGAAAGAGGACAACCTTGTCGAATTCCTCTTGAAGTTCTAAAAAAGGACTTAGGGGATCCATTAATTAGAATTGCATAAGAAGTACGCAACCCATTATCCAATCAGTGACTTCTAGTGGCATTCTGATCTGAATAAGAAAGAGACATAGGAAAGTCCAACTTACTCTGTCATAAGCCTTAGATAGATCTAATTTTAAAGCAAAGGCTTTCTTCTTTTCTTTTATTATAGAATGAAAAGCTTCCTCTGCAAGAGATATAGTATCATGTATCTACCTGTTAAACAAAAACCAAATTGCTCCTCCGTGACAATCTCACTTAGAATTGGTTTTAACCTCTCAGCGATTATTTTTGCAATTATCTTATAGATCATATTGCATCAAGCAATTAGTCTGAAATCATCAAAGGATTTGTTCTTTTGCTTCTTGGGGATCAAATTTATGAAGGTAGAGGTGAAGGAGCCTAATACTTTTCTCGATCTCTGCGATTCTTGTACAACTTTTAGGAGATCATCCTTGATATCTTCATAGAATCCCAAATAGAATTCTATGTTGAAGCCATCTAGTCCATGACTCTTTCCTTTATGGAAGGAATGGACGATTTGACTTAACTCCTCTTCTGAAAATAACTTCCAATAAAGCCTTACTCATCTCTTCATTGATTAACTTGGGAAATAGCCTTAAAACCTCTAAGATTTCAGAAATCGAGCAACCTAAAGGCTCTGTGAATAGGGAAGCATAATGTTTTACAACAACATTTTCTTTATCTTGAAAGGTTCTAACCATTGTCCCCTCCTCATTCTTAATTTTAGAGATTGTGTTTATATTTTTTCTATGACTGGAATACTTGTGGAAGAATTTTGTGTTGTTTTCTCCTTTCGTGATCCAGATAGCCCTACTTTTTAACCTCCATACTTGTTCTTCCTTAGCCATTAAAGTATCTCACTTTCCCTCTAGTTGCTTAAAAATCACCATATCATCTTTAGAGAATATACCTTTTTTGCAGAAGAGTAGATCTCCCTTAATTTGGATTCTACTTATCTTAATTATTCTTGATCCGCCCTCTTTTGCTTCCTTTCCCAATCCTTAGACACCCTACTGGCTTGGGCTAGGTTGTCTACAAATTGTTTCATATAGGAGGAGTTCGAAGAAGAATTTAAAAGAGTCCAAGAATCCAGAATCTTATCTTTATATTCTTCTTTTTTGATCCATATAGGGTTAAATTTGAATGAAGATGGGGGTTTATTCTCTGGAGTTTGAACTGATAAGATGATTGGTTTGTGATCTGAGAGGCCGCCAACTTCAATTGAGGATTGGATAATTAACCGACCATTTATTAACCCTTCAGAGATCATAAAACGATCCAATCTTTTGGAGATCGCTTGCTCTCCTCCTCTTTTATTTCGCCAGGTTAGTTCCAATTTCGCTGGTTCGATGTCTATCAGTCCATTTTTTTCGAAAAAAATGATGAAATAAGAACTCAAGGAGTCAGGTCTGGAATTCTTGCCCCACACTTATTTGTCATAGAGAGTGAGGTTTAGGTCCCCTCCCATAATAACATTTGGTGTCTTGAGAAAACCTGAATTTACTAGCTCCTCCCAAAATTTCTTTCTATCATAAAAGGGATCATACATATTTAAGATGGTGAAGGTGTTTCCCGTTTGATTAGCCTTTATCTTTGTCTCTAATTCTGATTTAAAATATTTTGATGATATCAACTCCATTCTTGTTCTCCATGCTATAACTAGTCCTCCGGAATGCCCATCAACATCCACCGACTTCATCTTCCAATCCCTTAAAAAACCAGATAAGATTTCCTCTACTTTACTTCCTTCCGTCATTGTTTCTTGTATCAAAAGGACTGATGGTCTGGTAAAAGTCACCAGTATTTTGAGGGAATTTGTTTTGGAGGTCCCCCCTAATACCCTTGCATTGGCTAAGAGGAGGATCATTTTATAACCCCTGATGGGGCCAATTCCACTCTAAGGGCCCGGTTTATAGTACTCTGTTTCCTGAGTTTAATGTCCAAAGCTGCTTTTTTTTGAGATTTTGATAAAAAAAGGATTTTCTTCTAGCTTGCTATTTAAATTTATTGTTAAGCGCTAAACCCCTAGTAGATCTTTCCTCTGCTTTAAGAGGGATTTTTTTTATCTAATATCATACTCTCTTATTTGATTGACAATACTAAGAGGTTTTGAAATATTTACCCTTTGTTCAGAAGTAAGGAAGTACTCATTTTTATCAGCTACTAAGGGAACTATATCATCTTTTCCTGAATTTTGAAGGACAGGTTAATTAAAATTAGAGACAAGTTTAAGGCCTTGTGATTTCCTTGAGGTGAGTCATGAACACTCCTGTCATCTAGTGACCCGAATCCTAACAATACACTTGAATGTTATTTTTCTCCACTCTCAAGTTCTTTCTGTGGCGACAGGGCTTGATGGACAACCTCCTTTTCCGAATATTTTCCTTCTTTTGAAGAAATTCTTGTCACTATCGGTTCTTTGTATTTGCATGGGATTTCTGTTGCTTCCTCCTATCTTTGTTTATTAATTCCTTCTACTCTGGGGTGGGTTCGTTCTTTCTGAATCCAAACCTTTCTTGTTCGGGATACTTCCTTTTGTACTGTGCATTCTTTTTGTAGATGGAACACTCTTATGAAATTGAAACAACGGAATGAGAGTTTCCAGTAGTCTAGTTGTTGTACCCAATAACTCCCAAAAAACACAATTTTTATATCTTCAAGCAATCCTTTCCCTAGATTTAATTCAACCATCATTTTGAGGCACCTGTGATCAATCTTTGTCTCCCAGTCTTTTTCTAGGGCTACGTACCTACCTAAATGATTTCAAATTTCCTTCAGCAAAGGTTCCTGCCAAAAGACCATGGGGAGGCCCAACAATATTACCCAGACTTGTTGTAGGTTGTGGGGCTCTCTCTTGCCATTGAAGTCCACTTTCCACTTATGCAGTATTAACCCCGAGGGCCCCCATCTCCAATCATGAGCTAACATTTTCGGACAGTCTTCTTCATTTCTTAACTTAACCAAAATCCAACCTCTTGGAAGTACGTGAAAATATGGTAAATAGCCGAGGAAATATATCCAATTGCCTTATATCCAATTTTGGAGTGCTTCTCTGCTCACCACCTTGCCACATAACCTCCCTATCAGTGATCGTGACAGGTAATTCGGTATTTCTTCAAGCTTAATGTCCTTCCCTATTGCCAATTCCGTACCTCCCTTCTTTGGTTTAATACATCTGAAAGATTTCCAATGTTTTTCATTGAAGTATGGACTGATGTCACCATGTACTGCTTGCTCGCATCTGCTTTGAATGCTTATCTTGGAGGGATCACTAGAACGTACCTCCTCAGCCCACGACGATGGCATAACCCTCGACATGACCTCCTCATCTGTGCAACAATTGGGACGTGTCTGCCCCTCCATTTTCGGTTCATAATCCACTTCATCAATCTACATCCTTTCAAGGTACGGTCTAGCCTTCAGTCAATCTTGTAAGTTCTGTGTGCGAGAGAGGTAATTAACCTCTTAACTAGATTTTTCGAGGTTCATTACACCCACTACCATCCATAATTATTGCGTCAGAAAAATAAATAGGATTAAAAAGGTTTGCATGCCCACCTTCGTCCTCCTGGCTATCTCACATCCACGACCTTGCACCCTCCTTTGTAGAGCTCCATTCCGCCCCTTTTTCATATATATATATATATATATATATATATATATTTGACTCCAATGTCAATTTCCACTATTCAAAAAATCATATGTGGTGCTTTTGATAATTGATATCGCACCGGTACGCCTACCTGAACTCTATGCACCAATGTGTTTATGTCAACAATAGGCCTGGAACTCCAATGTAAATTAAACACATCGTTAAATTTTAAAAATAAGAATTTCCACATGCCAGATGGCCTATCCGGTTCATTTTCATATTTTTATCACATTGGTGCATGTCAATGGTTTATACGTACCAAGAACTATCAAAGCTTATATGACCCGGTGTTTTTTTTGTGTTTAAGAATTCCAATGTGTTTTAGTTGTTTAAATGCACCGGGTTCTTTTGATAGTTTGTAAGCATCAGTACGTTTGACAATGAATGCACCAGTGTGCTCTTATAAATGGACATCACTGATAAAATTTAAAAATACTAAAAATTGTCTTGTGTATGATATAACATATCGCATTAGTGCGCTCTTTTAGGATAAGCGCCAGCACATAAAATCTAAATCCAAGCACAGGTGTGGCATTACAATTTGGTTCTTTCGAGCTCTTTCTCTGTTTGAGTGCACCATTGCATATTTTTACATCATACAACACCGGTGCATTGTGTTACTACACACACTAGTGTGCACAATGTAAACATAGTGCACTAGTAAAAAAATCAGCTTAAACATCCGACCGTTGCATTTTTTTTAGTTATAAAATATATCTGTAATAGCCTCCATTAAAACATCTGCTACCATTAGAGGAGGTTGTAGTAGAGGTTTTTTTGACAATTTTTGCCAATCTTGTAACACTAAAAGCCTCTGTTATGACCTCTACTATAGGATCTTTTCCTTGTAGTGATTATCCATATTATTGGGTGTAATTGTTTGTCCCCATACTCCTAAAGTAACATGTTTAGAGGTTGGGTTTTAATTTAAAAAGTGTTCTTAAAGCTTGGTATATATCTGCACCCATTGAATAGATACATATCAATTGCTATAAGGTGGATGGTGTAAAGGTTATACTACCCTAGTGTTATTAACCTTGAGTAATTAGTTTTGGGATTGAATCAATCTTTACCACGGAAACTTTTAGGGGAAAAATTTATCCTATGGGATAATTTTGGAGGTTTTTCCCAAAAAAACTATTTTTCATTTTCCATTTTTTTTGCAATATGATTCATCCAAATTCCATAGGATTAAAAGTTTTAATCTATAAATAACCAAAATTGTCCAAAAATTGCATAAAACCCTTAGAAATTTGATTATTTTTAAAAAAATACAACCGAACATTTTATGGTCGGAAATTTGACAATTGGTAAGATTTGCCAATGTTTCTACACTTTAAGAAAATTATGGATCCTTAAAATTTTCCCTCAGACTTACTATTATATGTGGTTGGTGTATTGCATGGCACAAATGTCATAGTTAGTGACATTAATTTCACAGTGAGTATGTGCATGGGATAAATGCCATGAAGCGACTATGCAGGATATCAAGGTGGGGTTTTCCACATGTTATATAATTGTAACCTATGAGGTTGTACAATGCACACCTCATTCAATGGATGAATGGTATTGTCACATTGTGGTGTTGAACTCTGATATGAGTGAAGTGCCAACTTTAGTAATTTCTTTTGTTTAGCACGATGGTTTGTGGATCTCCAAGGTTTACCTTGAGCTCCTGCAATACTTTACTTGATACTCTAAACCATTTCAATGGAAAGCAGTTGTGTTAGAATAAAAATTGTAATAGAAAGTTGATGGTCAATTTTTATTTGTAATAACCTCCATTAAAACATCTGCTACCATTAGAGGAGGTTGTAGGAGGTTTTTTTGACAATTTTTGCCAACCTTGTAACACTAAAATCCTATGTTATGACCTCTACTATAGGATCTTTTTCTTGTATTTATTATCCATATTATTGTGCATAATTTTTTGTCCCCATACTCCTAAAGTAACATCTTTAGAGGTTGGGTTTTAATTTAAAAATTGTTCTTCTTAAAGCTTGGTATATATCTGCACCCATTGAATAGATACACATCAATTCCTATAAGGTGGATGGTGTAAAGATTATACTACCTTGGTGTTATTAACCTTGAGTAATGAGTTTTTGGATTGAATCAATCCTTACCGGGGAAAATTTATCCTATGGGCTAATTTTGGAGGTTTTTCCCAAAAAACTTATTCGCCATTTTCCATTTTTTTGCAATATGATTCATCCAAATTCCATAGGATTAAAAGTTTTTACTCTAGAAATAACCAAAATTGTCCAAAAATTGTATAAAACCCTTAGAAATTTGATTTTTTTTTAAAAATACAGTCGAACATTTTATGGTTGGAAATTTGATAATTGGTAAGATTTGCCAAGGTTTCTACACTTTAAGAAAATTATGGATCCTTAAAATTTTCCCTCAGCCTTACTATTATATGTGGTTGGTGTATTGCATGGTACAAATGTCATGGTTAGTGACATTAATTTCACAGTGAGTATGTGCATGGGATAACTGCCATGAAGCGACTATGAGGAATATCAAGGTGGGTTTTGCCCCATGTTATATAATAGTAACCTATGAGGTTTTACAATGCACAACTCATTCAATGGATGAATGGTTTTGTCACATTGTGGTATTGAACTCCGAGGTGAGTGTGAAGTGCAAACATCAGTAATTTATTTTGTTTAGAATGATGGTTTGTCGAGCTCCAGGGTTTACTTTCGGCTCTTGCAATACTTTACTTGATACTCTAAACCATTTAAATGGAAAGGAGTTGTCTTGGAATAAAAATTGAAAAGATCGTCACCTTATCTTTTCATTCTGGTCATCGAGGGTCTTAGTTTACTAATAAATAAGGCCAAGTCAAAAGGGCTTATCTCTAGAATAAATGTGGCGAGGACTCTTTTGGTGTCACACCTCTTATTTGTTGACAATTTCCTTCTATTTGAAGTAGGGACAAGATTGGAATGGTTGCAATACCATAAGATTCTCAATATCTACTATGAATCGTCAAGGATGCTTATAAACCCTACCAAATCTTGTTTTGTTTACAGGTGTGATGATACAGTTACTGAAAAGTTTATTGCTGATATTTTTCCTTATCATATGAAGGACATTGAGGTGGGTGTCAAATACCCTGGTTACATTATAAATACCAACTGCTACCATGTAGCCGACTGGAATTGGCTTATACATAATATTACCAGAAGAATCAATTCTTGGTGTTATGGGTGGATAACATTGTGGGGGAGGCTTATCTTGGTTAAAACTACGCTACATAGTGTTCTGGTTTATTGGTTCTCACTATTTGTTGTTCCAACAGTGGTGATTGGGACTATTTGTCACAAAATGTTTCACTTCATGTGGGGAGGCCGTGCTGGTTCCATGAAGCTTCATCTCACCACTTGGGAGAGTATATCTATGCCCTTACAGATGGGGGGGTGGGGGATCAAATGATTGAAGTCGTTCAACCCGTAACTGTGCGTAATGAGCCTATGGCGTAGTCTGTTTGATGAGGGACTTTGGGGTAAGATTATCAAAGCCAAATATTTGAATGGCCTCTCTCCATGCCATTGGTGCAGGTCGCGGTGCAAATCTTCATCTAAGATATTAGAAGTATGGAGAATCCTTCTTAAGGTGTTACCTATATCATAAATCTTTCTCTTTGTTGGGCGGTGGGTCAAGGTATTCAAAACTTTGTGGGAATCGATCCCATATTGGGCCTTCATGAAGGTTACAAGCTATCTTTGGATCTCATAAGAGAACTATAGGGAAGATGCATATTTGTTTTGAAATAGGCGATAAATTCCCTTGATGAAACCATGATTTGGTGGTTCTCCTCAATTGATTTGTCATTATCTAGTCCAATTAATGATGAATGGGATGCATATGTTCACATGTTGATCTCGGCTGGAATTTTTATCATAGACATATCTGATCAGTTGGTATGGGCATCGAATTTGTTGGAGGGAACTGTTACTACCAGGATGGCTTATAACACCATGTTCGATGAGGCACAGGGGATAGTTGGTAACAGGTGGACGAGGAGACCGTGGAATGATAAGTTTCCACTCAAAATTAGTTGATTTATTTGATTATGCTTACATAACAAAATTTTAACTTGGAAGAACCTTCAGAAAAGGGGTTTTAAAGTACCAGGTATTTTTCAACTATGTCATAAGCATCTTGAATACATTAACGATCTCTTTGGGAGATGCTCATTTTTTCAAGGGATTTGGCGAATGCTCAGGATATATTTCCCAAGGCTCCTTGGTTGGGATAGGAATCATTTCATTGAAAATATGGCAGAATGTTTTAATCTTTCGCAGGTGAACATCAATATTGTCTTTATTGCTATCTGGGAAGTCTGGCATGAAAGAAATGGGGTGATATTTAGGGATCGAAGGCCTAATTATGATTTAGTATATGCTCTTATCTATGCATGGTCCATTTCTGACAATGGTCCTCCAAACAAAATTATGAATAGGTTAATATCCTTTGATGAAACCGAACATCCCCTCCCCATTGGTTATTTTGATGGATATTCCCAAGGGGGAATTTGTGGCATAGGAATGGTCTTAAAACTTTCCTCATACCAGTTGTTTCATTTGCAACTCAAAGCAGGCAAAGGCACTAATACCAGAGCTGAGCTTCTAGCTCTTTGTGGGCTTCTGTGGTTTGCTAGGAAGGTGAACATAGATACTTTTCACATTTTTGGGGACTCTCAATGTATTATTGATTGGGAATCGGGCAAAGTATGTTTGAGAAATATACTACTTGATCACTGGGTGCATAGGACGTGAGCTTTGATTATGGCCTTTACTGAACTTTCCTTTACACACATTTACCGTTGCTATAACAAGGAAGCTGACGGTATCTCAAAGCTGGCACTGGGTGATATGGATGGTATTCTTCTAGTCAAGGAGTTTCAAGGAGCATTCATGGTTAGAAAGAACATATTGGAAATATGTTGAAGACATCGTTGGTGCTTTTTGGATAGTTTTTTGTAAGATGTAATGACACTCTGTGTTGTTACCAGTTTTATGTTTTTTGTGGATAAAATACTTTTGTGGAAATAACTCTTAGAAAGATGAACTATCTGTATTGATGAAAGGATGATAGGTATTGAGAAGTCATCTCACTTCTCTGCAATATATTGTAATGAAGACACATATTTTTCTTTTAATAAAAATGTGTTTTTTCGATATGAAAAAAGTATGTCCTCATACTTCTAAAGTAACATTTTAGGACCTTGGGTTTTAATTTAAAAATTGTTCTTCTTAAAACTTGGTATATATCCGCACCCATTAAATAGATACACATTAATTATTATAAGGTGGATGGTCTAAAGGTTATACAACCTTGGTGTTATTATCCCTAAAAAAACAAGTTTGGTGGTTGAATCAAGCCTTAATATTATATATGGTTGGTGTAGTGCATGGTACGAATGTCATAGTTAGTGGCATTAATTTCACGCTGAGTATGTGCATGGGATAATTTCCATGAAGCGGCTACAAGGAATATCGAGGTGGGGTTTGCCACATGTTATGTAATTGTATACTATGAGGTTGTACAATATACACCTAATCCAATGGATGAATGGTCTTGTCACACTATGGTATTAAACTATGAGATGAGTGTTAATGGCAAACATTACTAATTTCTTTTGTTTAGTGCGATGGTTTATAGAGCTCCAGGGTTTACGCCGAGCTCCTTCCATACTTTGCTTGATACTCTAAACCCTTCTAAAGTAAGAAGTCCTTTCAAAAGTAAGAAGTCCTCAATCCAATAGACTAACTTAGTTAATAGATCATTTGACTTATAAAGGCTCTTAAATGTTGTGGTTTTCCTCTCAACAAGGAATTTAGCTCATGGAATTTATGTGTCTTCTGGGAACACGTTCAAACATAAATAAAGTTAGATTTCATCCTTCACTAAGACATTGATGAATATTATTTTTTTGTTTAGGAGATGTTTCATATCCCCATTTACTTATTTCTCTTTGTTTGTTTATAAAGTGATTCTTCAATTGTGGCTTTCCTTCAAGTATGAGAATCTGCCATACTATGAGGAGCTATGAGTTAAGTAATTGCATAAGGGATTGAACCTCTAAGTTGATTTTTTTGTCCAAGTTTAATTTCTTAGATCCTCTATTACAATGTGAGTACTTACCTTTGGTTTATTGTTTTACACAAGTTTTGGTGTTGATTCAGTGGTATCATCTTCCTACGTGTTGTTTATGCTCTTTATTATTTTGTTAATTTGATTAATTAACTATTTTTATTTTACTTTTACTCACCCCTTTATTTATGTTTTGTTTCCAAGGTTACCTTATGAATAATTTTTGGTACCATTGAATTCATATTCCATCGCTTGACTTAGTCTTAAGTAATTTAATTTTCTTTTTTTCCTCATACTAAAGATTGGGTTCCTTTAGGGTTGTTTGTATAGATTATCAAATGGTGATTATGATTCAACTACCCACAACTTCTAGTTCATGACTCAGAATGATCCCATAAAGGAATTTCTCTTTCATTATAATAATGACCAAGTGAATATCATGATCGCAATGTTTGGATGTTCTTCCATGAATAGGAATACAATTCATGGAATTTTGGTAAAAACTTTTCAATAAAAAATCTAGCTTTATGGTTTATCCATGATTTTTATTTGACCATTTTCATTCTTATATATAAAATAACATCTTATAAATATGCCATCTCGCTATGATTTAATTTAAGCTTAATTTAAGCTTTCTTTGTAAAATCCGGAAGTTGGTATTTACACTTATCATTGTCTAATTTTAATAGACAATTATTATATATTTATTGCATATGTTTTTGTATTGGGAAATTCCACCTTGAGTCGCTAGTTTGACTCTAAGCAATTATGGAATTGTTATAAATATTTCCTATGGTGACACGTTTCATTTATAATTGTGTTATTTTATTTTAAGAATGAAAATACAAGCCGAGATCCTACCGGAAATTCGTAGTTTCATAACCATGTCCATTATATAATTCTTGATACATACCCAAGTATTTAATAAAAAATTATGTTTGTTTAGGTATTTGACCCCTTAAGTAGAAATAGAATTTCCTTATTATTATTTAATTTTATGTACAATGTTTGTTCAAACCCATGCATGCTCTTATACATTGCTCGATTCACTAGTATCTATGCCTTTGTGCACCTTTGGATTTGTTAGATTCCATAGTCTCGTCATGTTAATGATATAGACAAACCCTTTGTGGTTTCTCCCTTTTCTTGTTGTATCTACTTAATGTTTAATAAGGGAAGTTCGATTCCCTACTTTTCACATTCATATCAATTTATTGTATAAAGATATTGTCAAATATCCTCATCTTATATTATTAGTAGAAAAATGGGTGATAAATGATCAGGCGACTAAAAACGTTGGTCACCATATGAAATAAATGAGTAAACCACCAAAAAAGTTAGTCACCACAATGTTTTTAAGTGAAATATGCTAAAATTTAAGCAATTTTAAGTGATTACAACTAAAAATTACTAAAATAAATTATTAATTTAGTCATGGGATAAAAAATACAATGAAACAGTCTAAGTTAATAATCATATAAGATGTCCTAATTATCAAATATTTTCTTATACATTTGACACACAAATTAAGAGTGTCTATATATAATATAATATAGGATTTTATAATTATATATAACATGTTTCTATACATCTCTAGATATGGAAATATTGTAATTGATGTAATACACCTAATTAGTTTGCATTAATAACCAGAAAGGGAAGAATGTTCCATGATATTTAGCTTGCTCCATTTATTTGATAGTATAGTGTTTATGCTCAACATCGACATGATTCTGAAGTGTCGAAACATGACGCCATAGGCAAACTTACGGAAATTTTTTGCAAGATCATTTCATTTGTACCATCACATCTAGTTCAGTGTGCTTATCATGTCCATATCTTATTTCATCATTTTTTCTTTCTTAATATTATCCCTTCGACAAATCCGCCAAGTTGAATCATGTGCATCGTCATAGTGTGGTTGAGTCGATTCTTGAATATTTGCCATCTTCCCCTCTGGGAATTGTCATGTCGTGAAGTTGGCGTTATTGTGTTCATCTCATCATATTGGTTGCATTCATATATATTTTTTTTAAATTGTTGTCATTTGACCATCTCGGCAGTGTGTTAAAGTTTCAGCAAGGTCATGTATTTTACTTCATGTTAGCTAAGTTCATGTATTTTACCTTATGTTAGCTAAAAATTGTCAATTTCACAACCTCCATTAATTCTCCATATGCATCCATTCATCATGGGTTTCTTCATGCTTGAGTTCAGAAATTTCCAAAGTCCTCCTTTGGGGTCCCTTCCTGCAAAATGTCACCAATATCCTCCATTTCGAAAAAAAAAAACAAATTACTCCATTTTTGTAATATATATCATTCCTTCCCTACATATATTATCTATAAGTTAAGATATAGTATATAGTTTTATTAATATACTATCTAGGATTAATACCATTAAATTATTATATATATTAATATATTATACTAACTACTAATTTACTATATAATATGTAAGATTGGATACAAAACTATAAAATCTATTTCAGACGGAAAGCAATCCAAATCTTCATAATCAAATCCAAATCATATAATATTTAGACTACTTTTTTATTTATCTTCTTAATCAATAAATTAACATCATCATTTAAAATGTTGTTAATTTAATACACTATTGGCATGGCTACTTCCCCAACCACATTTGTATCTTTCAAAACAAATTATAATTATATCCAACATCATAACATTATAATTAATTCCTTTTAAAAAATTACATTTAAAAGTTCAATCTAATGGATACACTTTTATTTTGAAGGTATGATTATTTTTAAGTATCTACACATTGTATATCACTATGTCAATATAAATATTTATTTATTTATTTACAAAACCTATTTAATTTCAAATTACCCCTAAATATAGTATTGGCATAGCTACTTCCCCAATCACATTTGCATCTTTCAAAACAAATAATATTATAATTAATTCCTTTTACAAAATTACACTTAAAAAATCAATCTAATAAATACAATTTTATTTTGAAAATATAAATCTACACATTGTATATCACCATGTCAATATAAATATTTATTTATTTATTAATTTAAATTAAATATTTATTTATTTACAAAACTTATTTCTCATTTCAAATTACCCCCAAATACATTATTGGCATTGGCATGGCTACTTCCCAACCACATTTGCATCAAAACAAATAACATTATAATTAATTCCTTTTAAAAAACTACCCTTAAAAGTCAATCTAATGGATACAATTTTAAATTTTTAAGTATCTACACGTTGTCTATCACCATGTCAATATAATGTATATTTAATATAGTTATTATATTGATATACTATTTAATATAATATACTATTTATATTCATAATATATTTAGTATATGTAATATATTAATAGTAATAAATTATAAAAAAATAATAAAAATGTAAAATAGGAGAAAAATAAGGAAGGAAAATAAATTTTAAAAAAAAAGGAAAAAAAAAGGAAAATAGGTAAATTTAAATATGTGGCCTTGGTGATGGCTCCATCCTCATTCAATGGACACAGCCACTCTATTTTTTTATTTATTTTTTCAGCTAACCCTAACTTCACCTTCTTTCTCAGCCTGTCCCGGATCTCACCACTTTTACACTCGTGTCCTCCTCATTTGTTGCCTTCAGCGTTCTTCGCTCAAATAGTTCAAGTTTTTCCCCTTAAGTGATGCGTGGCTGCCAAGATCGGCTTCTTTCTCATTGTAACTTTCAGAGGGAGGAACTTGAAAACGGGACATTCTGCGAGTGCCATCACACACGAGGGTGATCATTTGCCATTATAATTCAAGAATATTGGGTTCTACTCAGATATAACATTGATCTAGCCATTAGATAGTAAAATGGTTTTATTATTTATATGTTGTCATATGGAGGAATTTCTTTGTCCGGGCTTGAAACTAGTAACTTGTGATTAGTTATCCTTACCTTTTTTTCTTTGCTTCTGGAAATTTTGTACACTGGAAGGCAAATTTCCACTGGAAGGCTGCGAAGAGGATTCTGTGGTACATCAGAGGTACCTTAGATCATGGTTTATTTTACTCAAGGGAAGCTTATCTTACAGTCATTTGTTACAGTGATTCTCACTGAGCACCTTTATAGGTTCCTATTAGTATATTATTTAGTTTTTGGTCAGTTCAATTGCGTCTGTGCGCCATCCAAGGATCCGTAGCCAAGGAAAGAAATATTGGTCTATCCCATAATGCAGTCATAATGCAGTTTATCTCTGATAAAAGCTCGAAGAAGAAGAATTATTGGTTAAACGTCTTCCCTTGCAGGAAAGGCATCACGTTAGATAAAGGTTGGGCTTGCTAGCTGCTTTGGTGGGATAAAAGCATATTTTGATCCACCTTCTTCTCCCTTAAGGTCGAGCGAGTACCTTCCTCACATCAATTCGTTCTTCCTCCCACTTCGTTATTTCTCTTATTACTATTTATTTCCACGGCTGTAGAGAGGCCTAGTTCTTATTGGAAGGAACCAGCCCAAAGAGAGGGTAAGCCAGAGCTATGATCAGACTGCTGAAATACCTGGAACCGGGTCTTTTTTACAGTAATTATTGTCTCGGCAGGTGGGTGGGATGACAGCACAGCCATGGACTGGACCCTATCATTTCAGTCATAGGGCCTCAAACCGATCGCTCCATTATTAAATGAGGATAAATATTTTTCAAGTTTTATGTGACTTTCCACATTTTTTTTACCTACTGCTTTTTTAAATCGATGACTACTCGATGACTACAAACGATGGCAATGATGTTGCACAGATCCATACCATAGTCACCGTCGTTGTTAACCGTCGACCTTGTTGTAGCTGCTCACCCTCCTATGATTCCATCATTCCAGAGCCCTCAATCAAGTTGACCCTGTGTTGCTACTCTAATTTCCATATTCAGTGTTCAGATTATGGAACCCTCGAAGGCTTAAAAGGTCGACCATGCTACGGGTTTGGATCTCCTCTTTTTTAAGTTTTTCACTCAAATGTAGGCTGCACGGGTATTTTTTTTGGTTGCAAACATGCATCTCGCCTCCATTGTTGTAGAATGTGGTTAGTGCCAACTAGTCAGCCTTTAGGGAATTCGCCATGAGTCATGACCATCAAATATGTTTATTGATCATATTTTTAATAGGTTAATAGGTTTAATGATGTTAGCTTTTTATTATTTTTTATTATATTTCATTTAAATTATATATATATATATTTTTTGAAATGTATGTATCACTATCTGCACCTTGATAACTAGAAAGCCGTAAAAAAAATGCTCTTAATTACATTTGATCAAGCTTAATCATTTATTTTTATGATGTAGAATAAGGTAGAGATGGAGATGTAATTTGTTGCATTAACTAAAAAATGAGACCCTAACTTTTTTAGAGGGAACTGTGGGGGGATGCTTATTTTATGTGGTCAATTACTAGGGTTGGTGAATATTTATGTCACAAATTATATATAAGAAAGGAGTGAATTTATGTGGTGACTTGTGGATGAAGACTTGGAATCCTACCAAGTCATCTTGGGATATTTCAATATGGTTGATGTGACGAGGCTAAGGATTGATTGTTTTTATTGAGGCTTGAAATAAGAGAAAGAGAGCCTTAGCTCACCCTAGAAGCCACATATCAATCTATGTGAACACAATGAAATTAGAAGGGATGATTCCTCTAAGCTTTCTTTCACTTGCCCAAATTTTAGAACGGATAACAAAGGGGTGCTTAAGAATATCGATGGAGCCATGCTCTTTGAGCAATTGATTTTATCATGTAAAGGCTTGAGATCTTATTTGATCCAAGTGTTCACTAAAGCCATGTCATCAAACCACCAAACCATTTTCTTTTTCATAAATTGGTCAAGAGTTGTGAGAAAGTGCATGCTACATTGTGAATGTTTCTTATCTAAGGAATATGAATCACCCAAATTCTATTAAAATGAATTTGAGTTACGCTTCTTGTCCTTATGAGGATATGAGTTGTATAGTCTCATGGTTAGAAATCCATAGACATAACTACCTCTTTTCTTAGAGGTTTTAGGAGCCAGATAATGTTTATCCACATAAATTAGGTGCCAAATCAAATTTATCCATATAAAACATGATAAACCATCAAGGAGGAACTTTTGCAAATGAGCTAGTGACTCTAGTTCATCCCTTTGACGAGGCCTTGAAATCATGAGATTCCACATTGAGACATTTCCAAAATGTGGTCCAAACAAAAAGTTCCAAGGGTGTCCATCTCATAACTAGAATGCATTAGCTTGAAACTAGAGATAATTTTCCAAGAACTATTTGTAAAGCTTGAGCTTCTAGGGAGGTAATGTAAGAATTTTACCACTCGAAACCTCAAGAGAAAGGCTTATGTCGTAATTATATATTGAGAAATAGATTGCAGTCCATTAAAATAATATTTTATCAACCCACGTGGTCCTCCATAAGCTTTTAGATATCGTGTGTTGGTTTTCTTACCAATCCAAGCAATATATGAGATAAATAAAACCATTTGCCAATAGCATGAAAACATGGAATATGTTTATTAGGACATCTTTGTGATTTACAAAGATATAATTGTACCAACAAATAATGGGCTCAAATCAATCCCATATCGAGCATGACCAATATAAATTATATACATATATTATTGGTTGTATGGAAAACCCATGGTCCAAAGAAGTTTTCCAACACAGACTTGATGTAGTCTAGGATATTGGTATATTCAACTTTCAAAGGAAGGAGGTCTCACTCAAGGCATGCATGGTATTTGTTGTGTTAATAATATTCATAATATTAGAGATTAATAGGAATGCCAAATTTGTTAACTTTAATCACATTCATTTAAACTTTCAAAAATTATAGCATATATAGTAAAGATAAAAACATAAGCATTATCTACATAATTAAAGATTACGCAAACATGAGCAAAACAATTCTCCATTATATTAGCATAATAATAATTACATCTTCCACCAACATAATTATATACATATGCTATGTGCAAATCATACTAATTATTCAGCATGACTCTCAACAACAACAACAACTTCAATCCCGGATTCATTGCAAAACAATCCTTATATATAAGACATGGAGGCGGTTATTAAATATTCTGAGATATATTGGAGAATATACCAATGATACGACATAGACAAAATGTTTACACCTTTAAGAAACTATGCAGAGGGTAAAATAGATTGGGCACCGAGTATGCATGGGACAACTCCCAAGACTATATATACCCATGCTTTCATGGATTCACATACTTAGGCTTCTCTGGATTCATGGTGTATGTAAATTTGTCTCCTGCAAAACTCAACTTTTCATATATACTTAGAAAAAATAGGCCACGTATTGTGTACCTTAATAACAGAATAGGAAATTATGGGTACTCCTCTAAGCTTTGTTTCACTTGCCCAAATTTTAGAAAGGGTAACAAACAGGGGCTTAAGAAGATCAATGGAGGCATGCTCTTCAAGAAATATTTTTTCTCATGTGAATGGTTTAGATCTTATTCAAACCAAATTCTTGCTAAATCCATGGAATCAAAGCACCAACCCATTTTTTTTCATAAAATGGTCATGAGTTGAGAGCATGATGATTCCAAGGGCATGTTACATTGTGAATGTTTCCTATCTAAGCAATATGAATCACCCAAAATCTATTAAAATGACTTTGAATCAATATTCTTGTCCTTATGAGGATGTGGGTTGCAGACATAACTGCCTCTTTATGAAAGTTTCAAATATCATGTTTTAAAAAAAATCACATATTTTTTTATTGTTTTTTGAAAATATTGCAGTTTTGGGGAAATATATTAATAATGATTATTTAGATAAGAGTTTTGAAAGTGATTTTAGAAAATATTGATGATGACATTCCATTTTGAAAAATATTGATAATGATGATCATTGCTTATGTAACTTATTATAGATAAGAATGTAAAAGTGAGGTTTGATGAGTTAGGTTATAAATATTAATAGTGTTCATGTGGATCTATATAGAACCACACATATATCATATTTTTATACAACAAAGATGATAAATTCTTTTATACCATGGGTTTTTAAGATTTTTTCAACCACCAAATTTTAGGATTTGTCCAGAGGCAACCTTGTGAGAGTCTCACTATAGGATTTGTCCTATAGTGAGACTCTCAATTGACTCTATTTGAGATATGGATCCCTAGGTATAGATTTTGATCAACAAGGCAATTTGTATGTCTTCACTAGGATGTCCTTTTGGAATGGACTGAACACATTGCTTTCTATATCTTCTGAGGCTTGTAAAGAATGCTATAGGAGAGAAGCACCTCTCTAGCTAGTGCACTTTCCATACATTTCCTCCTCTATTAGGAAAAGCACCAAACTTGCTTGTGCTACTACAAAATCCTTGTAGTTATTCATAGGAGGACAAAATAGTTTTTCAATTTCATAATATTACTTTTGATTACACCATTGATTGCATATATTTGTAATTATCAACTAAGGTGGATATGGGTGGACATGCCTAACTATTCATTTTTTTTTTCTATTGCCATAGTTCATTTGGAATATGTTGTCCAAGTCCTTTATTTGTTTAGTAATACTTCAACCATCACTGTTGTTTATTACATCACAAGTTCTAATAATTTGAATTTCTATGGTGAAAAGTGTTCATATTTTTAAAGGGTACTTGCTCAATGGAAGAGCACTTGCCTTATAGGAAGGAGGTTGGTGGTTCAATTCCTTCCTACCCTATCTACAGAAATCAATTACTAATTAAATGTGGCCAATTAATATTAATTAATGACTAAGTAAATGAATGGTTAACAACAATCAATGAATAAATAAATGACCGATTAACAACAATCATTGACTAAATAAATGACCAGTTAACTGCACTTAATGACTAAATAAATGACCAGTTAACTGCACTTAATGACTAGTTAAATTCAATCAATGACTAGTTAACAGTAATCAATGACTATATAAATGACCAATTAACAATAATCAATGACTAATGAAATGAAAACTAATGACCAAATAGCAACAATTAATGACCAAATAAATGACTAAATATATGACCAAATCATGAAGCAACTCAAGCAATCTATGACTAAGCGATAAATGACCAATTTGGTTGGGTGACAAGTGACTATCAATTTATAACTAGTGGTCACGTGACCAAATTTAGTCATTTATCACCCATTTTTAGTCATTTTTTTGTCACTTATCACCCATTTTGTATTAGTGTATGTTAAGGGGATTTGTCAACTTTCTATCTAAAGCCCTAGCATAATAATGTCTTTAGAATATTTCCAACAAATATAGGCAATTTGTGTTCCTCTAATCATGTTATACATATGTTGTTTATGCATATTTATTCAATTGGATTGACAGTACAGACTGGTAACTAAATATAACTATAATAATTGACTTACCCCATTTCTATTTATTAATTCACTTATTACAATACAAAACATGTATAATATGTTTAACTAAATCTTTGTCGAACAATATATAACTTTCCAGAAACCTATCACAAATGTCTATATCAAACAAATTAAATAAAATCCTCTGTTATCTTTCCAAGAGGAACAATAACTAGATTTTTGTTTATAATAGTATCTTGTACTTTACAGATAAAGGAAATAATAACAATAAATGTCATGTTTTACTTGAATAACCAAAATAAATAAAATCCCCAAGTTCTAGGAATAGAATACTCAAATAATAATCAAATATGCCTTTAATGTATAAACCATAAAATAATATAATACCATAAACATTGTACTTATCTTTTCATGATCTTTCCTTATTGAAATATCTTTGGCAAAACTGCTGGGAAAAATCCTAAACCACCCAACCATAGATGGTTGAGAATACATCATCTTTATATTATTGCACAATCATACCCAAGCCAATTCATGGTATCTCTAGGGTCTAGATGATCAAATTTATCTTTAATATTTAAGATTCGTTTCAAAATTGTTCCTTAGTACCCAACAGATACACACATCCAAGTTCCCACTTTGCATTGTTCAAGTATTCATGAAAGCAGAACTCAGGGAATTTATATCGATGGTACCTAGTTGTCCAATATTTTATTTTTATCAGTCTTTGCTTGGTTCAAATGCATGGACATTATTCTTGCCAAAACATAAATTATAGGCAATCCTCCTACCTTAGCTCTTTCAATTCTCATACTCTATGGCCATAGATATTTTCTGAACTAGACTAAACTTGGACACTAGGTCATCTAACCTTAGGTCAGATTTGCAAAGATATCAATAAATTGTCATACTCCTAGTTTATTTTCTTTCTTGACATCTCTAAGATATCAAGATGGTGTCTTTTGTTGTATTTTTTGTTTCTCACTAATGCTTAATGAATCGAATGATGCCCCTGTGTTTTCTTTTCTTAAGTCTTTTTGAATTAAGGAAAAGTCTAATTTTAATCTTTTCTGTAATGCCCTGTTTTGAATTTATCACCTATTCTATCATTACATGTTTTTATTTGCTTATTACTGTGTAACTTCGTCGGTTTGATGACACTATGGACATATAGATTTATTATTTTGCAGAATATATATATATATATATATATATATATATATATATATAGCCTAGTGGGTTAGCTCAAGTGGTTGAGTGTTGTAATTGCAAGCATAAGGTCTCGGGGTCAAATCCTTGGGTGGCTATGCAGGGCCTCACTTGATGTCCCCACCGGGTTAGGCACTGTAATCAGGGCCGGTGTTTTACCTTGGGTACCATCCTCAAAATGAGGGGAAGTACCTGAGGGTTTCCCATGATGCATTCCATTGAAGTGTGTGTGTGTGTGTGTGTGTGTATATATATATATATATATATATTCTGCAAATAATAAATCCATATGTCCACAGTGTCATCAAACCGACAAAGTTCCACATTAATAAGCAAATGCAATCAGGTAATGATAGTTTAGGTGATAAAGTCAAAACGAGGCATGGTTTAGGTGATCTGCGTGTGTGTGTGATGTTAATATTATGAATTATGTTCATTTTTTTATTGTCTCTGTATGCAAATTTAATAGCTGATAGGTACATTGATACCAAGTTAAAGTTATATGTTGAATGGATGGGTATGATACCAGGTGCATGCTACATAGAAAAATGATTTCCATTATTGTTCATTAGTAATAAAATATCTATACATGTCAATGATTGCATGATATTTCTCAATCTCGTGTTTGGATACTAACCTATAGGTTAAAACAGATAAGTGGTAGTTCGGTCCTACAAGGTGGAAGTACATTGGGGACATGAATTCCAAAAGATAAACGGTATGCATGCAAGCGATGCATTATTTTTTAGCATAAGTATTAGTTTATTATCATGATGTATGGGCGGGTGTGGGGTTTCCGGAAACTGAACCACCCAAATTAGTTATTCGATGACAAAAATTGAGTACAACAGTCGCAAGGCAGTCACTATGTTGATGTAGACAGAGTCCCTTATTCCATAAGGGAGCTGGAGGGATTACCCATCGTTTATCCTACGAAACCCAGAGTAATGGGAGGGTTGTGCTACAACGCGCTCCCAAGGTGTGTGATAATGACTAGTGGGTTTCTACCAGGGAATCTTGGTCAATGTATTCGACACGTCTGCTTATGGGTTCTAACTAGAGTTAGGTCATGTAGTTGACGCTCCAGCGTAGTCTGAAAAACTAAGGATAGGATGTGGAAGTTAGTTGTGAATTAGATAGAAGGAATTAGGTAGATAGGAATGTCATGGAAGTTTAAGAGGGAAACATAATTTACTCCATGTGTTGAAAACTTTGCTTTATTCTTGTGTTGTAACTCAGTATATTATGTTTGTGTCATAGATTATTATGATTTGAGTTAGTGGCTAGACATTGCAAATTCATTTTTAAGTATGCATCAACATATAGTAACTTGTGTGATTATGTGTGGTGTGTGGTTGAGTACCTATAGTAACTTGTGTGATTATGGTTGGTGTACCTAGACAATGTATGTAAGCAATATCTATGCTTACATAATACGTTTACATATGTTGTATAAATTATCTATTATACTATCAAAATTTGGCTTCGATATTTTATAATTGTGACTAGTTACATTATAAATGTTATTACTTATTAAGTTATAAATTGATACAATTGCCTCAAATTATTAATGAAAGGATTAGTTGTGATTAAGGTTAATTATTAATTGTGGTCATCACTAAATAAAGGTTAATTAGTGATTAATTGGACTATTATTAACTTGCTCAATAAATATTAAATAGGTTTAATTGCAACTAAGGTTTGACTGTTGATTTTTGGGTGTAATTATTAAATAAATGATTAGTGGATTCTCGAAGGGTATTAAATTACTAATTATTTTTTAACTATAATAAATATTTTGTGTTAAATAATGTCATGTACAATATTAACAATAAATTGTCTTGTCAATCTTATGTTGAATTACATTGTTATTAAATAATTATGTGGAATCATATCATTATTTAATAATTATGTTAAGTTGTTATTTAATAATAATTATTATCTTCAAATTATGATGAAGTTGTATTATTAAATAAAATTTATGTTTGAATCTATGTGGAGATTGACGATGGTCCTTTAATTTTATGTTGAAATATATAGTTTAATAATAACTTGATATGTCATAAACCATGATTTAGTTATATTATTAAAATATAAATATGTCAGACTTGATATGGGTATTGATGGTAGTCTTATTTTAATGATAGTTAAATCTTGCTTGTGAACCGTGTCCTTGATATTAAATAAAATAAAAAATAATATATCTTATTGTTTGAAAAATGAATGTGACTTGTTAGAGTCTAAGGAATTTGTCAGGAAGGTGATTGTGGCAGTAATAAACAGATAGGGGTGGTAAAGGCTTAGGGGATGGAATCAGTGAAGGGAGGATATAGATAGGGAAGATGGATTTTGGAGGGGGGTCATTTTGGCACTTGAGAAATTCAACAGAGGAGGTTTGAAATTCTGTTAAGGGAGAGATACAAAACTGGTTGGACTTTGTACTCATATTTTGGGCTCGGGGGTCCAAGAAACATAATTTCTTAGAGCTATGAAGCCGATGAGGCTTTCCTAGTTGGCAGGGTGGAAAATAGATTTGGGTATTTGATTTTTCTAAAGATCTAGAGGGGGCTAGGATATGTTATCCTACAAGTATTTTACTTATATGAAATTTATATTTTGTATTTAGAAAATAATATTTCTTGTTGAAAATAAATATAGTTAGAACTCCTAATAGATTGATATTGATTATACCTATTCATATTTGTTTTCTACCTATTGGAAATGCTATCTATATCATAAACAAAAATTTTACAAAACCATTGGATCAAACAGAGAGACTTGGAACATAATAACTTAGAACAAATTGTAAATTGTTAGATTTCCATTAAATTAAACTATGGACCTAGGGAGGTATTTACACATGGTATCAGAGCCGAAGGATAAAAAAATCAAAATTTAGGGCCTACTCACATATAGAATTATCAAGGAATTTACACTACAAATCAAATACATGCCACATCCTAATACTATCTAGATAGAAACTTGAACATAAATTTCTAAAGGAAAGCTAGGAGGATACTTGTGAAATAAACCAACTCCCTTGCTCCAAATCTATGTGGATATATTCTCCCCGCAAATACCAATATATATATATATATATATATATATATATATATATATATATATATATATATATAAGTTAATGATTTTAGTTGTTTATTTATAAAACATAAAAAAACAATTGAAAACAAGACAATATTTTATTTCCTAAACAATAATTTGGAGTTTTCTCTCCATAGAGAGTAAGATAGATAACTTTATTTTGACTCCACAAAATCCAGAAGTAAACCAACAATAGAATAACTATTGAAGAATCAGTTAAGTGACCCCATAATTCTCCAACATAGTTGTACTAACAATATAATAAATAAAATCTGGTTCTGCTTTGAGGAAACCAAAGCCACATTATAACCTTTCATTTATGAGTATAGATAAGCTTCATCTATGCTATATAAATTTATGAATATGTATATTTATATTGTTTCTACCAAAATATTTGGTTTTTCTAGCAAGGAGCAAGTCGTAAGCAGTGTGTGCCCATACATTATCAATAAATAGTTCCCATAAGGTATAGCTCCGCTCCGAGCCATAGAGCATTGATATTAACAAAAAAAAGAGTAAATTCTTATACTATATGCCTACAACCATGCAAGCCATGAGTGAAAGGGTAATGAGGGTGTTGAATGGGCTCTCAAAACCCTTTTTGGAAGGGAGAAACTCCTTTTCTAGTGAAAAAAAATCATCTTAACCATGCCCTCTAAGCCATATGTGCAAGCCCTTAACTAGTCGACTATTAAAATTCAAAGCCAATATCACACGCTATGTAAGCATGCATTATGTATCATACTCCAAGAATAAAAACTAGCCATGGGAGGGGAAGGACGACTACATAGGGAAGGAGCATTCTAGGCAGCGAACTGTGGGAGCATCCAGGACTTGAGCTTGGTGCACCAAACATAGCAAGGTTTACATACTTTGTAGCTATTCAATTGAGCACTCAAACCTTACCAATCCTGCATGGTTTGTACTGGTGGTCGTGGTTGTGTCGCCGACCACACAACAAACTCACGCCATACAATATGGGACATGGCTTAAAAATAACCCAGTGCATCTTGCGAATCACCATACTGGGAGAATGAAGGTGGAAATGGGAGGGCACACCACAACCTAGTAGGTTACCATGAGCGAACTAGGTGAAGGCACCAAAAGGATTAAAGGAGGGAGAGGGTGAGCTGTGAGTTCTCCCATCTGAAGAGCTTTAATAAAATAATTTTGGAAGGTTAAAATTTTGAGAAACCTGAACACCCATGGGGATGGAGGCCAAACCAGAAACCTTGAGAAAACTAAAGTATATATTTATCCCCCAAAAAAGGGAAAACAAAATAGCAAAACTAATGAAAAACATAGCTGGATGGAGAGGCGGTGAAGTTGAGTGAACCTAGTGAAGCAAAGAAAAGGTGGGGGGAGTGTTGTAGTAGTGGAACCACACCTGATTTATAGAGCTATGCACCTAGTTGCAGAGAAACCTCAACAAATTTGATGCAGAAATAAGGGAGGGTTTACCCATGGTCGCTTTCTTTTGAATATTCTGCTTGAGTGAGACACGTGTCCCTCATGCAAGGCTGTGAGTGAAATGATAAACATTAGGGTTAGGGTTTAAGAAAATTTGGTTAATGTTAAGACTAAAGTGAGGTGCGCTGAATTATTTAAATTATATTTAAATCATTGCATTTAATGTATTTCATTTGAAATTATTAGTAATTATTTAAATATTTGTTATTTAATTGAATTATTCGCATTTTGTTTAAAATATATAATTTAAATTATTTGGATGAGTGGGGTTAGCTGAGAGGGGCTGCAGCTGCAGCCCTGAGCATGAACATTTTTTGTTTTTTCTTGAGGACAACTGGTTGTCTTCCTTATGGAGCAAGAAGACATAGACCTCGTGGATTATTTAGACAACTTGTATGAAGGAAAAACTATATTCATCAAAAACTATAGGAGACTTGGAACATTCCAAAATTAATTAGGGTGATAGTATAGCAAGGATTGACCATAGGGTGATAGCTAGAACCCTACCCACAATCTCGTAAGGAATCATGGACAGAGTTGAAACATTTATTTCTCCCCTTGATGGATTGTATGATCCATTCTCAGAAATTGCGACGGTGTCTTTGACGGTTAGGGGTTTGGGTACTCATTGAATGTTGATTTCCATGTTTTAGAGGCCCTTTCTAGCTTAGGTATAGAGTAAATCAACATTAGGTTCCACCTCAGATCTAGCGACATCCCTAAGAACTTGCAAATTTCCAGGAATAATTATGGGCTAGCAAAAAATATGAATCCCTCAAAAAAATAAGAGGTAGAGGTACACCTTCACATATATCGACAGCATAAGAAAGGGATTGGAAAGATCAGATGGATGGTAGACAACAAACCATTCAAAGGGCGCTTAGAGAAAAGAAATCCCAAGGAGGGGTCATTAGAAAAAAAATTCAATTTCAAATGGGTCTTCCAAAAATAATACATATTCCATGTCATCATGTATTAGCCAATCAAAATGCTTTAAAATTCAAAAAGGGAGAACCTAAAAAAATTGGAGGGAAAAATAAAAACTACTTTTTGGTTCATATTTTCAACTTATCTCCTTGTAGGTTTACTCAAATTTAAACTAGGAGGACTCATTGGATGCATAATTAAATTATGCATCCAATGAGTACCTATGTTGCATACTTTTAACAACATCCACACAATGAAAAATCAAAAATACATTAAAAAACGTGTTTTCTCGCGCTAAAAACACATTTTTAATGTATTTTCAATTTTTCATGGTGTGGATGTTGTTAGAAGTATGCAACATGGGTACTCGTTGGATGCATAATTTAATTATGCATCCAACAAGTCCTTCCACTTGAAATTTGAGTAAACCTACAAGGAGATAAGTTGAAAATACGATCCAAAAAGGTAGTTTTTTTACTCTCTCTCTACTATTATTTTATTATTTTTTATTATTTTCCTTAGGAGGCCCATTTTTTACCCAAATTTCCTCTAATGTACCCCATGAAAATTTTATCTCTGAACTGTAGGGGTTTGGCAATTTATGCCATAAAACTTGCACTTAGAAGGATGGTACTAACAAATCAGCCTGAGATCATTTTACTGCAGGAGACAATGGGAATTGTAGATGCAGTCACATTATATCTGAATAATACCTTAAAATATTTTGAATTCATAGCATAGGATGAAAATGGACACTCATTTGGGCTTGCTACATGGTGGAATCCAAAAACCATCAAATATTTAGGAACGTGGGGTTTCCTGTCAGTATTAGGACTGGATTTCTTTTCTTCAAAAATGGGTATATTTTTGCATAATCAATGTGTATGGTCCGTATGAGGAAAGGGTTCCCTTATGGTATTCTGTCTTTAGGAAATCCCTCCTACAAAATTCGAATATAATTATGGGAGGAGACCTAGATTTTACTTTGGGAGACCAGGAAATTTGGGGCAAAAGAGTAAGGGTTGAACCATTAGTAGAGCATTTCAAACAAAAAATTCAAGAAGGTGTCCTTTTGGATTTCGAAGTGTCTAATATGAAACCTACTTGGTCAAATAGAAGAATTGGGGAACACATCATTACAAAAATATTAGACTGTGTTTTGGTGTCTGGAAGATTAATAGAACACAACTTGATTATGCGGCATTGGGTGGATGTTGGAGGTGAATCTGACCATGCACCTATTTCCCTAGAAATAAAGGGGGGGGATAACAAACCAGCCAACTATTTCATTTTTTGTGAGGCATTGCTAAAGGATGAAGATTGTGTCCAACTAATCAAATCAACCTGGATCCAATACACTCAAGAGCAAGAGAGTCTTGTTTCCCTTCACTTTTCACAAAACCTATCAAGAACCAAAAAAGCAGTGCAACAGTGGGATAAGGAAAAAATATCAAGGACTACCAGACACTGAGGTAGATCGAAGAAGATATTAGGTCCATACTCGAGTTTGTATGGGGAGGATATGATTCTCAGGAAGCAAATGATAGATTTGTTAGTCTGGAGACCAATAGAAGGAAACATCTAAAAGAACAAGAAGAAGTATGGAGACTTAAAAGCAGAGCTATCTGGATAGAAAGCGGGGATGAAAACACACAAAAAATTTAGGCTTATGCCAAAGGAAGAAAAATTCAAAATACTATTTGGATCCTAAAGAATCAAAACAATGAAGTAGTATCTTATTTTGATGGCCTGGCAAGGTTGGGAAAAGAAAATTTCCAGAATCTATACAAAGTGATAGAAGGATTTTCAATTGCCGAAGTGATTAGGATGGCCCAATTCTTCCTGGCCTTTGTAATTCCTAAAGACAATAGAGAACTTATGGAAGATGTCATATAAGATGAGCTTAAAGAGGTTCTTGATAGCTTCCAAAAAGGTAAGAGTCCGGCCCCGGATGGGTGGACTATCGAATTATTATTGGCACTCTATGATACCATTGGCCCATATTTGATGATGTTAATTGAGGATTATAGAGAGAGGGGATTTATGCACCCTACCCTAAACTCTACAATCATATTTCTTATCCCAAAGATAGACTATCCAGAATCTATGGAAGAATTTCAGCCTATCTTCTCGTGCAGCATTACTTATAAGGTGATAGAAAAATTCATTTCTAGGAGTCTTAAAGGGATCCTCTCAAAAAATATCTCAAGCGAGAAGTTTGGGTTTTTACAGGGAAGACAAATCCATGAGGCTATTGGTGTCACACGGGAAGGGTTTCACAGCATAAAAACAAGGAAATTGAAGGTAGATGTACTAAATATTGATTTATTACAATCCTATGATAGGGTAATATGGTTATACATGAGGCTTCTCCTAACGCATTTAGGGTTTGAATACCCTTTCGACAAATGGGTGATGCACTGCATTACCACCATCTCCTTCATGGTTCTAATAAATGGTGCAACTTCCCCTTTCTTTCACTCTGAAAAAGGAATCTGTTAAGGATTTCCTCTATCCCCATTTGTTTTTCTACTTATTGTGGAAGGCCTGAGCAGAGCTATTGTTGATGCAAAAAGAAGATGTTCCTTTGCAGGAATTACAATCTCTCAAATACTTCAAATAAGACATATTTTATTTGTGGATGATGTGTTAATTTTCTGCGATGGTTCAATCGATGACACAGATAAGTTAGGTGAAATACTTGAGCTATTTGTACAAGCTACTCACATGCAAATAAATGCCAGAAAATCATCCATAACAACTAACAATATGGAAGAAGCTTAATTCCATATACATTCAAGTATGTTTCCATTTGATATGAAAATTCTGCATTGGGGGTTAAATTACCTGGGTTTTGTTCTCAAACCAAATATCTATAAGAAATAAGACTAGAATTAGCTTCTTCCAAAATCGGAAAAAAGGATTTCTTACTGGAATCATAGGAGGTTATCAAGAGTGGGAAGATTGGTTTTGCTAAAATAATTCCTTGAAGCGATTCCATTATACTGGATGTCATTGGCTTGGATACCAAAAGGGACTCTGGAGAAGGTAAGAAGAATCTTCTCAAAATTTCTCTGGACTAGGAAAAGTGAAAACTCGGTAATTTCTTGGTTTAATTGGGACAAAATTGCATAGCTCAAGATCCTAGGAGGTTTAGGGTTAACAAATATTTACAATTTCTGAAAGGCCCTAGTAGTAAAACTAGGATGGAGGCTCATATCTACTAACATTCTATGGAGTAAGGTGGTGACTCAAATTTATTGCTCTTGATATAGTGAAAGAATTGATCCATAGGCCAAACAAATCCCAGTGTATAGTTTATGTCATTTGAAAAGACTTGCTAAACTCATTCCAAATAATTGAGGAAAACTTGGCGTGGAAAATTGGGAATGGATCTGAAGTCTGAGTTGGGGTTGACGCTTTGCCGGGGTGCCAAAACCAACATATCCTTTCACAGCTTATCATATAGAACCTGCAACAACAAAAAATTCCCATCTTAATCAAATTTTAGACCTTGAGTCTTCCACTCTCTGGAACCAAGGATGGAAAAGTGCAATTAGGTTGGGGATTTCTGAATATCAACATGAGATGTGGAATGCCCATATAAATTCTATGCGTACCAATCACGTGCGTATTACATACAACCCAGACAAGCTTATTTGGATGGCTTCCCCTTGTGGTATTTACACACCAAAATTGGGTTATGTGAATCTTGCTACAAAAGGTTATAACAAGGTGTTTTTGTGGTGATGGAGGGATATCTAGAAATCAAAATGTCCTAAAAAATCTAAACTCTTCATGTGGTGTGTTCTTGAAAATAAATTTTTGACTTGGGACATCTTGAATAAAAGAATTGAAGGGTCAAGCTAGTGTGCTATTTACATAAATGATGAGGAAAACATCACTCATCTATTCTTAAGATGCCCATTTGTTACACAAGTCTGGGGTGAGTGATTTCAAAGGATTGGGTTAACAAACTTATGGGTAAGCCAAAGCATAGAGTAAGCTTGGAAAATATGGCACGTGTCTGCATCGATGGTAAATATAAGAGCATTACCTCTCCTTGTTATTTGGGGTGTTTGGATTGCAAGGAGCAAAGCTATCTTTCAGGACTCTCCTATTCTAGAAGTTGTTGTTGTGAGAAGCCTAGAAATTCTCTCATATTTCCCATAGAAAAAGGACATCCCTAATCCTAGACTCAAGTATTCAAGAAGAACAATAAACAAAAGTAGTCCCTAGGCATTCTTTGATGGGGCTTATCAAAACAATCATTGTGGAGGAGGGGGAATCCTTTTCCTTGCTGAGCATTCCTTTTTTAAAATTCAAATGTGATTAGGAGAAGGGACAAACAATTATGTTGAGTTAATGTCCTTAAAAATGTTTTTGTGCTTTGCAAAAGAAAATGGATGTTCTTCCATACAAATTTTTGTTGATTAAATTTTATTTATAAACTGGACAAATAGAACTAGAAAATGTCAAAACATTTTTCTTATTGCATTGGTGGAAGAGACTCTCCTACTCAATGATAGTTTTGACTCCTTCTCTTATAGGCATTTTACATGGAGAGGACCACCACTGCAGACTCTCTTTCAAAGGTAGGGATCTAGCTAAACTTTGGACAATGGAAGATGCACACTGAAAATAACGAATATTTCTATGAATTCTACCATAGGCCTTTTGTGGAAAACTTAAATATAGCACATGGAAGTGATGGATCATAAACAATGCAAATTCCAATCATTTTTTATAGATGTGGATCAATTTATGAACATGCATGCAACCACTAGTCTAAGGGACTGATTATTTTTTTGTATGAACATAATGTAGATCATATATTGATATATATGAGGTTTCTTCAAAGGATAGTCTTACATCCTATAAATTTTGATATATGTGGCTCCAGGGCCAAGGATAGGAAATGCATGGCATACATGCATTATGAAAAACATAATTTTTTTTACATAATAAATTTTTATGTTCATTTAGAATATATAGTTTTAAAATATAAATTTAGTTTGAATTTGGTTACAGGTTACAAGGCACATCAAATTAACAAAAATTTAAGTCAAATCGACTAACATGATAGGTTTCATGTGGGGATCACGACAAGTGTGACCCTGGCAGTAGGTGTGTTCACCTGTGATTGCCTAAGCTGTGAGGATGATGCGACACCACACTTAACCTAAGAGATAATTTCTTACTCATGGATCATGATAGTGATGTCAATGTAGGGATGTAGTAGTGCCTTCATACCCTTACCCTTTCAAGCATTTTACTCAGTATCACGTAAAGCTCATTTACGAGAAAAGAAAGAAAGAAAATTTCACTCACTCTTATAGGTTTGGGTATGTGTTTAATTTTAACCTAGCTAAAACCTCAAACTTGTGCCAATGATGAATTATGCCATGATATAGGATAATTATGGTAAGGATGAGAGAAGGTCAGGGCGAGGTCAGACAATGGAAATGCATGAATAGAACGTATCGGCACCATCGCTAGAGACTATTCTCATTTTGTGCTCTCTTGAGGCAATAAATTCTACACTCAGGGGGCTTTAAAGGGAAAGTGTTACAGTAGAGGTAGAAGTGGAGGTCCCACATATGGGGGAGGTTAATCCTGAAATACCATTGAACATAGTACAAAGACCTCCTTAGAACATGATGAGCGAACTTCAGAAAATTAAGTTTCCAGAGTTTTTTGGGGTTCGTGATGCAGTACGAGCAGAGGCATGATTGGAGGGGATGACCAGGTGCTTAGCACTATAGGAGTACACTTCCACATCCAAATCCAAAATAGCCATAGTTGAAATTAAGGACAATGATTTGAATTACTGGGGAAACCAAGAAAGGGAGTTGCACCTTACCCCAAACATTATTCCATGGGAGCTATTTGTGGATAAGTTTAGAGGGAAGTACTTGTCCTCCTTCTACTAGGAAAAACAAAATGGATCCCTTCATGCCTTGGTACAAGGGAATCTATCAGTGGAGGAATATGAGAAAAGGTTCATGGAACTAGTTAGCTATGTTCCCTACTTTCACAATGATCAATGTTGAGTCGAGTGCTTTGTGTACAAGCTTAATCCTAAGATCAGGGCCCAAGTACATATGTGGAAACTGACTTCAGTTTCCGAGGAAGTTGAATGAATTTGTTATACTGAAGAGATGCTTGGTGTGAAACCCATTAAATCATTCAATACTTAGCAGTTAGGGTTTTTAGGGAAGGACCCTCAAAGATACCGTAGGGTAGGGTATGTGAGGCCACCTCCCTACGGAAATAGGTCTACACCTAGAGATGTAGTAGTAGATAGACCAGTGGTAGCTAGTACAGAATTCCAATCCGCAACAGGGACTCACCAAAGTGCGAGGAATAATCAGGGATCAGTTGGTATAGGAAGGGGCTCCAAGGGGAGGAACCCCTCTCAGAGGTCTCAGTAGTTCATCTCACCTCCCTGATCACAGGTTGCTTGTTGGGGTTGTGGAGGCCCACACTATCATTTCAACAATCCCAATTTATGATCTAGTATAGTGCATCGAGAAGGAAATGCCCCGATGGGGAGTGGAGGAAGTAAGCATCAAACCTCAACAATAGTGAATAACCATCAAGATGAACACCAATCCACTATGGTGGAAACATCTGGTAAAGTCAATAATGTTAAACTCATAATATTGTTTGATTTTGGTGCTACAGATAGCTTTGTTTATCCATATGTATTAGGTAAATGTGGGTTTGCATCCTGTGAGCACGATGATTTCAACTTAGTTGAAATAGATTCATGGGTAAAATAAGTAGTAGGACCTAGCATTGACAACTGTATAGCAGATCTCGCATTTTTTGTTCCACAAGTCAAATTGTATGTCACCACCCTCAAGACTTATGAAATTATCATAGGTATGAAATGGATTGAGGAACATCAAACTTTCTTGGACTATAATGGGGGGACAATTCTTTGTTTTGATGACAAAGGGAAGGTCGTTGAGATCTAGGGTATAAAACGGAAGGTGTCTCTATGTTTCATCTCAACAATGAATGTTAAATGATGTATTAGGTAAGGATGTCAGTTGTATATCATTGAAGAAGTAATGAAAACAGACCCTCCTTAGATCAATACCCAGTATTATCAGAATTCAATGATGTCTTTCCCAAGGAACTACCTAGGTTACCTCCTGAGAGAGAACTTGATTTTACCATTGAGAATAAACCTGGTTTGGAGCCAACATCAAAGACACCTTACAGGATTACGGTCTCAGAGCAAGGTGAGTTGCAAATGTAGCTGAAGGAACTGTTAGACCTAGGATTCATCAGACCAAGTATTTCACCGTCGGGTGCAATAGTAATTTTTTTAAAGAATAAGTATAGTTCCTTGCATCTTTGCATATATTACAGAGATTTGAACATAGCCATAGTGAATAATAGGTACCCAATACCTTGAATTGATGACCTCTTCGATCAAATGAAATGGGACACAGTCTTCTCGAAGATCGACCCGTGATCAGGTTACCACAAACTTCAGATTAAGGAAGTTTATATACCTAAGACTACTTTTCGAACTCAGTTTGGGAACTATGATTTTGTAGTGGTACCCTTTGGTTTGACTAATACGCCAGCAATATTCATGATCCTCATGAATAGAGTATTTTGGAAGTACTTAGATCAGTTTGTGAAAGTATTGTTGGATGATATCCTTATCTATTCCAAGGATGAAAGAGAGCACAAGGAACACTTTTGATTGGTGTTGTCATGCTTAAGAGAACACAAGTTGTATGGTAAGATGTACAAATGTTCTTTTTATCAAAAGGAGATCCATTGTCTAGGACATATAATTTCCAGAGAAGGAATTTCAATGGACCTTGAAAAGCTCAAGGCCATAATGGATTGGCCCATGCCAAGGAATGCACATGAAGTGAGGAGCTTCATGGGTTTAGTAGGGTAATATAGAAGGATTGTGGAAGGTTTCTCATTGTGAAACCCATAACTACCTTACAATGCAAGGTCATTAGATATGAATGGATAGAGGAATGTGATGTTGCATTCACTAAGCTTAAAAGATTACTAATGAGTGCGTCGATTCTACGAGTTTTTGATACAAATAAGAACTTTACAATTTGCAAAGATGCCTTGAGGTAGGGTTTGGGTTTTGTGTTAATGCAAGAAGGTGGGGTAATAAATTATGCATCAAGGAATTTAAAACCACATGAAGAGAATTACCCCACCCATTATTTAGAATTGGATGCAATGGTGTTAGCTTTAAATCTTCGGAGAAATTACCTTGTTGGGCGAAGCCTTGAGATCAAATATGATCACCAAATCTTGAGGCATATATTCACTCAAAGAGACCTCAATGCTAGGCAGAGGCGATGGAGTGAATTTATGAGCGAGTATTATTTTGGGATTTCATCCATCAAAGGGAAGGAAAATGTGGTAGCCAATTCCTTAAGCAAGAAACCAAGTATTTTTTCCCTGATACCTTTAAATATTGATTTGAAGGAAAGAGTATTACTATAGTTAGTCAGGTATAGTTGGTACCTAAAGGTCTTGTTGGCACTCCAAAATGAGAGGCAAGTGGAACCAAATTTTGAAGGGTGTGATTTGGAAGGAGATGGCTTGTTTCGATATCAAGGGAGGACGTATATTCCACATGAAGGAGATATTAGAGGAACTATACTTAAGGAATCCCACATAGAAGTCTGTTGTGCACATCTAGGTGTAAATAAGATGTATGCGGACATGAAGAAACTCTTCTTTGGAGCAGGAATGAAGCATGACGTGGTCAAATCCATTGCCGTGTGGTTTGATTGTCAACAAGTAAAAGTTGATCATCACCACCCGACAGGACTGTTTTAACTACATGGCATTCCTATGTCAAAATGGGAGGTTATTTCCATGGAATTGGTGGTTGTATTTCCTCTTACCTCTCGTTGGCATGATGCCATTATGGTTATAATTGATAGATTGAACAAAAATGATCACTTTATTCCATTTAAGGAGACCTATGACTTCACGGATGTAACACACATATTAATAAATGAAAATTTCCGTCTTCATGGGTTTCCCAAGAATATTATCTTGGATAGGGATGCTTGGTTCATGTCTAGGTTTTGGACAAGTTTGTAGTCATCCTTAGGAAATCAATTGAACCTAAGCACAACTTACCATCCATAGATAGATGGGAAACAAAAAGAGTGAATTAGGTGTTGGAGGACATGCTTAGGATGTATGTTATGGATTAGTAGACCCATTGGGAAAAACACTTACCCTTAGTAGAATTCACTTACAATAATAGTTACCACATCTCGATCGGGATGCATCCTTATCAAGAATTATATGGGAGGGTTTGTTTTGAACAGACTTCAATAAAGTGGCCCTTCGAGATAGGATGTGTCTTAATAAGGGAGAATCACCTGATGATGTGCATGACTATAGTTGATAAATGAATTAATGAATTGAATTATATGTGTGGACTGAGATAATTGATTGATCAGTTCTTGCTTAAATGCTTACCCTTGATTGGTCAAGTCAAAGTATAGTAGGACAGCTACAACCTTAGCTTTGTGACTTGGGAGGACGCAACTGAGATGCGTCATAGCTTTCCGCATTTATTCTGAACTTCGGGACGAAGTTCTAAATAAGTAGGGGTGTATGTAGTGCCCCTAGACTACTATAGACATTGAGGGCACCTACTGAGTCACCCTACCGTTTGAAACATTAATAAAATAACCCTATCATTTTATTTTGAGTATATTTATGATTATGATTGATTGATATATGTGCATTTGGGTAGTTATTGTGAATGGACGATTTCATGTTGTTTAACGATTAACTTTGATATGAAAATTGTACACATGAATAATGCTTAACGACTAGCTGTATGGTGATTATGTATTTGGCGACGAAATGTATATTTGATAAGATGAAGGAGCAGTTTGAATAAATCATAAATGTTTAACAATGCTAGAGTTAGAAACCAGATGATGATTGTTGAGAACAGTGCTACTGATAATTTGTTGTGAGAAGTGTGGGTAGAAACAAGTGAGACGGTTCACCAATGGACACACAAAGGAACATGGAGGGTCGTAGAGTACGGGTAAATCACACACAGGGGAAGCGACGACGATGTCAACTTCCGACAAGAATACCACGCATGAGCAGATAAGCATTGATCCGCTTGCTCAAGAGGAATGCGTGAGGACGTACGAGGTGGGCCACGACGGAGCTGGTCACGTACGAGTTGAGGGGCGCGCAGTGAGAACGGACTCACTCCTCAGCGCCATTAGTCCCTAGATAGCATGTAGACGGAGGATGGATGGTAACGGTTCCTGAAATCCCTACAAAAGTTCCCGTAAGTCAAAACGGAAAGATGGTGGCAGAAGGGCCCGACGATGCGGTACCCTGTCGAGAACGGAAAGAATGGATGCAAGGACCCAACGATGAGGTACCATGCCAAGGAATGGAAACCATGGATGACTGGACCCGATGGAGTGGTGCCATGTCAAGGAATTAAAATTAAGGAACTAGGAGCCCAACGGCGTGGCACCGTGATCCTAGTGAGTTTGATTGTTAGATTAAACTGCATAAAAACTTAGGAGAATAACTCTAGATTATTACTTAGCAAATGCATAACAATAGCTTAGACATTTGCACATGAATAGTTATTTTGTTAAGCATTTAAAATAATAGAAATTATTATTTAGGAGCAAAATAGATTAGACACCTAGTCAACTAAAGCTAGGAGTTGATTAAAATATCTGGGGAACAAACTAGAGCAAACTTAGGGATGTAGGTGCACTTCCCAGAGAAACTGACACTTGGATAGGTGAGTGTTTTAATTAAATAAATAATTAAAAATATTTATTTATGCATGAAGCGACATGTGTCGCAGGAGATTTCCCTTTATAAGGAGGGCTTAAGGTATGGGTAAGGGGCCCATGATTTGGATGATTGTCGTAATTTTTGAATGCCTCAAAGACTTGCTGCTATCTAAGGGTTTGGCTGAGAAATCCTGGTGGGAGGGGAAGCCCAAGCTGGATTTCTGAAAAACGTGTGTGAGCTCTACGACCCAAAGCTCGGGGGAGGCCATGCGACTGAAAGCATGAGCCTATGGTTGGGTGGCGGAGCTAACGGTTGCTTCGCCTATGGTTAAACGAGCTTTGCTGGTTATGGTTATGGTTTGTTTTAATTTGCTAGTTTATTCATTTATTTAGTTTATTTATCCAGTCATTATGCTTCTAATCTCTTTTGTAGCAAGTGGTTGAGTTTCAGGTTAAACAGAAAAGACCCTAGAGGAGGGGCCCTACAGAGGGCATGCAAAAAACCATTGATTTGGTAAAGGTTAGAGGATCGATTGATTGTAGGACCTGAGCTGATTCAGGAGATGGAAGAACATGTGATTCATAGTAGACAACAGTTAAAGGAAGTTCAACATAGACAAAAGAGCTATGTTGATGCACATAGGGTTGAAAAAAATTATAAGGTGGGGGATGTAATTTCATACAAATTAGGATTAATAAAAAGTACCATCCGGTTTGGGAAAGGGACAAAGTTGTCACCACGATTCATAAGACCTTTTGAAAATTTGGAGAAAGGTGGACCCGTCACGTATCGTTTTGTGCTGCCACCCCATTTGCATAAAACTCATAATGTTTTTCATGTATCTATTTTACGACATTATCACTAGTACAAAATGAGAGATAAGTGACCAAGCGACCAAAAAAATTGGTCACCACAACTTTTTCAAGGGATAAATGACCAAAATTGAGAAATTTTAAGTGAATTGACTAAAAGTGACCAAGATAAATGACCAATTTAGTCACAGGATAAGAACTAAACTAAAAATGACCAAGATAAATGACCAATTTGGTCACGGGATAAGAACTAAAATAAAAATGACCACATAATAATTGGTCAGTTATGTGGTCAGTTTTAGTTGTGTCATTCCGACAATGGAAAATTATAATTTTGATAATGAATTTGTACAATTTACTAAATTTTAACATTAATAGTACACAACTTGGATTATTTTTCAATACATGTCTTCTAAGCCAGGGATCATTTATTTGAGGCCATCCTGATGCTTATTGTGTTAGATGATAGGAGAATCATTTAGATTCTCATTTAGGGGTTTCTCTACTAATTAGTGCCTTGGGCGTGGTGAGTTTATATCTAGATAATACATCATGTCTTACATATAGTTTATCAAGTGATATATGAGTTCTTCTACATGTGGTTGAGTCGAGTCTTAGTCGATATTTGTCATATTTTCCTTTTGGAATTGTCATGTCCTAAAGTTAGTGTCACTCCGTTCAGCTTGTTGTACTGGTTGTGTTCATATTTTTTTTGAACAAAACCATCGTCGTTTGACCAACTCGATAGTCTGTTAAAGTTTCGACAAGTTCATGTATTTTGTGTCATGTTAGCTAAAAATTGTCAATTTCACAACCTCCTTTAATTCTCCATATGCATTCATTCACCATGGTTCTCTTTGCACCTGAGTTCAAAAATCTTTAAAGTCCCCCTGGGTCCCTCCCTTACAAGAAATAACCAATATCCTCCATTTTGAAGAAAAAATAATTCCTCCATTTTTTTAAAAATCCCTTTGTTCCCATCTCCTTGAATAATAATAATAATAATAATAACACCCCATAATCGCAGCTAACCTCTTATCCTTTCACATATAAAATAAATAAATTATCAAAAACATGTTTTCCCTGTATCTTTTCACCCATATATAATATTAATATATTGTATAGTTATTATATATATTTATATAATTAATATTGCAAACGATAAAGTTGCAAACGGGAAAGCTAAGAATATGTATATATGGAAAAATAAAACATTAATATATAAACCCCAAACAACATATGTTAATATAAAATATATTTATAATATAATATTGTAAATAAAAAATAAAATAAAAACAAAATATTACATATAAATGTAAAGTATATTGTGCAAAAATAAAACTTTAATACATACATACCATATATGAGAATAACAATGTAAAATAAAATATAGTAGTAAAAAAACAATTTTCAATATTATAAATAAAATAAAATGAAATATAAAAACAACAATTTATAATATTAGAAATGAAATATTAAAAAGACATAAACATAAAGAAAAGCAAAACCCACATTGAAGGCTGAGTTATCCAAGGAAAACTTATTTTGGAACCTTGCATTTAGTTGGGCATCGACGAGTTTGGAGCAATATGCGACTAGGGTTAACCCTCGATCAATGGAGAAGTTGGTTTCTGAATTGCAGTGAACTCGGGATCGATTATGTGGATATTCAATGGAGTTACAACTTCATCACCAATGTGATAAGAGATCTAATTGGTGCCAAGATTTTCGTTTCGGCATGAGGGAATGTTTTTCTTTGTAATTGAGAGGCATTGTATAGCAGTTTCGTTCTGATATACATTAAACCCATATAATTCCTTTCATTCTATTTTTTTTGGATCTCCACATTAGTTTCTTTGGATATTCTATAGGATTTTCATATATTGTCAAACTCGACCAGTTAATGTCAATGCCCTAAATTTTGCAGGTACGGGTTTATGTTCTGAAGGGAATCTACAAGGAAGGAGCTCACAAGAAAAATTGAGGAGCTCAAAAGCATTTCCCAACACCACCAGAGCTCATGAATTAATTAATCAAAAATATGGGTCCATATTTTATGATTTGTATTTTTATCCTACCAAACCCTAAAATATCCAGAACAGATTTATCATTCTAAACCCATTCGTTGCCTTGAAGAGTTCATAGTGAATCAAATTGCAGCAGGAGAAGTTATCCAACACCCTTTCTCAGTTGTAAAGGAATCAATTGGTTGAAAGCAATATCGATGTCGGCTCTACTTCCATCAATGTTTTCATTAAAGATGGAGATCTCAAGCTCATTCAAGTTTCCGACAATGGCCATGGTATTCGAGTAAGTAATTGAATTCCTTCCCCCATTTTTGTTTACTCCAATGGAGATGAGTATTAATTACAAATTACTAATAAAATCATTGATGGCTTCAGTGTCAAGATGAATTTCAGATAGAAGCTCCATTGTGATATCCAATCTATGGTTACCATATACAAATTCGGATTTGGCACATTTTGGAGAAAGATCCTACTGGAAATCCATTTCGAAAAAAACATAGAAATATATATCTCACTATTACCAAAAAAACCAAATTCTTCCAAATTTTAGAAAATCTCCACAAATGTATATGTGCATCTTCTCCAACTAATACCCTTGTAATATCATAATGAATCTTGTTTCCTCTGGTCAATCCTATTTGAGATTGGTCAGACCATGGGAGTCATCATGTTGTAGTAATTTCCTTCCAAAGCAAGAATATTGGATTGATGTCTAGTTAAATTGCATTAACTGCCAATGTAGAAAGGGGAAAACAAGGCGTGAAATTGCTACTCGATCTTTAGCAGTGACTTTAGAACAAAGAAATTTTAGAACGTTTGAATGGAAATTTCAGGAGATCTGAGTTTTCTGAGCAAACTTGGACAATTTTTTTTGAAATTGGTTCTTCTTGTCAATGTTTTCTATGTGATTATTCTGATCCAACTATTACTCATATCAATAGTCAACTAGTTCAATATGTATATTAAGTTTGTTCTACATAATTGAATCACGTATGATACTTGAGTTATGGGTAATTAATCTGTAATACTGCACAACCATATATATAATGTCACTATGTAAATCCTGATACAACGTCGAATTAACAAGGGGGAGTGTTGTGAGATACTATTTAAGCCTAAAATACACTATTGTACTGCTTAAGCATACTGCTGTATTACTAAGTATACCATTGTACTACTAAGAAGTATGCAACTAAGAATGTTGTAAGCCCACTCTTTGTAAACACACTTTTTGTAAACATACCTTGTGCTAGTGGTTAGACATAGAGTATTACATACTAAGTAGCCATGCTGAATTATTATAAGTAGTTTCTAATGAATGACTACCTTAAATATTAATACAATGTAAATATTAAGTCAAGGTTTCCAAAACTAAGATTTACCATTAGTGGAACAAGCCAAAAGAGATACTACCATTATGAGGGATTGTCAAAAAGCAAATAATATGATATACATTGAAAAAGTATAATAAAATAGTAAAGCAATTAAATATAATTTAGCTAGCTTAATCATTATAGTAAGCAAAAGGTAGAAAATGACATAATTTTAAAAACAAAATAACCTAAATAATGATACAAATAAATGTATAATAAACTTGAGAAATTATAAATTATGAATTAAAGTAAAGTTATAGAAGTATTTAATTAATGTTTAATATACACTTTTTGTAAGCATACCTCGTGCTAGTGGTTAGACATGGAGTATTACATACTAAGTAGCCATGCTGAATTATTACAGGCTACAACTTACATTTTGACTATGAAGTGAGTACATTCTAGACATTAAAGGTCAATCACAATAGCAGTAGACCACTGAATAGCGAGGCATTGCAATGCAAAACCCATCGTCCATATTCTATAACCAGTTTCATAGCTTTTGTGATCATATCCAGTCAATGTGCAACAATCTCAAGGCTTCCATGCCGTATCGCCCCATTCCAATCGGTAATATAATTATTCTCATTCACTATTTATTAGATCCATTTAATCATTCACTCATTCTTATATTGTTTCAGGTTCCTCATTAAATTCATCCCTGGAGGGGTTAAACCGCCATTTAACATAAGAAAAAACTATAGCAAGTAGAATCCCTAGAATCGATGACAATCAATATGATCTCCTTCCAGGAGCTTCTTGGCCATTGCAATCAAATCTACAAAACAAACGAGGTTTCCCTTGCCGTTCTTGAGGATCAGCACAAATAATATGGCTCTGAACCAGGTAAGCTGAATGTTATAGGGTTTAAGATAATCTCACACATTTACTTGTCAAAACACGTGTAAGATAAAAGATAACCAAAATGTCTCATTATTTTGGGATAAAAATAGGTTAGAAGTTTTGTTGGAAATTGTTATTTTTCGCATTTTTGGGATTTTAGCAATTGGGATTGTCTATTTTAGACAAATTACCCAATTTTAAAACTACCCAGATCACTCAAATGGCCGAAATTGCTATTTGAACAATCCAAATTGAGATTTAGAAAAACATTGCTCAGTCGGGGGCGTTTTAATTATCCCTTATACAGCTACGTCAAAAGACATGAAAATGGGTAAGCTAAAATGAGCAATATTATTGTTTTATGTGCACGAACTTCCCAATGTTCTCTAACCAGCTTCGCGGCTTTTGCGATCATCTCCAATCAATGTGCAACAATCACAAGGCTTCCATGCCGTAGCGCCCCATTCCAATCGGTAATATAATTATTCTCATTCACAATTTATCAGATCCATTGAATCATTCACTCATTCTTATATTGTTTTAGGTTCCTCATTAAATTCATCCCTGGAGGGCTTAAACTGCCATTTAACATAAAAAAAAAACTAGCAAGTAGAAGCCCTAGAATCGATGACAATCGATACGATCTCCTTCCAGGAGCTTCTTGGCCATTGCAATCAGATCTACAAACAAATGAGGTTTCCCTTGCTGTTCTTGAGGATCGGCTCAAAGAATATGGATATGAACCAGGTAAGCTAAATGTTGTAGGGTTTATGATAATCTCACACATTTACTTGTCAAAAGACGCTCAGGATAAAAGACAACCAAAATTCCCAGCCTTTTGGGTGATTTTGGGATAAAAACTGGTTAAAATTTTTGCTAGAAATTCTTATTTTAGCATTTTTGGGATTTTAGCAATTGGGATTGTCTATTCTAGACTACTTGCCCAATTTTAAAACTACCCAGATCACCCAAATTGCTATCTGAACACTCCAAAATACGATTTGGGCAAAAATTTCTCTGCTTAACCCTTATACAGCTCCGTCAAAACACATGAAAATGGGTAAGCTAAAATGAGCACTATTATTGTTTTTATGTGCACGACCTTCACAATGTTCTCTACATTTTACAAAATGCCGTGAAATTTTTAATCATGTATGCATTTTATTAATTTTCAGGCTCAAACCCATTTCTTTTTGTTTTATTAATCTTTTTACATGCCTTGATAGGTTGCAATGCAAAGACCAAAATTCCTTCAACTTACGTCTCAGATCAAAGAGGTATCTATCCCACCAAAATTGTCTGGCCTCATTGTCTAATACCTTTAAAACTCATGCCATGCCAATGTGACACAATCCCATTGTTCCATTCGCCAAATTGCAATAGTAATTAGTGATTTACTAATTGGGTATGTTGAAACCCAATAATTCTTTTATCCTCGTGTTTTTTGAAGTGCTTTCATGAACATGCCAGGAGGGGCTGGATCAGAAATGGAAGGTTTCCTTTGTCTTAGGTGCAAGGTTGAAGGGAGATCTATTTCATCAAAACTCACTTGGGACTTGCACCTGGCTTATCTTTTTGAAACTTTTGCAGTGTGGGTGGGGTATATCAAAGCAAGAATGGAATCTTGGTGGACGACTTGTGAATAATGGCTATTGGAAATTCTTAGCCCATTTTATCATTATGAATTTAGAATATTCTCTGCATCCTTTAAAACATTGTATACATGAATGTTTATACAACTAGATTAGAGAAAACCCCCAGTTTCATAGGACTTTATGGTTTTGAGCCCTTGCTGTTGTATGCATTATATGATGTATTTTGAAGGCCAGTTCTACTTAAATGAATGGGTAAGTTAAAAGCTAAAACCCAAATTTTATCAGGATTTTCATGGTTCTAGATTTACAATATTTCATGCATTTACAACACATTATGAAATCCGACACTGCATATGTAATTGGGTAACACCTGCCATTAGGGGAAATTTATAGTGGTGATGAGCCTTCACCTTCCGACTTAAGAAGTCCAAGAACATATAGTGTTTCAGAGCTAGATTCGTCTTTGAATCATTCCTTTGCTATTCAAACCATGTCTAAAGAATTAAATTACAGGACAAGAGCATGAGCTGTGTCTTTTGTCTTCTGCACTAGTATCTATGATCAATTGCAACATAATGTTCATCAAGATGATTTCATGTATCCTTTTTTATTAGATCTACAATATTCAGTTTTAATTCAATGCATTATGGAATTTAACTTCCAGGTTTCTTACTAGTTAAGGTCCTAGTTCTAATAATATTTCCTGAAGATATAGTTGTCTAAATCGAATACGTTGCAAAAAAACAAATATTCTTTTTCATTTGTTTTAAAGCTATTGTTTAGAATGTTTCTTGTTTGTTGCAAGATCAAGAGCATTGGTTCTCTTCATATAGTAGCTATTCAAACCATGTCTCAAGAATTAAATTACAGGACAGGAGCATGAGCTGCGTCTTTTGTCTTCTGCCACAGTATCTATGAGGGATTGCAGCATAATGTTAATCAAGATGATTTCATGTATCCTTTTTTATTAGGTCTACAATATTCAGTTTTAATTCAATGCATTATGGAATTTAACTTCCAGGTTTCTTACAAGTTTTGGTCCTAGTTCTAATCATATTTCCTGAAGATATAATTGTCTAAATCGAATATGTTGCAAAAAATCAAATATTCTTTTTAATTTGTTTTAAAGCTATTGTTTAGAATGTTTCTTGTTTGTTGCAAGATCAAGAGCACCTGTTCTCTTCATATAGTATCTAAAGGTAATCAAACAACTGAGGAGTCCAGAACTTATTTGAATTATACCCATCTTATTATAACCAAAAATTTATTTCCAAGGGAAAAATATTCACAACCTCTTCATGATCAAATTCCCTTGTGGCATTAAATAATATCAATGGCATCTTGTTGGAACTGCAATATGACAGGCTACTTTTCATTTGGTACTAGAAATAAGAAGTTTTTTTGAACCCCAAGCATTAGTTCATTACTAGATAATATTTACTATTTATCATAGTAGCAATTTTCGAATACAAATTTAATTACAATCTGATATGGAAAGAATAATTCATTTTTAAAAAATTACATTACTCTATATTTATGGATGTTCTATATCTTCCTTTTAAATTTTTTTTTTTTAGGTTTGTGGGTTGTTTGTTTATTGGGTTGATGAGTCAATGGGTATCGACCATCAAATACATTATTTGAGGTATATTATCAAAGACAATCAAAATTACTTGACCATATTGTATCCATATTGGCATCTTGTATGGAAAAGTCACTGAATTTTGTATTCCTGTCGAAGACTCATACAACAAAGGCCAATACATCCAAATCTTGCAACTATGGTATTTAGTATTTAGTTCTTATATTAACAAAATTGATCTTTCCTTGAAAATTATGTCAAGCATGACCAGGCCCAATATATGAATCTATATCTATATATCCTTGAATGTTTAAGACATGTTTCATTTAATTATTCCTTTTGTCAACTTTGAAGTTCACTATTTTCACTACACCTTTTCAGTTCTGAAACGATATGTATCAGGTATTTGTAAAAGTAGCTTTGTTGATTGAAGACTTGAAAGAATTTTTGACAAAAAAAAATGTAATCCACTATAGATGCAAATGGTTTTCTATTAAATTTAGACATTATTTAAATTCTTAACATCCTTAGGTTAGAGGATTCTATAATCTGATAGGACCTTGGTATTTTAGAAGCATTCCTTGCCACTTTGGCTGGTGAAGGTCCATGAATGATTTATCATTTTCCCTGTCTCTGATCTTATTGCGCTTTGATTTTCTCAATTGTGAGCATCAATCTCATTCATTAAAAATGTGCTCTACAGCTAGCAAAGAAAATTACAGTTCTAAGTATCCTTCTATACAATTTATCTTGTGTAATGCTCAATTAAATGCATATTAATGTTGTAAGAACATTCTTTGTATTAATAATAGACAAAATGAAGCACTGCATTATTTTTTATCCCTACTTTTCTATGCATATAGTCAAAAGAGAAAATGTCAAGATAAGGAGCTACCTTTTGATCACCTGAATTTCCCATATTTCTCGTCCAAATCACATCCTTCAAGTAATACCTACCAAAAATCTTCAGGTTATTTGAATTTTGGGTATCCTTTTAGGTGCTTGCTGAAATTCCTTTTACAGAAGCTCACTTTGAACCTAATATTCAATTATTCCATAGTAACAGGGATTCCATTTGACATGAGAATTGTTTAAGACTATGATACGGACTTTGGTAGCAAAGGATTTACAAGAAGTGGAGACAAGTGGAGAGGGAACGACTGGAGATTACATATTTATACCGATTAGCAAAGTTGGATATGACAAGACACCATCATGGTTAATGGATCTGGCATCGTGGGCGGTAACAGTTCTTTATAATTTATTCATGTTACTTGATTCAGGCTCAAGATTGCCCTTCTAAATTATTTTCACATGCACTGGATTCTTCTTCTATGGTACCATAAAAATGCTTTTGATCCTTACTACTAAAACCGAAAGCCCAATTGTTTTGTTTTATTGCTTTTGTTTAAAGTTGCCTCCCAATATTTGTTTCTATAAGTTTAGAAGGAAAATAGTGATTTCCATGGTATATGTCTGAAAATTTTCTCCAAGCTTTTTATGGTAGCTATGGAATCTACATCTAGGAAAGACTATTATTTCAATTCACACCATATGAGAATAGATGGATGATCTACTAGCTGTAAGTATCGAAATCCAAATTATTTGAACATGCTTAACCATCTTTGCTTCTACCAATCAGAGGTCTTTCCAAAGCTCAACAAGATCCTTTTTTTAGATGATGATGTTGTAGTGAAAAGGGATTTGACTGCTCTTTTGGGTATTTACTTGCATGGTAAGGTAAGTGGTGCAGTGGAAACATGTGGGGAAACCTTCTATCAACTTGATAAATATCTGAATTTCGCAAATCCTCTTATTGTAAGGGACTCTGACCCAAATTCCTGTGCATGGGCATATGGCATGAATATATTTGACTTGCAAGAATTGAAAAAGTAGAACATGACATGGATCTACCATAAATGGCAGAATCAGGTGAGTCTACACTGACATTTTTCTTTTAGTATCATGGTCCTTTATTTGTGGTTTCTTAAATGAAGTGATATTAGCATTTGGTTTTGTTTTAAAAAGACTTTGTTACGTTTGATGATTTTTATCTTAAAACTAGAACAAATAGTTATGGAAGCTGGGCAGCCTACCACTTGGAATATTAACCTTTTACAACCTTACTTATGCACTAGATAAGCCTTGGCATCTTCTAGGACTTGGTTTATACTTATAATCCTAGTGTTATTCGGATGGATATTGCACTAGAAACAATGATACATTACAATGGCAACATGAAACCATGGCTTGAAATTGGCATTGCAAAATACAAACAATATTGGACCAAGTATGTGAAATATGACCACATATTCTTGTAGCAGTGCAACCTTGGTGAGTGAGTACATATGGCAGTTTAGTGTACATATTGTATTGGACCATCGAGTACTCCCTATAATTGCTAGCCATAGAAATTGCAGCAATCATAATTGGAGTAGTTGAGCAGAGATGTGATTCTTTTGTTTTTGTTGGTTGGAGACTCAGCGGGGTGGATTGAATAGTCTAAAAAATATCACTGAAATAATACTCTCCTATCTACTGTTTTCAGTAGATCTAAATGTAGCAGATCCCATAATCCTTTGAAATATTCAATAGGTAGGCCATCGTGCTAGAATGTGAGAACTGCTACATAACAAAAGTTTCACAGTCAGATTAAAAAAATATTGTTTCTCGTTGAAGGTTTTGTTTTGATCATGCACACTTAATAACTTCTTGTCCAACAAGGAGTTTGTTTTGAGCATGGACACTTGACAGCTTCTTATCCAATGAGGACTTCCAAGCACACCTATTAGAGGATTTCTGTGTCTGATCACACTGCGTGGAACCTGTAAAGGATCATGAGGGTCCTTAGCACGTTTGAAATGTCTCTATTACACCCCCTAAGGAGAAGAGATGCCATTGACCCAGCAGTGGTAAAGGAGGTTCCTCCCTTGCAGCCACCAGTATACCTTGATGATGTCTCCCGGAAGAGCATCATATGGCATAGAAGATGGTCCAATCGAATCGGGAAAGTGACCCAGTTTCCTTGGTCAAGGGTGATAAAATACAAGCAGGACCGTCGAAGGCTCCATCTTTCTTCTCAAAGCAGTCTGAAACTGCCGAGAAGGGCTCGATTGAAATAAAAAATGAAAGTAAAGGATAAGTAGTTCTTGAGACAGTATGGTCCTCCAATCCGGAAATTAGAAGATGGTTGTCCCTTCCTGAGCCCAGTTTTTAGACAAAATGTGGAGCAAAATTTGAATGGAGAAATTATGAAGACTCTTTTGATTAAATGACTGCCCTGGTATAGCCGCAACGAATGTAATTTTTAGCATTACAGAATAAACATTTATTTATTTTCTGTAAGTTAAAAATAAAGCACAACAGAATGTAGCCTTGTGATAAAAAAACCACACTTTGTTATGAAAAATAGACAAAACATTATGATTTGTGCCCAAATTACAAAAGATAAGATAAAGCTCACTACTTTTAAAAATAGGGGGGAAGCCCAATACTTAAAAAGGGATGGGGCTCACACTGCCAGACCTAAAAAATCCATGAGATAAGTTTTCCTTCGCATTTTATTTATGGACGCTATCAGTGACTCTCAAATGGTTCGATTGGGCTCTAACGACCCATAGAAAGTAGAACGTAAAGAGACACCATTTTTATGTTGCTGCGGCATTCAACTGCACAAGAAAAACTATATTGTCCATGGGATTTGACCTCTTGACCTTCAGCAGATAGATCATTCATAAAGATCTATCACACAAGTCTGTAAGAAAACCCAATCTAAACCCAAAACCACAACTTGACAAGATGCAATCCTATCAAAAGAGGCTTGGAGTCGCCATCTAATTCTATATGTCTCCATGTATTTCTCATATTGATTGATTGTTTGTGAATTTTCTTGGGCAAGTTCAGTGTAGTTTACTAATACTTTTTTATTAAGGAGATCGGGTTCAATACACATAGAGATCATTTATCCCTTCTAAGCTAATCGTGAGGAAATTCCGAGGATAAGAATTCCTAGCATTTTTCTCAGTTTGTTTTTCTCCAAAATCCCTAATCCACATGAAATCCATATTGGGTAGAGCTGCTTGTGACCTACTTCTGAATGCTATAAATATGTGTATGTTGGCAGTCATTGTTTGAGATTTGGAGGCAAATATCCTTGAGATCATTATTTCCAGAGTGCTCCTCCTCTATACCATTCCAGTCACCAATATTCAATTGTTCTTCTTCAAATTTGTGTCTAGAATAAGACTCACCGCGTTTTTACTACGAGGAGTTGAGTGGATACCTACAAAACCTAGTGTGTGGATTTTAGTGGTTACACAAACATAGAGACTTGGAGATTGCTCCACTTTCTTGCTTGTAACTAGTAGACTATGTTTTGGTGAAGATTACATGTTGTTTGGAAAAGACCGTGTGGGAAATATCAAATCTCATGGATTGATATTGTGACTTGTGTACATTGCAATCACATATTGTTGGGGTGACTTGGAAAGAAGAACATCCCTTCTGTCATAAGTGTCAGACTCTCACATTCAGCAGTGGTTTTACTATATCAAGACTGAACGCTCGATTTTGTAGCGAATGTAGCTACCGCTATACCTCCAGTGGAATGAATTTTTGCATGCCCGTAGCCAAGTATATTGTTAAGGAAGCATGATGTATTTCGTATAAAGGTTATCCTCAAGTCTATAAGCATGGAATATTTCACATCATCTTGACTGGCTCAAGTCCAAAAACACTTTGAGTGGCACTTGTTTCCAGTAGCCAGCTTGTAGACCCAGGCGTACCGAGAATGATAAAAATTTAACAAAGTGGTGTGTCCCAAGCATGGCTGGAGGATGTCATTTAATAAAGTGGTGTGTCCCAAGGATGGGTGGAGGATGTCATTGCAGAAACACTAAAAAAATAATTAGTGGACGGAACTCGACTTAGGCAGGGAATTAAGTTAAAAAAAAGTTGCTTTTTAACGAAGATTAACATAAAACACTTATAAAATTATTATATAAACTCAAATAATTTATAATAATTTTAAATAAGTATTTAAACCTTTGGGTAATATTTTGGTAAAAGGTGATGTCTATTTTTCCAAACAAACAATGGTAAGCTAGAGATTTGACTTGATGGGAATTTGACGAGATGGGAAAAATGGAGAATTTGGACACAAAATAATTTAAGGTACAAACAAGCTTGGTAAAATTTGTGCATTTTGGCAAAAGTTCAAAAATTTTGACGGGGAAGACTTTGCTAATAATAGTATGCATCCAGTGTTCATATGGTGTTAGATTTATTGTTTGAAAGAGAATACCTATCTTTGAAAGGGAACACGGTGATCAATTTTCTGTTCGAGTTAAAAGCAAAGAAACAACTTCAAAGTTCAAAGCTAGTTCTTGTGTGATTAAAAGAAGGTTTTCCGACATGAAAACTAAGTCCATCTTCATTCACACTTTCTCATTTTGATTATTATATATTTCTTTGCTTGATCATCCTAGAGGGGCTTAACCATCTATTATGGCTTGACTTTAAAAGTGTTGCAATCTGTCAATCAATGCATTGAATTTTTCAAGTTGAGTGTTCTTTAGAGAAATTGTAATTCCAATGTAAGAAAGTATAAGCACCCATTTTCCATAATTTGGAAAGATGGTGTTAACTATTGGAAATTTTATTCTCATATCAATCCATACGGAATTCTATTTAAGGGTGCTAGCTCAATGGTAGAGCACCTGCCTTATAGGAAGGAGGTTGGTGGTTCGATTCCACCGTGCCCTATTTATATTCTGAAACCACTAAAAAGAGATAAATGACTAAAAAAATGACCAAAATTTGCATATAAACGACCACCATTACAACATGAGATATAAGTGACAAAAAAAATGACCAAAATATGCATATAAATGACCACTTTTGAGTTAGCGATCGCTGATAGCAAATTAGCGGTCATTTATCACGTGACCATTAATGACCAAATATATTACCAAATTAATGACCAAATATATGACCACAAGATAAGCTATAAATGACCAAGCTAAATATGAACACATTTTTGGTAGCGTGATATATGGCCACTAATTTGCTACCAGCGGTCACCAACTCAAAAGTGGTCATTTATATGTGGATTTTGGTCATTTTTTTGGTCACTTATCTCTCATTTTGTACTAGTGTATATAGCTGACAAGTCTCATAAAATAAGTGGGAAGGAACTGCAGGTTTTTTACAAGGGGACCATTAAGGTCGAACCATTACATATATTGGACCACCGGGTTAGACAACTTAGACACCGTTTGGTGGACCATGTTAAGTTCCAGTGGGACAAGTATAGCCTAGGTTCTTCTACCTTGGAGGACACAGAGACCATGCATTGTCATTTTCCCTTAATATTTTGAGTATAAATCTGGGACGAGGTTTCTCGGAGGGTGGGTGTATGTAATGCCCCTTTTGACTTTCTCCCCTAAACTATCATTACATGTTTGTATTTTCTTATTACTGTGGAACTTTGTTAGTTTGATGACACTATGGACATATGGATTTATTATTTTGCAGAATATATGTGTGTGTGTGTGTGTGTGTGTGATTTTAATAATATGAATTATGTTCATGTTTTGGTTATGTCTCTAGCATGCAAATTTAATAGATGATGGGTACTTGGATACCAAGTTAAAGTTATATGTTGAATGGATGGATATGATACCAGGTTCTTGGTACATAGAAAAATGATTTGCATTATTGTTCATTATTAATGAAATATGTATACATGTTAATGATTGCACGATATTTCTCGATCTTGTGGTTGGAGACTAAGCTACATGTTAAAAGAGATAAGTGGTAATTGGGTCCTATAAGGTAGAAGTACATCGGGGACATGAATTCCAAAGATAAATGGTATGGAAGTGATGGATTATTTTTTAGCATAAGTATTCGTTTATTATCATGGTGTATGTGTAGGTGTAGGGTTTAAGGAAACACAACCACCCAAATTGGTTATTCGATGACAAAAATTGAGTACCATATTCGGAACATTGTCACTATGTTGATGTAGACATAGTCCCTTGTTCCATAGTGGGGTGGAGGCATTACCCAATGTTTATCCTCTGAAACCCGAAGTCATGGGAGGGATGTGCTATGGAATGCTCCCCAAGGTGTGTGATGCATTAGAGAAACTTTGAGGTCTAAAATAGGCCTCCTAATGAAAATAATAAAATAATAGTTAAAATAATATTTATGATTTTTTGAGGAAAAGAGAAAAAAACTACATTTTTTCTTCACATTTTCAACATATCTCCCTACCTCTTTACTAAAATTTCGATCTGGAGCACTCATTGGATGCAGAATTAGATTCTGCATCGAATGAGTACCCACAAGGCATACTTTTGAGGTACCCCACCCCACGAAAAGAAAAAAATACATTTAAAAAATGTGTTACTTTGAAGTAACATGTTTTTTTATGCAGTTGTCATTTTTTGTGGGGTGGGGTGCCTCAAAAGTGTGTCGTGTGGGTACTCGTTGGATGCAGAATTTAATTCGACATCCAATAAGTGCTCGTGCTAAAAAATTTAGTAAAACAATAGGGAAATATGTTGAAAATACAAATTTAAAAAGTAGATTCTTTAATGTCAAACATGACATGTCAATCATTATGGTTGACTCTTTTCTTGAAATTCTATTAGTTCTTGAATTCAATGGATCTTTTTCTTTTGAGGTGGCTCGTTTTCTTACGAGGTGGCTCGTATTCTTATTAGGCCCATTTTAGACCCCAAATTTTCTCTAATTGATGACTAGTCCGTGCCTTCTAGGGAAGTTTGGTCGATGTAGTTGACACTTCCACTTATAGGTTCTAATTGGAGTTAGGTCGTGTAGTTAATGCTCCAGGGTAGTGCAGCAGAGGAAGGATAGGATGTGGAAGTTAGTTGTGAATTAGATAGAAGGAAATAGGTATATAGGAATGTCGTGGAATTTTTAGAGGGAAACATAATTTACCCTATGTGTTGAAACCTTTACTTGATTCTTGTGTTGTAACTCCGTATATTATGTTTTTGTCATAGATTATTATGGTTTGAGTTAGTGGCTAGACATTGCAAATTCATGTTTAAGTATGCATTAGTAGATAGTAACTTGTGTGAATATGTGTGATGTGTGGTTGAGTACTATTGGTGTACCTACATAATGTATGTAAGCATTAGCTACGCTTACATAACTCGTCTACATATGTTGTATGAATTATCTATTATACTATTAAAATTGGGCTTTGATGTTTTGTAATTGTGACTAGTTACATTATAAATGTTATTACTTATTAAGTTATAAATTGATACAATTTCATCAAATTATTAATGAAAAGTTTAGTTGTGATTAAGGTTAATTATTAGTTGCGGTCATCACTAAATAAAGGTTAATTATTGATTAATTGGACTATTATTAACTTGGTCAATAAATATTAAATAGGTTTAATTGTAACTAAGTTTTGAATATTGATTGTTGGGTGTAATCATTAAATAAATGATAAGTCGATTCTGGAAGGGTATTAATTAAATTACAAATTAAGTTTTAACTATAATAAAATATATGATGCCAAATTAATGTCGTGTACACTATTAACAATAAATTGTCATGTCAATCTTATGATGAATTACATTGTTATTAAAAATATGTGGAATCATATCATTATTTAATAACTATGTTAAATTGTTATTTAATAATAATTGTTATGTTCAAATTATGATGAAGTTGTATTATTAAATAAAATTTATGTCTGAATCTATGTGGAGATTGACGATGGTCCTTTAAATTATGTTGAAATATATAGTTTAATAATAACTTGATATGTCATAAATCATGATTTAGTTATAATATTAAAATATAATTATGTCAGACTTGATATGGATATTGATGGTGGTCCTCATTTTAATGATATTTAAATATTTCTTGTGAACCATGTCCATGATATTAAATAAAATATAAAGATTATATTTTATTGTTTGAAAAATGAATGTGACCTATTCGAGTCTAAGGAATCTATTAGGAAGGTGGTTGTGGCATTAATAAACAAATAGGGACAGTAAAGGCTTAGGGGATGGAGTTAGTGAAGGGAGGATATAGATATGGGGAGATGGATTTTGGAGGGGGTCATTCTAGAACTTGAGAAATTCAGTAGAGGAGGTCTAAAATTTTGTTAAGGGGGATATGCATAACTAGTTTGAATTTGCACTCAGGTTTTAGGCTCGAGGGGTCTAAGAAACATAGATTCTTGGAGCTAGGAAGTCGGCGAGTCTTTCCTAGTTTGTAGGGTGGAAAACGGATTTGGCTGATTGAGTTTTCTGAAGATCTAGAGGGGGCTAGGATCTGCTATCCTCTAGGTATTTTACTTATATGAAATTTCAATTTTTATATTTAGAAATTAGTATAAACTGTTGAAAATAAATATAGTTAGAACTGCTAAGAAATTTATATTGCTTATAAATGTTCATATTTGATTTCTACCTGTTGGAAATGTTATCTATATCACAAACAAAATTTTTAAAAAACCACTGAATCAATCATAAAGACTTGGAACATAATAACTTAGAACAAATTTTAAAGTGTTAGATTTACATTAAAATAAACTAAGGACCTGGGGAGGTCCTTACATTTTCTTTTAGTCAAAAAGACGAGGATACCTATTAGAGGTAGTTATGGTTTTTCAAGAATGTTTTTATTTTGTTTCTAATGTTTATGTGTACTAGATTTTATTTCCATTTTGATTCATCCAATTCCTATAGAGACCGTGGCTCCTTTCTCCTCCCGCGTAGTTAAGAAAAAAGTAATTTTTAATTTTACATAACATGTTTACAAATACCTAGTAAATCAAGATGCACAATGTTCACTTATCCAATAATTTAAAACTTAATCAATTTCGGGGTATAACACTTTGCAAATCACATTTTATAGAAAGTTTACAAGAAGAAGCTCCATCAAAGAAAAATATCCTCCATATCACCAAAACCCCTCCATTAAAAATGAGTTCAAGAGTATTTTTTATAAAGAATAAGAATGACTCTTGGTTTTCCAATGGAATTTGGCCTTCTAGGTGACTCTTGGCCTCCGTCCTTGACTTTTCAAGTCGATCATGCATTTGAATTTTTATTATGATAAACGTATTACATTTATTTTGCATAAACCTTCTCTAGTATTTGTCATATTCCTCATTTTCCTTATTCAAGATGTCTTTGAGGAAAATATTCAAATGGTGACAATCATTTGTCCATGAAAATGATTTTTCATAATAAATAAAGACTTATCCTTTTCTAGTACTACTACAACCCTTCATTCTTTATCAATTGGTTGTATATTGGTAGGTATCCTTTTCCCATGGTTCCTAGCATATGTATCTCTATTGCTCTCCCTTTAGTGTCCATCGATCCATCTCAACACCAATACTTGCGTAACATTGCAACAAGGTACATAAGTTATGGATATATGTAATTCAAGTCACACTTTATAAATTTTAATCCCCTCTAAATTGATTGATGAATTAATAAGGTTTTGAAGTTTACTTCCCTGAGTCCAATGACCTTCATTGCTTTTGTTTGTGGTACCAAGTCTTTGGGTTGTTCGACAACTCAACTTGGTCCTTTTTGGCCATCAAGAATATGCCCCTCTTTTGATTCAAAATTTTAGAACCTTTTAGCATATAATATTAAAACACTTATAACAAAACAATTGTATACATATCTATGACATTTCCAATGGTATAAAGAATTCCCAAAATAAAGGTTGGAGTCAAAATTTCTGACCAAAATTGTGAGTTCACATTTCACAGTGTCAACCAAAATGGAGCTAATGCGTCGAAATGTCCGCCCATTATGGCCTAAACCTATGAAATGTCATCCAAATTAGGACATGTTTCTCCAACATTTTGATTTAATTCAAACATGTTTATCTAACATATTGTCCCAATCAACACATATTTATTTGACATTTCAGAGCAAAATTAAGGTTTCTCTTTGTTGGGCCCTAGAATTGTCCCTTTTTTACCACACTTATTTCATCATTTTTCCTTGTTACACCCTATTTCCATGAACCATATATATGCCTTTCTTCTAGATCAATCAAGAATCCTGACAAGGTATAATTCGTTATTGCTTCATTTATTTAATGCCTAAGATTGTTATGGTTATGAATTCTAACCTTTGATTTATGCTAACTTGTGTTGATTTCATTAAGTCAAAATCAAAGCAGAGGTATGTCCGCCCATTATGGCCTAAACCTATGAAATGTCATCCAAATTAGGACATGTTTCTCCAACATTTTGATTTAATTCAAACATGTTTATCTAACATATTGTCCCAATCAACACATATTTATTTGACATTTCAGAGCAAAATTAAGGTTTCTCTTTGTTGGGCCCTAGAATTGTCCCTTTTTTACCACACTTATTTCATCATTTTGCCTTGTTACACCCTATTTCCATGAACCATATATATGCCTTTCTTCTAGATCAATCAAGAATCCTGACAAGGTATAATTCGTTATTGCTTCATTTATTTAATGCCTAAGATTGTTATGGTTATGAATTCTAACCTTTGATTTATGCTAACTTGTGTTGATTTCATTAAGTCAAAATCAAAGCAGAGGTGTATCAGCCGCAATACCTTGGGGAAAGAATCATATGTGGTGCCAGTTGTTAATCTTCAGATTTAGTTCCTCATATTAATAGGGACAATGCACCTTTCCACGTGAAGCTGTAACAAGACTTCGTTGAAACAAAGCATTGTTGCAACAGACAGAATGCCTCCCAATTGATTAATCTGTTGATCCATTGACTGCTAGAGTAACAACATCCTTTATGTCCAACGGAATCACTCAATACGGCTGTAATAGTTTAGTTGTAACTCCGCAGCATGAAGATCGTAGATATTCATTGCTGCATGAAATTAGTGGATCACGAATTGTACTTTGCATACACCCCAGCAAAGAATAAGAGAACCAAAGTTGTTACAACAGCATCAGTATGCAATTAATACGAGCCATCAGAAGTTGTGAAGAGAAGAAGGACTCGATCTATTGTAGTAGCAGAGACAGCACGGGAAAATAGATCAAATATCAAATTACCCATAGTAGAAGCAGCATGTATAACAAGGGTAGGCATAGAAATTCCTATTTTAAACCCCAAGACACCTGTTGTCACACAAGAACCTATTGTGAAGGAGACCCAAATTGAAAATATCATTTTTGAAAATGAGTTGTTAAAGGAGGAAGTGCAAATGCTTCGAAATGAATTGGAGACATGGAAGGAAGTGACTGGGAAAAAGGCAGAAAAGAATTTGAATATGTTAGTAGAGGCTGCAAATTTGTTGGAAAATTCATCTCCTATTTTGGGAAATGAGGAACAAGGAGAAATGGTATTCCGAGAATGTGGAGACATATTCTTTTCAGCAGGACATAGAGTTATAGTGTTTGGAAGGGTAGCACAAAGTCCTGCACAGACATAGCAAGAAGGAAAAAAAGCACCGGAAATGGGGCTGATGGAGGGGAATGAGCCAGAAATTGATATAATCCCTAATGAAGATTTAGGAGAAGATGAAGCAATGCAGTCCTAACCATCAGGAAATACTGAATTATTCCAGGACCAGTCTCATAAGTGAGAAGAACTTGAGGTAACTCAAGAACAACCTCAACAATTTGAAGAAATCAAGAAGCAGGATGTTCTTACACAAGAACCAGAATCCTTGAAAATGTTTAGTTAAGTTGAAACCCAAACAACAATTGCTGGCATTGAGGTACAGGGGAAAGATGTTGTTACACAAGAACCAGTGTCTTCAAAAATGTTTGCTGAAATTGTAACTCAAACTAAGGTGGCTGAGGTTGAAGTGGAGAGAAAGGATGCTGCCACACAAGAACCAACATTACCAGAATCAATTGTTGAGATTGCAACACAAACATAGGCCATTGCAACACTGATGGAAGCTGAAGCTATTACACTGCCAATTCAAAATAAGGAAGATGGTACAGTTTGTGACAAGGTAGGAATGCAATTCTCTTAGGAAATTTTTGATTTAGACTCTGATGATGAGAAAGATGTGGAGGATAGGAGGATTCAACGGTTGGAGAAAAATATTTTCTTGCTAAAGCTCGAGCTAGATAAATGGAAGAAATATATTGCTCAGCGTAGGGAAGGGACGGTCCCTCTCCATGAACATAGAAACACTACCAAGGAACTGAGAGATAAATGGGCTGAGGAATTGTTCTTCCAAAAAATCCAGTAGGAAAATGTTCAAAAATATTTGGCAAAGTTGAAGAAATTCAAGTCCATGCAACAAGAGAAGGACCAAATGTATATTCTTTCTCAGGAATTGCTGAGTTACAGGGCTCCATCCCATTCTTACCCTGTCTTTATTTATGAACATACAACTTTATTCAAGATGAGGGCATTGAAAGAAGGGAGATCATTTAAGCTAGCAACAGTGTCCCAATTTTTAGAAACTTTCCTAGAAAGTGATTTTGAGGAGAAAAACTTGTTGTGTGAATTATATTTACATGATAAAGCCTATTATACTAACTCTCATTCTAATCATGTGCCCCATTTTGGGGATGTTGAGATGAGAGCGTTTGCTTATTTTGTCATCAACCATGTAAAATGGCGAGATGCTTTCCAAACTAACACAAAGAATGAGGATAATGCCACTCTCTGGATTAGAAATGAACCTCGGCTTCCAATAGGACTCATGGCAAGGCATGCAAAGTCTCTTGAGTTTCCTAAGATTGTTCAGCACTTGGAAAATCTGCAAGGGAGAATCATCACTACCCGTGTCTAGATAATTTCTAACAATCAACAGTATGCCCTGAAGGGTAGTGAGTATAGATGGTTATATTCCTCCCCATCTTTGAAGGAAGGGGATCCATATTCTTTTGAGAATTTCAAGCAAGATTTAACGAGGGTGCCTGGGTGTGTGCAATGCATGAAAATGTGTGGCCTTGGTGGCTTGGGATAAGATTCAGGTTTCCCCTCATATGGCTACCTATGAGTCCTTACAGAAACATCTACGTTTTGACTAAAGAGGAGGAGAAGCAGTGCTGGGAGAAGTGGACTACCTGTTATGGATTTGTGCATTATGGGGAACCACCGGAACTTGCCTAAAATCTTACCTATCTTCACAAGTACAGTTTGGATTCAGATTCAGACTAGTGGAAGTTGTTGCACGAGGACATGCAATTGGATAGTTGGGGGGAAATGTCAGGCCCGGGAATTGTCCCTTTTTTACCACACTTATTTCATCATTTTTCCCTATTACACCCTATTTCCATGAACCATATATATTCCTTTCTTCAAGATCAATTAAGAATCCTGACAAGGTATAATTCATTATTGCTTCATTTATTTAATGCCTAAGAGTGGTATGGTTATGAATTCTAGCTTTTGATTTATGCTAACTTGTGTTGATTTCATTAAGTCAAGATCAAAGCACAGGTGTATCAGCCGCAATGTGTTCGGAAAGAATCATACGTGGTGCCGGTTTTTACTCTTCAAATTTAGTTCCTCATATTAATAGGGATAGCGCACCTTTCCACGTGAAGTTGTAACAGGACTTCGCTAAAATAGAGCATTGCTGCAACAGACAAGATGCCTCCCAATTGATTAATATGTTGATCCACTGACTGCCAAAGTAACAACATCCTTCATGTCCAATGGCCTCATTCAATACGGCTCTAACAGTTCAGTTGTAACTCCGCAGCATGAAGATCAGAGATCTTCATTGCTGCGCGAAATTAGTGGATCACGAATTGTACTTTGCATGTATAAATATGGGAAGGCTTTTAGAGTCTGGGGTTGGTTAATTATCATTTTGTATGGGGTGTAACAGAGAGCTGAGACTGTGGATTGCCATCTTTAATATAAAGAGCAGAGCTCTTCATATTTATGTGTCTTAATTTGTGGTAGTTCATGGCGTCTCTGTTAGAAGGCCAGGTCCCACCTTCTCACAGATATTATCGAGTTAAGTAGGTAGTTTAATTTTATTTATGTTATGTAGTGTGGAATTGCATTAGATGCATTACTTCAAGCGGCAATAGTATATTAACACTTGCATTCTTTTCTGGTAGATTAAGATTGCATCCTGAATAGCTGCAACTGTGTGGTGTGATAGTCGACTGTGTAGGTTAGTTTATTTGATGCATAGTGTGTTAGAAATTAGCTGTTACAGCTAAGCTCAGCTTAGATCCTCTTAGTCATTTATGCTTTCTAATATTTCCAATATTAATCAAATCAGAGTTCAAGCTTATTTCTGGTTCTGATTTTTGTTGTATCTTTCTTGAATTCATTAGATTAGACAGATTGTGATTGAGTTACAATAGTTGCTAGATGAATCAGTTTGGTAGAGATTGAATACTGTAGTTTGATAATTATAGGATTTAACTTCTTGCAAAAGTAATCTAGTTCATTTTTACTCTTAGATTAGTAACTGCTGGGTTGGTATCTATAGGAAGGTAATTGTACTTTGAATACCTAGATGGATAAGTTAGATTAGTTTCAGTTATGAGGTGAGTTTGGTTGAGCAAATAGGTAGGATTATTTATCTCTATTTACTTAATCAACTACTTGAAATTTTTATGCATAGATTGTGCTTATTTCCATTGAAATAAAAGACTTCCCTGGGTTGACAATTTATATTGAGCATCCTGTGTGTTAGTTTTAATTAATTAGCATATAGGGTGACCAACATTTTGGCGTCGTTGCCAGGGCTGGTAATTGGTAGACATAGTTACTGGTTGGTTTATTGATTTAATTTTGGTTTGATTATTTACAGCATGCATGAATACGAGAAAAACATATCGGGAACCCCCTTGAATACTAACATTGCAGGTGGAAGAGGTCATGGTCGTAACATAGGTCTAGGAAGACAAACTTTTATCAACAATATAATTGCTAGAGCTGATTCTTCCACCAAACCACCATGGACGTATATAGGAAGAGGAAATTGTGTTCCTCCCAATCTTTAGAATTGAGCATCAACTGTGGAGGACGCAAGGGGGCCATCTACTCCCATTGCAGAGAAGAAACCTCCTGAAGACAAGGGAAGCATTGTGGGTGCACTGGATAGAGAGGAGATTTATCATATTAATGGGACCAAAGTTACTAAAGAAGTGTGGTTGGAGACTCACTGAGAAGCAGAGGAAGAGAGAAGGGGAGAAGAAGAAAGGAAAGAAGCAGAAGAAGCAAAATCATAGGAAGAACGAATAAAGAAATCCATTGAATTTTGGAACAACATGGTTAATAGAGAACATGAAGGAGAGAATGAACACTAGGAGAACCATGAAGAGGAAGTGGAAGATAATCATCCTGGTGGCACTGTGGTCACACTTGAATTCATCCTCTAGACGCCAGGGGAAGCTCCTATGAAAAATATTTCACCATCAGTTCTCCCGAATTTCCATGGTAAGTCTTCTGAAGATCCCGATGAATTTCTTTTTGAGTTTGACATCCTCTGTCGTAGTTATGACTATACCTCCAGTGCTTAGAAGCTGAAACTATTCCTAGCCACCTTGAAAGGAAATGCTCTGCAGTGGTTTATGATTCTAGGTCGTGAGACCATTACTACTTGGGATCAAATGAAACAAACCTTTCTTTCTAAATATCAATAGGGTAAAAATGTGAAGTTGGGTAACACTTCCGTGAGAATCGAGCTCCCAAGAAACATAGCGGAAGCTATTCGGCCGAATAAATATGGTTATTTGGCTGAATAAGTGAGCCATTATTCGACCGAGTAACATTTAACGGTGTCCTCGAAATGCATGCGACGCATAGCCGGACAGTAAATTTGACCAGTGGTTCTATGTTTATTCGGTAGAATAATTATTCAACCGAACAATTATTCGGCCGAATAATTGTTTGGCCGAATAATATTTCTGCATAAAAGCTCGGCTGCAGCACACATTTGTCACTTTTTCCTCTGTAGACTGTTGGTCCCCTCCTGTCTCCCCACCAACAGCTACCGAACCCCCTCATGTCGCTCTGTTTGTAGTTGTCTCCTTTCATCCTCGCCTGTAGGCCTCACCCTGTTGGCCCCGATTGTTAGAATCTGCCATGTTGGCCTTGCATTGCTAGCCCATCTAGTTCGTTGTGGCCTGTTGGACCCCGTCGATTGTTGACATGGAGGTTTGTGGAGATATGCCACCCTATCGATGTGGAGATTACCACCATCTCGATGTGGTTCTTCGTAGGTAAGCACTGTCGATTGTTTTTATTATTTTTCTGGTTTTTTATGTTTTGTAATGTTTGCAGGTTGTTGCGCTGGTCTATTGGTTCGGCTTCGTCTATTTGTTCGGTTGTGTTCTGTTGGCCTGGCTGGTTGGATTCTACTCTGTTGGCCCTGCTGGTTTTCCCCAGCCTGTTGGACCTGGCCATTGTTGTACATGGAGGTTCATTCTATCTGCCACCTTTCTATTTGGAGTCCGTCACCTTTTCTTTGTTGTTATGTTTGTAGGTAATCAGTCGATTGTCGTTTGCATTTTTCATTTTTTTTGTAATTTTTTATGTTTTAATTGGTTTTGTTTGTGTGCAGGTTTTGTTGGGCTATCTGCTGTGTTCGGATTCGTTGGTTTGGTCGGCGGTTACCTGTTTGGTTGCTATAAACAGGTGTGCCTATATATATATATATTATAGTTTTTATAAGTTAATAGTTTGTTTTTAATCACCCATAGATTATGGCATAACACCGAATGTCGTTTTTAATTCTTATTAAAAGAATGTTACACTCAAGAAAAATATTCATTTAAATTTAGATAGGAAAAATATTCATGAACTCTGTTTTGTTCAAGAACACAGTTCATGAATAGAGGTCTATTCATGAATAGAGTTCTGCTCGTGAACATAGTTCTCATAATTGACATTACAGAATTCCCCTAGAGCTTATTAAAAAAAATCAAACCGTATCCATCCCAAATTTTATCCCTTGTCCTCCTATTTTAACCCACCAAAAAAAACATAATTTCTCTATAATACAATGACAGTGCTAATTATATTTGTTAGTTAAAGAAAATCCATTAGGACTAAAGAATAAAAACTTTATCTTAGAGCTATGAGATCAATTTGAATGTAATGGACTTTGTTCATAAACAGAGTCTCTGTTCATGAACAGAGTTCCAGTCCCTCAATGTTACTTTTGCACTACATGTAAGGTTCTTTCTTCACTTGTTTTACATCCTCATTTCTACCACATCTCCTATATCACAGATATTCCTTAGTCTTAGTTGATCAAATCTATGTTAGAGCAACATTTGAATCAATGTTTTTCCACTAAAATAATTGCATTTGCTTAAATAATAATCATAAAGATCACATAATATGTATATATAAATATTTTTTAACCTATTTCTCCCCATGCAACATTAGGAGGTAATCCAAGCTACATATCTCATATGAATACTAGTACCTCCTAGTTATAATCATTAATATCCATGATCTATCGAACTTATTTTATGAAGAACTTCTATTAAAAAGTGGAGCTTTATCAGTAATGTGTAATTCCATTAACCTCATAGATACAATAAGTGTTAGTAGGCAATAGAATTGGTTGATTAGGATAGTAACAACAGTGTCATAAGTTACTTAAACTCTATTAGATTTGCTTTGGCTTGCACCTACATAGAGACCAGTACACATCTAATACTTATAACTATTAATTTGCTTCTATTACCAGTATTGGGAAGAACTAGTAGGGTATTTAATTAACACTATTAAAAGCCTAGGTATGATCAGTATTAACATATCATATCAGTTTTCTTTTATGGGATCTAGACTAGTTAAGTATTGGTTGTGATTGAATATGGCGATTTATGGTAAGCTAGTGTAATCATTGGGCTTTAGTATGGTCAGTACTAGGAGAGAAAATATTGTGAACATAATTTTAGAGTTCTTGATTTATTATGTTTTTTATTAGGTGTTTGGCCCCAATAAGGTAGATTTTACCTATTAACTTACCAGTGGCACTATCTAGCCTTTTATCATGTGTTATATTTACAAATCCACAAAATTCAAAAGATAAAATTACAAGATGTGTGGGAAATAATATAATAATTTACATAAAAACAATAAACCATAAACACACCTATAAACCTTATGTTCCACTACCAACCAATGCTCTCTTTGAATTGAGAATCTAATTGATGGAAAACAATGGTCTTGAGTTTTAGAGATAATATTGTGTATTTTTTTTTTGAGAATGTCATGCCTTATGATTGTGCATTTTGAATTGAGAATCTAATTGATGGAAAACAATGGTCTTGAGTTTTAGCCTTGTAAAGGTGACCATTCCTGGGATTATGTTTTTCTTTGGTTGTAACATGGAAAAATTGGGTAACATAATACCATCAATCGTCATCTTTATCAGGATGAAACTCAAGACCATTGTGCAACATGGCAAATTTGGGAAACATATCAAACTTGTGAAACATAATACCATGAATCGTCAATTTTTTATGATTCTATGGAATAATGAAAATAGTTGTAGATATAATTTATGTTTAAATTATTAAAATATCAATTAAGATATTAATTTAATATTTAAATTAAAAGTTAACATGTTCATGAACTCATTCTTTGACATAAAGAAATGTAACCTTCACTTAGTATTTAACTATATTGGTTCCATTCATTTTAAACATCAAAACATTTAAAATTTGGCACATTAATTCCTCATACATCCAACAATATTAGCTATACTCATTTTAAGAACTATTAGATGATATTAGGTATATCTAGGCCCTTATTAAATAACTTAGTTTCTTTAACAGCTAGGTCTTAAAATTTGTAGAATTAACATGTAGAATTTGAATATGTAATGAATGGATATTTGTGTAAGTGTTGACATTATATCAAATGGAAAGAGAGGAGTCTTCAAGGGAAAAGCGTAGGAGTTCTTTACATTCTTCTAGAGTTGGTGTTTCAATTGATAATCGGAGGTTGTCGACTTCCCCTCGAGATTCAAGTTTATTGTATAGTTCACATTAATTTGATCATCGGCGAGGCGATAGGGGTACAAATGATTCCCCTTTATCTTCCGTGGGAGAACACCAATCTCGACCTTCTGTTGGTATGAACATCAATCTTTTAATACATGTACACAAATTGTTTTTTTGTGTACGCAAAGTTTGTACATGTTTACACATAACTTTGTTTTTATTTGAAGCAGAGCATGGTTCAGAAGATGCTCATAATTCTACAGAGGGGGAGGAAGAACAAGCAAGGGAGACAGATGAGGGTGCAGAGCAAGGTTCCCAAGAGGCTCATCATTCTACACATGGTGACGATGGTTGACCCAGAACGCAATATGTTGAACTAACTGAGGGTTGTACACCCATTACAACATATCCATCTGATTTACTTGGGGAGCTTCCATGGGAAAGTGGTGATCATCAAATGACTCTTGAAAGTTGTAGATCCCACTACGGCAAGTTGGAAAAAGATTTATCTACTATGGATCTACCTCCAAAGAGTAAACAAAGTTTGGAGATTATTTTGGGATAATTGCAAAAATTCATTGAGGCATATGAGAATCTTGGACCAACTACGAATGGTTTTGTTGATTTGATGTGAAGACGAAGGGCACAAGTGATGGATCCAGACAAGTGGGCTGTTGTGAAGGAGAGAGTGACAAAAGAACAGGCCAAATCAATGTTTAACTTCAAAGATGGTCTAAAGTGAGAAATGTTGAAAGTGCAATATTTCAAGCACTCTGAACTTGCACATCTACTATATGATTAGTTCCTTGCAGCCTATGGTCGATTTCCATGGAACGATGAGGATTCTAGATATTTAAATAGATTTTTTTATGCGGAGTATTTTTTAAATATGAAGCCAAACTATACTGATGTTCATTCTTAATTTTATGGAGTTGTAAAGGGTCGAATATATGATCGAAAAGGTGCTCTTAGAGACCTTACCACTCTTCGACCTCCACCCCAGATATCTTTCCCACCCAGGCTTGTGGCATTAAGATCAGAGATGGAGCCCACATCCCAACTTAGGACAACTGCAAGGGATTTTGTTGGTGATGGTTTATCGTCAGCATTAGTTGGAGTAGATGTGGGATTGGTTCGAGAGAGGGCTGGTGCCACTATTCGTCAAAAGTTTGTTTACAAAACAAATGATGAGGTAGATGGAATGAGCATTGAAGATCTCAAGGCTTATGCCAAGGTTTGTCATGACATAGCATTAGATGTTATATCCAATGACACATCAAGTTTAGGAGAGATTTGTTGATTATGATATGACAATCTATTTAATCTTTTATTCATTTTGAATTGAACTTTTTGTTACATTATATGAATGATATTATGTCTTTTTTGATGTATAGTAATAAGTACATTATGTAAATGTTTATTGGTTGCCGTTTTCCATAATGATGAATGAACATTCTTTTTGACTCTCCACTAGTGAAAATGTAAAGCATATTGGAGAGGTATATTTATTATTTACATATTTATAAGTATGTTTGAACTTGATATATTATCATTTTTTTGAATTTTAATTTAACTATGCATCTTATTGTTAATTTGACTTATCCATGCAGGTTTCTTTGTATACGAACTTTTTAAATGATTTACAATCTCTTGTGAGCTAATTATTTATTAACACAATTTAAATTTTACGGGGGAGATATAGGTTCTTTGCTGAATGCGGATATTGGCACAGAGATAATTTCGTTCACACTTGAATTGATCTCTGATATAAGTTTAATATTTTAATTCTTTTGGATTTAGTTTAAATTTGTTTAAGTAATCTATGAGATTCATAAATTGATTTTCTACATGTTGCATCTTGGGTCTCTTCAATCTTTTGGAGGCAAATGGAAGAATCGAATGCAGGATAGTGGTGGACATGCATTTAGAGAATTTGATATAATTTTGTTAATAATTGAATTGTTCTTTGATATATAAGTTTAATATTTTAATTTTTTGAATTTAGTTTAAATAATTTATGATGTTCATAATCTGTTTTTATACATGTTGCAGGCTGGGTTGAGTCCAAGGGGAGGCCCTAGCGGAGGATAGTGGTAGACGTCTTTCTTTTTTGTTGATATATAGATTGTAGTTGTTTTGGACATCGAGGAGATTTATTTTTGGACTATACATATGTACATTGAACTCACATGTTCATGAACATTTTTTGAGGATTATATACATGTACATTGAGCTTACATATTATGTATTTGCTTTAAATGATCTACTTTTTTTTGTTAATTATTTAGCATATTTTGTGTGATAAATGTTTAGAATATGTTTTTGCATGTTTATGAATGTATGTATTATTAAATTTATGTATGCATGCAGATGTAAAATTTATAGGAATGTTAATGATAGGAATGCTAGGAATGTTAAGAATGGATGTTTGGAAGTTTTGATAGGTGCAATCAAAAGTTGATAAATGTTAAGAATGAATGTTACGAAATTTTGAATGTTAAAAATCAATGTTGAGAATGAATATAAGGAAAATGTTGAATCCTAAGAATGAATGTTAATAAACTTTTGATAGGTGCAATCTAACGTTAAGAATGATAAGAATGAATGATAGGAAGTGTTGATAGGTGTAATCTAAAGTAAGGAGTTAGGAAAGTTAAGAATGAATGTTGAGGGTTAAGAATGTTTAAAATGTTAAGAATGAGTGTTAGGAAGTTTTAGGAAGTGTTGAATGTTAAAAATGTTAGGAAGTTTTAAGGATGAATGAGTTAGGGTGTAAAATCTGTGACTCTAAAGTTAGGAGTAAGGAATGTTAAGAATGAATGTTAGGAAGTGTTGAATGTTAAAAATGTTATGAAGTTTTAAGGATGAATGAGTTAGGGTGTAAAATCTATGAGTTTGTTACGATGAATGTTTGAAATGTTAGGAAGTTAAGGATGAATGGATGTTATGATGTAAAATCTATGAGTTTGTTAGGATGTAAAATATTTTCATTGTTGGATATGTATATAGGAATGTTAGGAAGTTTTGATAGAAATAGGAATGTTAGGAAGTTTAAGAATGTTACTAAGTCTTGATAGGTAAAATCTAATGTTTATGAATTTACAATCTAAGTTTTTATGGGAATTTTAAGAATGAATGAATGTTAGGAAGTGTAGGAATGTTAGAAAGTTTTGATAGAAATATGAATGTTAGGAAGTTTAAAAATGAATTTTAGGTTCAAAGTTTAAGAATGTTAGGAAGTTTTGATAGAAATATGAATGTTATGAAGTTTAAAAATGAATGTTAGGTTCAAATTTTGATAGGAATGTTAGAAATATGTTAAGAATGAATGTTACGAAGTTTTGATAGGTGCAATCTAATGTTTGTAATGTTAAGAAAGAATGTTTAATATATAGAATTTTCGTTTCAACATAAAAGTTAAATTTTATATAAATGATAAATTGAAATTTGTATAACTGATTCATATTTTCAATTTTTAACTAATGATTCCTATTTTCAATGTTTTGATATATAGAATGTTGGTTTCAACATAAAAGTTGAATTTTATATAAATGATAAATTATAATTTCTATAACTTATTCATATTTTCAATTTTTAACTAATGATTCCAATTTTCAATGTTCAAGTACATTTTATACGGCTGAAATCATGGCAAATGGGAATTTAATGATTTTTTGTTTTTTAATCATAAGCAAAGATTACAGGATTGTGAAGCTTGTGCTAAATTAGAGTAATGATTTTAGACAATAATTTGATGAATTTTCATCAATTTGTTGTAAATAATCATTGCTCTAATTTAGCATAAACTTCACAATCATGGATTCCTTGCTTATGATTAAAAATCAAATGATCGTTATCTCCATTTTCCATGATTTCAGTTATGTGAACTTACATAAGTGATATTTTAAAGTAAAGATTCGGGGCGGAGTGTGGGGACAGCTACATCCATTATCTCATCCCTTAAGTGGTCTAATAGACATATGGGGACTCGAATAAAGTATTTTATACAGAATTAAGACGAAATTACACATTAAAGTTTTCATTACCAAATAATTTTTGAATTCATTTTAGCATACTAGAATACGATCATTTAAACTCTTATTCTAGTTCTCATTCAAGATCATAGACATAGTTGAAAGAAAAAAAAATATTGTACACAACATTTGACATGGACATGGACAAAAACATCGATCTATTAATTTTTGATATAGTTAAAAACATCGCAATGGAATGTCGTCCTCAATTATCCGTTCATGGTCATATTTGGACAGTTTCCCTTTTTTATTTTTTTATTGTTTTTTCGATGTAACTTGTACCAATTTTATTTGATATGCACATACTAAATGACTATATTGACAACATATAACATCAGGTTCATAATCCTGATAGTAGACATAATTTTCATTCATATGGGTCTACTGAAAAAAAAAAAGCCCTTTAAAATGATGGATCATCTCTCGTATGTATATCTATTGTCATTGTAATCTTCTAATAACTTCATCTTTCCTTCAGTGCATCGCATCAAATAATACTTCACATTTTCGTTGTTGTCTATAGGTGCAATCACAGCGAAAACATCCCCTGTGCAAATTACAATTGGCATTAGGATTTTTAATCAATTAAATTAACTAATATACATGTATAAGGTGATGGAAAAGATTGAACAATCGACAAAACAATTACAAGATCATTACCTTCTCTAACAAGATTTGAAATTCTGTCGCCATCAGATGATATTGCTATTTCTTCTTATTCTAATTCTTCTACGCTTGCTAGTGGCATTTTTTCTTTAGGATTAATCTCTGTGTGTTTCCAATGTTTTATGTAGTTGTTCGTTATGTTTTCACAAAATTCTGTAGATTCAACATTTTTAGTGCAAATATGACAAAAGCATGATTGCTTTCTACTGTCAAATGCATACACGTTTTGGAAAGCTTTTGTTTGAATGGAGAGAAAATATCTAGTCGTATGTATAGTGCTAGCGTCATGTGGTATTGATATATTTATATCTTGGACCCCAACAAGCCAAAAACACCTACACAAATGACAACTTTTGATGTTAGTGTACATTTTTTTAAATTGACAATTAATATAAATTAAAAAAATCGTGTACATACCAGCGCACATCTTTTAATTGTTGATTATAATCATGGCTTATATGTGATTTACACCATTGGATGACCTCTGTAGTTGAATGAAATCGTGCATAAGAATGGTTCATTTTCCATCTTCGAAGTGCTCTTTTTACGCATTCTCCTGCACCATCATGTTCACCTTTTCCATGTCCAGTTTCAAAGAAATTCCAGCGGTGTTTAATGTTCAATGTTTTATGAAGTCAACATAACCAATAAAATGATCGTGAATATTTAAATTATCCCGCACATTCATTGGACCATATCCAATGCTCATTGAATTTTATGTCACGTCCTTTTAGTGAATCGTAGAAAATACTTTCAATAAAATGCTGAACAAAATGTGTATCGTGTGTACGATCATCGCTGATATAAAAGTGATTCTTTAATCACATCTCGATTGTGACACGTGCTTTCAATGCCATCAACATCCTGTTGAGAATGCCTATATAAAACATGGACAAATATCGAAACTTGGTCAGAATGATAGTATTCACTTTGTATCTCTTTTTGTGCAGCAAATGTGTAGTTTTCTGAAAAATCAACCATGAGAAAATTGTTCCTGGTGGAAAAATTTTACAAGACTGTTTGAATTGAAGGTCTTTACATCGTGCTCTATTTGAATGCTTGGTGTGTTTATAAATTTCACTTTCAAATTTTTTGATAAAATCTGTCACACATATTTTATCTTCTCGCAAATCAATTCTTTTGGAATGTGCATCACTATAACTTCTAGCATAACCGATGTATTCATATCTTCTCTAATCAACGGTTCCATTTGACAGCGAGTGATCATTATCGATAGGATATTTATTGTGGAATAAGACCATATTTCCACAACGATGATAATGTTTTCCATTGACACATTTCTTATTATAAAATACTTCATTGTGATCTCTCTCACATAGAGTTTGAGATATGAATTCATGTACTGTGGGCGGAGGTGGTGAATTCGTCCAAAATGTTTTACCAAATTCAAGAAACATGTCGTAATATAATTGAAATTGCACATGATAATGACAACAACATGTGTCATGTATAGTAATAGGTCTAACAAACCATGGTTTTTGTTGCACAAATGTAGTGATTGACACATTAATTCCATGATGATCTTCCTTGAACTTATTGAACAATTGTACTTGTGTCATATCCATTATATGTTTTGGACTGCTTTCATATACCCCTCGTGATACTCTTTGTCGTATCACATCCCTTGAATTTGGTGAAACTCGAGAATGTGTAAACCAATATTCCCGTACAATATCTTTAACACCTGCTCCCATTCTATCTTTGTAAGGTTGTCTACAAATAATTGCCCAGCAAGCAAGTTCATCATTTTCATCTATTAACATTCTGAATTTGCTATGTTTGTATAATGTCTTTCTTGAGGTTCCAACTACTTTTGCTAGTTGTGTTGTCAAACATTTTTGTTTAGTACTAGCTAAAACAATTACTGTATGAATTGCTCTACGTGCAACACTGATATCTTTCTTCCTGGATTTTCCAAATTTTTGTATTGCATCACCTATATTTTCTATCACATTATGTTTCAATTTCAACTCTTTTGTCACCTTTTGAATACCCAATAATGACGTAGAACCTTCTAACTGTTTGGACACTAATAAAAATCTCAAAATTTATGCTTGTCCTGCTATTGAATAATCCTTCAGAACATCATCATAAAAATTTTGAGCATGATAACATGCAGCATGTATGGGTATTTTTTTTATATATTTGTTGCAGTCAATGTTTTCTAACATTTCATCATCAATGGTGAAAGTACCTATACATCAAGTTAAATTTAATTTAACATATATCCAAAGATACAATTCATTATAAAAAATATATTTTGAAAATACATGATATATACATACCAGGTTCAATTTCTGGAGCTTGAGCTTCATATTCAATATTGACTTCATCGACATTAGCATGTAAATCACTATTTACATTTTCAACAGTGGTCTCTTCAACTTCAATTTATTCTTCTTGTACTCTATTTTCAATTTCCATTTCATCAACATTATCATGTAAATGTGTATTTATATTTTCAATAATTCTCTCTTCCGGTTCTGCAACCCTTGTTTTTTTGGCATTATATCTGAGCTTTTGTTTTTCTCTATTAGCATCATCATCATGTTTACGATCACATTTTTTTGAACGGTTTTGTCTTACTGTCCATGATTGTTTAATCTATAGATGATAAATTAAAGAATTATCACTTTATAGTAAAAAAAAAAAAAGATTTAAAAATAGTTACGAAATTTATAAAAACATGAACTGAAATTTACTTCACCTTATCAAAATCTTGTAAGAGTCTTTTGAAGAAAAACTCCTTGGAATTACATTTTCTTTGAAAAAACCCTTTGAAAAGAAATCTTCTTTGAAAAAACTTTATTGGAAAGAGGTAAGAACTCTTTGACAATAAATCACCTTTGAAAACACCCATTGGAAAAGAATAAGAACACCTTGTAAATAAATCTTCTTTGTAAAAACCACTGGAAAAAAAGTTTTTTTGAAAAAATACCTAGGAAAAAAATTTCTCTGAAAAAACTACTGGGAAAACTACTTTGGAAAAAAAATTCTTTGTAAAAATATCTTGGAAAAAACTCCTGTAAAGAAATAACTTCTTTGTAAAAATACTTTGGGAAAACAACTCTTTGAAAAAAATCATTTCAAAAAAATAAGAAGGAAAAATACATCTTCTTTGCAAAAATACCTTGAAATAAAAACTTCTTTGCAAAAATACCTTGGAAAAAAACTCTTTAAATGCATCCCCTGGGAAGAAATCTTCTTTGAAAATAAAACTTAGAGAAATACTTCGTAAGAAAAACTCATTTCCAAAAAATATCTAGGAAAAAGGTACTTTGAAAAAACTCCTTGCAAAGAAATATCTTTTTTGCAAAAATACATTGGAAAAAAACTATTTGCAAAGAAATAAGAAGTGCAAAAATTCATTGGAAAGAAACTCTGCAAAATATCTTAGGAAAACAACTCTTTGAAAAAACCCTTTCAAAGAAATAAGAAGTGAAAAAATAACTTGGAAAAAAACTCTTAGCAAATTACCTTAGCAAAAAACCTCTTTGAAAAAACCCCTTTCAAAAAAATAAGAAGAAAAAATACAACTCATTTGCAAAATACTTTGGAATAAAAACTCTTTAAATACAACCCTTGGAAAAAACCTCCTTGGAAATAAACATTCTTTGCAAAAACCACTTGGAAAAATACTTTGTAAAAAAATATTTATTTGCATACAACCCTTGTAAGAACCTCTTTGGAAAGATACTATGTAAAAAAAACTCCTTTGCAAAAATATTTAGGAAAAAAAACACTTTAAAAAAATACCTTGCAAATAAATAACTTCTTTGCAAAAATGCCTTACAAAAAAACTCCTTCAATGTGCCCTTTGGAAAAAAAAAAAAAAAGGAACATACCTTGTAAAACAAAATCCTTCAATGAATGTGATCTTTGGAAAAAAATAAGAAGAAACATACCTTGTAAAAAATCTTCTTTTGCAAAGAAATCTCCTTAGAAAAACCCCTTCAAAAATATTTTGACCCGAAATATGCGAAGATAAAATGTGCAAAATTAATGAATCAATTTAGGTTTATTTATACGAGTATAGACAATGTAATTTTTTTTCCCGACCGACGAATTTTTTTTTGCGTTTGGTTATTTGGCCTAACAACCTTTGATGTAAATGACGGTGCCGTTACGGAAAACTATTATTCGGCCGAATAATTATTCAGTGAAATAACCTCTAAGACCTTAACAATCGACGATTCTGCACAATTTTCAGGTTTCTCCATTTTTGAATGGTAAAAACAACCTCTTGGACTACAAAAGGATTTTTGGACTTCATACCATTAGATTCATCATTGAATCTAGTTTCCGTAGGTATAGATTTTGTTGTGTATAGGTAAGATATAATATTTTTAATTTTTTTTTCGTAACATTTGACGAGTTTGGATTCATCTCTTTTGAAAAAACGGTGAAATGAAAAATCCATAACTTTAAAAATACACAACCAAAAAAATTGAAAAACATATGGTGCATTTAATTGGCATGTCTACTTCAAAAGGGTGTTCATAGAATTTTTAGTTTTAGAATCAATTTAGAGAAACGTAGCGCAACAAAAAACATGTTGAAAATTGACTAGGTTTCCCCATTGAAGAAATTCAAAAAAATATATTAATTAGTATATAGATCCATTGGTTACAAACTTATAGTCATGCACTAGTACATTGTGTGTATATTATTGTAGCATATTTTGTTTTTGCAAAAAACAAGTTTAACAATGATTTTATGGGCGCAACAAAACATGTCTATTTTGTAGTCCTTTCATTTTATAAAAACACAGTGTCAAACATTTGCGAAATCGACATATCAAATCTCAATAAAAAAATTGAAAAAATTATGAGTAGAAAGTTAACATAATTATCTAAAAGTTTTCTTTTTACTACAAAGTGAACTTCTAAACAAAAATATCACTTTTGTTCGCCCAAAGTTGAAAAACATGAAAAATCAGATTTATTTTCTCACAAGACCCCCCAAAATAAACACCCATCTTCATGGATTCACCCTAATATTGTAGAACCAAAGATAGAAAGGAAGAGTTGTTTAAAATGGTTCAGAAGGAAGAGGAGAGGTTGGAATATTTTGTGGAAAGATTGTTGTATAATTTACAAAGGTCTGGCCACACTGCGATTGGAAAAGATGTCCTCAAGATTATCTTGCTATGAGGAATTAGAGAAGATTGCCTTGATATGTTGAATTTGTTGGGAAAATGGGATATCTCGAAGGAACCTTTTGAGAAGTTCATTGAATTATGTCGATGGTATTCAAGGGGATCCTCTAGAACTAATAAACGGGACAAGGATCGAGATCAGGATGTCTTCACTAGGACACAGAAGTCAGCTAGTGGATGAGCCGCTCTAGCAGAAATAGGAAACTTACTGGAGAAATTTAAAACCGATATGATGAGATCCATTTTCTCAGAGTTAGATGTTTTGAGAGAAAAACAGAGGCAAGCAATAGAATATCTTACACTTAGTGTATTCTGTCCTAAATGTAGGAAAAATCACCCACTGAAAGAATGCCCGTTGGAAAATGTAGAGATATGTAGGATATGTGAATTGGAGCATGATACCAAGGAATTTTATTCATTACCCAACGTCAAAGCAGTCCTTCAAGCATCCCCTTCAGATGTGGAACATGCTTACTTTATTGCATAGAATAAACCTTGGCAGCCTTGCAATTAAGGTATGAATCCAAATCCATCAATTTTACTGAGTAATATGAATGGTATAAATAATATGAATACACAATTCCCTTCACATTATTCTAATAACCAGTCGCATTCATCTCAAAAATCAATGCAAAATCCTAATTCTTAGACACCATGGTCACAACAATCGAACCATCACGCTCCCTCGAGTCCCAACTGGAGAAATTCTTACCAAGGAAATAACTTTCCTGATCACCAAACTCAATATCAACAATACTCTCCTCAACAGTATCCTTACCAACCGTATCAGCAGCCACAGATCCAATTCCAAAATAATGTTGCACCTATGAATGCACCACTTAGACCACAATCACCTGCACAACCTAACCCAAACCCGAATAATAAAGTAGTTCATCAATTTGAGACTGCCAACATGCGTTCCTATTCCATCTCCCAAATTCCCTAAAATGACATACAATTACGATCAAGGAGGGTAGTGGAACCCATCATCACTGAGGATGTTCCATCCCCAGTGACTGAAACTAGAGTGAATCAGCACTTTGAGAATATGGTTAACTAAACAATCCCCATCATTGAGGATGTTGAAATTCCTACCGAAACAATAGCTGAAACTCAGGAAGTAGCACATGTTAAAGCACATCCTACACAATCGATGAGACAACTGCCATATCTTGAATGATTGGCCATGCAGAAAAAAGTGGAACAACCTCAATTCAATCTCTTAAGAGATTTGAAGAATTTGTATGTAAAAATACCACTGTTACAAGCCCTCCATGACGTGCCCATTTATGCCAAGACTATTAGGGATCTATGTGTCAAGAAACTAGGAAGAAAGCCTAGGGATCCTCCCGTTGTCCATGTATTGGGAAAACTTTCCGAATTAATAATGGGGAAGATTCTTGTGGAAAAATATGATGACCCTGGAAATCCTACTGTTACAGTTCATATAGGAAACACACAAATCCCCAACGTATTGGTAGACTTAGGTGCGGCTATCAATGTCATGACCATAGAAACTACGAAGAAACATGGACTCACTAATCTTTGGACAACCCCTACCATTTTAGAACTTGTTGATAGATCAACAATCAAACCTGAGGGAATCCTGGATGACCTAGTAATCTTTGTTGACTCGTGGGAATACCTTGCGGACTTCTTGGTGTTACAGCTGAAGTCTCAGTTGGGGGGACACCTGCTGATCTTAGGGAGACCTTGGTTAGCCACATCGAACGCCTGTATCAACTGTCGGTCAAGATCCATGACCATCTCAAACGAGACTAAAATCAAAATCCTGACTCTATACCCTCTAGCCGACCAATAACAGAAGCTGAAGCTCCACTTTGGGTGGATTTGGAGGAGGAGAAAGGCGTTCATTCGTTATTAACGATAGGGAGACCCTTAGCTTTTAAGGGTGAAACAGAAGATGATACTATCAGTAGTTTCATCAATGAGCCCACGTATGTCAATAAACATGTTTACCAGATCCTGAATAATACTTTGAACGAGAAAGAACAAGAAGATTTAACACAAGAAATTGTAGTCAGTGATGCCAATATAATTCCAGTACTTAATAATTCGAAAAGTGTCCTAGTAGAGATTGAGCCAAGGAAAACATTGATAATAAACCCAAATCTAGCGCCCAAGGAGATGGAATAGCTGATCACTTTGCTTGGAAAACATAAGGGAGCTTTCGCATGGGAGTACACAGATATGAAGGGTATTCCTTCTAATCTATGTACCCATCACATTTATATCAAGAGCGACTCCCGGCCAGTGTGCCAACCACAACGAAAGATGAACCCGAACCTAAGGGACATAGTGAAAGAGGAGATCCAGAAACTTCTAAAAGCAAGGTTTATATAACCAATTTCAGACAGTGAGTGGGTTTCTCCACTCGTGATTGTGCCAAAAAAAAATGGGAAATGGAGGGTCTGCATGGATTACAGAGAATTGAATAAAGCAATGCAGAAAGACCACTTTCCCCTACCTTTTATCGATCAGGTCCTTGATACCTTGTATGGGAAAAAGTATTTTTCCTTTCTGGATGCCTTTAGCGGCTATAACCAAATCCATATTGCTCCAGAAGACCAAGACAAAACCACTTTCACCTGTCCCTAGGGCACTTTTGCATACAGGGTACTTCCTTTCGGGTTGTGCAATGCACCAACCACATTTCAAAGAGCAGTGATTGGAATATTTTCAAAGATGGTAAATGACTTCACTCCATACGGTAGTAATTACAAAGAAGCATTGAAAATTTTAGAAAAGGTTTTGAAATGTTGTGAACAATGCTAGCTATTTTTAAGCACTGAAAAGTGCCATATGATGATGAGCGAAGGCATAGTCCCGGGGCACTTCATCTCTTATGATGGTATCCAAGTAGACCCATCCAAAATCAAGGTAATTAAAAATATACCAACTCCTGGAACACAAAAAGTTGTACGTAGCTTTGTAGGGCATGCTGGCTATTACAGGAGATTCATAGAAATTTTTTCCAAACTAGCTTCTCCTTTGTTCACCCTATTGATGAAGGATGCACAGTTTGTTTGGAATGATGCATGTCAATCAACGTTTACCAAACTTAAGAGAAGGTTTTCTACAACACCCATCTTATAAGGGCCCAACTGGGATCTGCCTTTTCATATCTCTTCAGATGCTTCAGACACTGCCATTGGAGCAGTTTTGGGATAGCAGGAAGGTCATGCCCCATATGCGATTTATTACATTAGTAAGAACCTATCTCTTGTTGAACTAAACTATACTATCACAGAGAAAGAATTCCTTTCTATAGTTTATGCCATCAACAAATTTAGACACTACATTACTGGATATTCCACTTTTGTGCACATTGATCATTCAACCATCAAGTATTTTATGAATAAACCAATCACGAATGCTAGAGTAACTAGATGGCTGCTACTGTTATAGGAATTTGACATTACAATTATTGATAGACCAAGGAAGGAAAACGTTGTTGCAGACTTTTTATCTCGAATTACTAACAGTGATGACAACTTACAAGTCAAAGATTCCTTCCCTGATGAACATTTGTTTGCAGTATCCGCTCATTCCCCATGGTATGCAAACATTGCTAACTTTTTGGTTGCATGTAAGCTCCCAACACATCTATCAAAGAGAGAAAAAATAAATATCATACAACAGAGTGCTAGGTATTGCTGGATCGATGGACATCTTTTCTACATAAGGCTTGACCTAGAAATCAGAAGATGTGTAAGGGAAGATGAAATCTTCAGTATCCTAAAAGCTTGCCATGATGAGCTTTATGGGGGACACTTTGCTGACAAAAGGACAGGTCATAAGGTTTTAAGGATGGGATATTTCTGGCCTACATTGTTCAAGGATGCGAAGAAGTATGTTTAGACATGTGATAACTGCCAGAGGATGGGAAAGGCCAATAGACTAGATGAAATGCCTCTTCAACCATAGCTTGTGGTTGAACCTTTTGACAGATGGGCTCTGGATTTTGTAGGGCCTATAAAACCTCCCTCAAAATAGAAAGTTCACATCTTGGTTTACACAGACTACATGACCAAATGGGTGGAAGCTGTAGCCTTGGTCAAAGCTAATGATTAGGCTGTGATTGATTTCCTATATGAAGAGATTTTTACCCGGTTTGGAGTACCCAAGGAAATTATTACAGATGGTGGATCATAGTTCGTGTCTCACAAATTGGAATCCCTGTTACTGAAGTTTCACATTCAGCACAAAATAACCTCACCATATCATCCACAGGCCAATGGCCAAGTGGAAAGTACAAATAAGGTCATCGAGGCTATTTTATAAAAACATTGAAAAGCCACCATAAAGATTGGGCTAAGAGACTTCCAGAGGCACTATGGGCCTATCATACTACATTGCACAACACCACTGGTTTTTCCCCATATGAATTGGTGTATGGAAAAATTGTTGTTTTCTCGATTGAATTTGAAATCAAAACTTTGAAGACAGCTATAGAAGCAAACCTTGATTTACCAGAAGCTCAGAGGAACAGACTGAATCAGCTTAATGAATTGGATGAGAAACGCACAACCGCAGTACATCATGCAGCTTTAATCCAATATCAGCGCTCTAAATGGCATGATAGATTTGTAAAGAATAAAGTCTTCCGAGAAGGGGACTGGGCTCTGTTATATGATTCACAGTTTAAGAGGGATTTCAAAGGCAAATTGCGCACCCGTTTCTTGGGATCTTACTAGATAGATCGAGTATTTGATAATGGAACAGTTCGGTTGATCACCACTGATGAAAACAAGACACCATTATTTGCCAATGGTCATCGGCTACGATTGTATCACAAACCGATCTCAAGGAATGCCTTCATTTCACATGTTGCAGCTGATCCAGATTATCAATTAATGCTAGGGCAGGGATTTTTCTCAACCCCTGTGAATTTTTAAAACTACAATTTCCACACATAATTTGTATATAAACAATTTATTTTCTTTCTTTTCTTTTATTTATTCTTTCTTTACGCTTAATCGGGTTTGTTTTGAAGAACTGTGTATAGGAATTGACTTGAAGAGAAGTGGTCGTGACTGGGCCAGATGATTGTCGGCACCTTATCTTGATTTCCTGATCGAATAAGCTCCTTGAAGAAGATGGATAATTCATCATTTTTCAGTAGCCAGCTGATAATTTTCGTATTACTCCATTTTGCGCAGTTGCGACTCCATACTCTACTCATTTCTCCCTTTTCCAGCAGCTATGACTCCGCTATTTTTCATCCATTTCACCTTTTTCCAGCAGCTATGACTCCACTATTTTTCATCCATTCCACCCTTTTCCAACAACTGTGACTCCACTATTTTTCATCCATCTATCCTTTTACCAACAGTTGTGACTCCGCTATTTTTCATCCATTTCACCTTTTTCGCGCATCTGCAACTCCGCTACTTTTGTCCATTCTGCCAATTTATGCAGCTGTGACTCCACCAAATTTCGTCATTTTGCCTTTTCTACACAGCTGTGACTCTGCCATATTTTGCTGAACTTTGCTAAATTGTCATAAGTTTTCAAATGTGACTCCACCATTTTTTCGCCAAACTCTGCTAAAGTCTTCATAAGTCCACAGCTGCGACTCTGTTGTATTTGGCTTATTTTCCCGATTTCCTAGTCATAATTCCATCAGATAGCTCTTATTCATCAACTGCAACTCCGCTAGATTGTATACCTCTTAGAACAATATCGACACTAATGATTTGACCAGGCTCTAATTTAAATGATGACTCCATAGTTCCAATCGCAGTCTACTAGGAACGAAGAAAACTATTGGGCCGTCTTGCATATCTATAAGCATCGATGTACTTATCAGCCTAGTTGGCGGTGGCCAACTCATCTCAGCACATGCACATTTATGTTCTTTTAATGGAAGTGATGACGAATTCGGGTTATGGTGGCAATTTAAGGCTGAACTCATAATGCGAAGGTATGAAGTCTGACCTTTTACATGATTAAGCATAAAATTAAATGTGGTAATGATGAGTATGCTTTGTCTTTAGTCCTTGCTAGCAAGTTATACCCACTTAACCACCAAAGAATGTGTCAGAATTAATAATCGTATCTATTACATGACCTTCACCTTACCCGATTCGTACCAAATGCCCCAATTATGCCATTTTTCCTTAACTGTATCATCTTACCGCAGATGAAAACTATGTCATCTTTCCTAAAATACCCAATTTCAAATTCCGGCTATTCCACGGATGTCCGTAGGCTGCAACTTCCACATCTGAACTGATAATCGTTGTATTCGTTGTCTGAATTACGAAGGGAGGTTGATATGGGTAACCCAGTCCGGCATGAACCTGAGAATACGGAGGCTCTGCGTTCCAATGCAGAATTTTTTTCCATCTTTGCAACGGCTAGGTGGATGGAATATTTTTAACATTTAAGTGGTTTTCACACCAAAACGACATTACAATTTTTCCTTAACTTGGACTGATAATCACTATGAGGTCAGGGGATTGCACATAGAAGTTACAAAGGCCATCATAGCAAAGGTTACTAGCTTACCCCGGGTTGGAAAGAAAATGTTTGGACGAAAAGCACTGAATGCGACTGCAATGAGGGAATTTCTTGCAGTCGGGGTGAATTTTCATCCAAAAGGCCGTGGGATGGCACTGGAATCATTACCTCATCCCTAGGATCAAGTGGCAATTTTCCTGAAGAAGTATATCTCCTGTGAAGGTAGGTACCAGATTGTCTATTTCTCCGAATTTCCCCTATTATCTCATCTACTCCATGGTAGCCTAGTGAATATGTCGTTTTGTCTTTTTAAGACTCTACAAAACATGACTAGGTATGCAAGAACAACCCAACACCTAGTTTCCTCCCTCACCAATCATGCCCTAATTAAATTTCTAATATTAAGGGCCCTTGCACATCATACTTTGACATGGGCTCAATTCCTTGCTGGGGTCGGGGTAATTAGAGAACCTGCATTAGAATTGGGGGGCATTGAAGAAGGAGAAGAGGACTAAATCCCCTCAAATTCGGTTGAGGGGGAGGATGGAAACCCAAATAAGGGGGAAGAAGAGATAGATATGGGGGAAGCTGCGACAGCAGTGATCCTTGTTACAAATGGAGTATCAGGAAATCGAAATGAGGCGAAAGAAGAGATAGATATGGGGGAAGCTGCGATAATAGCAAACCCTGTTACAGAGGAAGTGGTGATGGAAGCCATGAAAAATGAGGTAGTAATATTAGAGGTTGCAAAAGAAACAAATATTATAGTGGAAGAAACAGACCCAATTAAAATTGTAGTTAGGGTGGCGGCCGAAGCAGCATAAATGGCGTCATTAGCAGCTTCAGCAGAGGAAGCTCAAACTGGAGCAGCTGTTGAAGCTGCGACAGTGGAAGCTGCAGCTGCGGAAGTAACAATACAATAAGAAGAATATCAGGTGGAGGCAGTGGAAGGAGGAAATAGAGAGGTATTGGATGTTGAATCCTGTCCTGAAATAAGGGGAACCATTATTGAAGAAGAGATCCCTGTGTCACAGAAATGAAGAAAAAGGTCAGGGATTAAAGGTCAGACATCTACTCCAGCAAAGAATAAGAGAACCCGATTTGTTACAGCAGCATCAGTATGCAGTGAAGACGAGCCATCAAGAGTTGTGAAGAGAAGAAGGACTCGATCTATTGCAGCAGCAGAGACAGCACAGGAAAATAGGACAAATATTGAATTACCCACAGCAGAAGCAGCATGTATAACCGGGGTAGGCATAGAAATTCCTATTTTAAACCCCAAGACACCTGCTGTCACACAAGAACCTATTGTGAAGGAGCCCCAAATTGAAAATATCCTTTTTGAAAATGAGTTGTTAAAGGAGTAAGTGCAAATGCTTCGAAATGAATTGGAGACATGGAAGGCAGTGACTGGGAAACAGGCAGAAAAGAATTTGAATATGTTAGTAGAGGCTGCAAATTTGTTTGAAACTTCATCTCCTGTTTCGGGAAATGAGGAACAAGGAGAAATGGTATGCCCAAAATGTGGAGACATATTCTTTTCGACGGGACATAGATTTATAGTGCTGGGAAGGGTAGCACAAAGTCCTACACAAACAGAGCAAGAAGGAGAAAAAGCACCGGAAATGGGGCTGATAGAGGGGAATGAGCCAGAAATTGATATAATCCCTGATGAAGATTTAGGAGAAGATGAAGCAATGCAGTCCCAACCATCAAGAAATATCGAATTATTTCAGCACCAGTCTCATTAGTCAGAAGAACTTGAGGTAACTCAGAAACAACCTCAGCAATCTGAAGAAATCAAGAAGCGGGATGTTGTTACACAAGAACCAACATCCTTGAAAATGTTTAGTGAAGTTGAAACCCAGACATCAATTGCTGACATTGAGGTACAAGGGAAAGATGTTGTTACACAAGAACCGGTGTCCTCAAAAATGTTTGTTGAACTTGCAACTCAGACTGAGCTGGCTGAGGTTGAAGTGGAGAGAAAGGATGCTTCCACACAAGAACCAACATTCCAAGAATCAATTGTTGAGACTGCAACACAAGCAGAGGCCATTGCAACACTGATGGAAGTTGAAGCTATTACACTGCCAATTCAAAATAAGGAAGATGGTACAGCTGGTGACAAGGTAATAATGCAATTCTCTCAGGAAATTGTTGATTTAGACTCTGATGATGAGAAAGATGTGGAGGATAGGAGGATTAAACGGTTGGAGAAAAAGATTTTCTTGCTAAATCTTGAGCTAGATAATTGAATAAATATATTGATTAATGGAAGGAATAGATGGTCCCTCTCCATGAAAATAGAAACACTATCAAGGAATTGAGAGTGAAATGGGATGAGGAATAGTTTTTCCAGAAAATCAAGTGGGAAAACATTCAAAAATATTTGGCAAAGTTGAAGAAATTCAAGTCCATGCAACAAGAGAAGGACCAAATGTATATTTTTTCTTAGCAATTACTGAGTTGCAGGACTCCATCCCCTTCTTACCCTGTCTTTCTTTATGAATAGAAAAATTTATTCAAGATGAGGGCATTGAAAGAAAGGAGATCATTTAAGCTAGCAACAGTCTCCCAGTTTTTAGAAACTTTCCTAGAAAGTGATTTTGAGGAGCAAAATTTGTTGTGTGAATTATATTTACATGATAAAGCTTACTATACTAACTTTCATTTTAATATTGTGCCCCATTTGGGGGATGTTCAGCTGAGAGCGTTTTCTTCTTTTGTCATCAACCATGTAAAATGGCGAGATGCTTTCCAAACTATCACAAAGAATGAGGAGAATTCCACTCTCTGGATTAGAAATGAACCTCGGCTTCCAATAGGACTCATGGAAAGGCATTCAAAGTCTCTCAAGTTTCCTGAGATTGTTTAGCAGTTGGAAAATCTGCAAGGGAGAATCATCACTACCTGTGTCCAGATAATTTATAACAATCAGCATTATGCCTTGGAGGGTAGTGAGTACAGATGGTTATATTCCTCCCCATCTTTGAAGGAAGGGGATCCATATTGTTTTGAGAATTTCAATCAAGTTTTAACAAGGTTGTCTGGGTATGTGCAGTGCATGAAAATTTGTGGACCTCGATGGCTTGGGATAAGATTCAGGTTTCCCCTCATATGGCTACCTGTGAGTCCTTACAGAAACAACTGCGTTTTGACCAAAGAGGAGGAGAAGCATTGCTAGGAGAAGTGGACTGCCTATTATGGATTTGTGCATTATGGGGAACCACCGGAACTTTCGTACAATCTTACCCATCTTCACATGTACAGTTTGGATTTAGATTCAGACTAGTGGAAGTTGTTGCATGAGGACATGCAATTGGATAGTTGGGGGGAGATGTTGGGGCGTGGAATTGTCCCTTTTTTACCACACTTATTTCATCATTTTTCCCTGTTACACCCTATTTCCATGAACCATATATATTCCTTTCTTCCAAATCAATCAAGAATCCTGACAAGGTATAATTCATTATTCCTTCATTTATTTAATGCCTGAGAGTGTTATGGTTATCAATTCTAGCCTTTGATTTATGATAACTTGTGTTGATTTCATTAAGTCAAGATTAAAGCACAGGTGTATCAGCCACAATGCCTTGGGAAAGAATCATACATGGTGCCAGTTGTTACTCTTCATATTTAGTTCCTTATATTAATAGGGACAACGCACCTTTCCACGTGAAGCTGTAACAAGACTTGGCTGAAAGATAGCATTGTTGCAACAGACAGGACGTCTCCCAATTGATTAATCTGTTGATCCATTGACGACCATACTAACAACATCCTTCATGTCCAACAGCCTCATTCAATATGGCTATAACAGTTCAGTTGTAACTCTGCAACATGAAGATCATAGATCTTCATTACTGCACGAAATTAGTGGATCACGAATTGTACTTTACATGTATAAATATGGGAAGGCTTTCAGAGTCCAGGGTTGGTTGATTACCATTTTGTACAGGCTGTAATAGAGAGCTAAGATCGTGGATTACCATATTTAATATAAAGAGCAGAGTTCTTCATATTTCTGTGTCTTAATTTGTGGTAGTTCACGGCGTCTCTGTTAGAAGGCCAGGGCCTGCCTTCTCACAGAGATTGTCGAGTTAAGTAGGTAGTTTAATTTCCTTTATGTTGTGTGGTGTGGAATTTCATTAGATGCGTTACTGCAAGCTGCAACAGTAGATTAACACTTGCATTCTTTTCTGGTAGTTTATGATTGCATCCTGAATAGCTGCAACTATGTGGTATGACAGTCGACTATGTAGGTTAGTTTATTTGATGCATGGTGTGTTAGAAATTAGCTGTTACAACCAAGCTCAGCCTTAATTCCTTTAAGTCATTTATGCTTTCTAGGATTTCCAATATTAATCAAATCAAAGTTCAAGCTTATTTCTAGTTCTTGTTGTTGTTGTATCTTTCTTGAATTCATTAGATTAGACAGATTGTGATTGAGTTACAGTAGCTGCTAGATGAATTAGTTTGGTAGAGATTGAATACTATAGTTTGATAATTATAGGATTTAACTTCTTCCAAAAGTAATCTAGTTCATTTTTACTCTCAGATTAGTAACTGCTAGGTTGATATCTGTAGGAAGGTAATTGTACTTTGAATTCCTATATGGATAAGTTAGATTAGTTTCAGTTATGAGGTGAGTTTGGCTGAGAAGACAGGTAGGATTATTTATCTCCACAAATTAAATGAACTACTTGAAATGTTTATGCATAGATTGTGCTTATTGCCATTAAAATAAAAGACTTCCTTTGGTTGACAATTTATATTGAGCATCCTGTGTGTTAGTTCTAATTAATTAGCATATAGGTTGACCAACACTCTTTTTAGCAAGGAAATGCCTGTAAGGCCTTAAAATGCTGCAGAGAAAAATATTTCTAAGGATATATTTATTTTTTTAAACTTCTTAAGAATATTTAATTTCTATTTAAGGAAAATTCATAGCTATGGAAAAGGATAATACTGAGGGTCACAATAAGACTTTAAGACCAACACAAGTTCAAAACGTTAGATAGTCATGATAAAACTTTAATACCAACACAAGCTTGGAAATTTAGACCTAAATATTTCACCTATAATTAGAGACTCCTCAAATCATCTTAATCACTTAAAAACATGCAGCATGATGAGATAGATTGAATGCGAATTAATAAACCCAGTTGAGGAATGCACCAAGGAAAACAATGATATAATAATTCCTTACATAACTGATTAAAAAAATATCAACCATTAATGATGTGCCATAGTAAATATGAAATTGATGGAACATGGCTAAGGGAGAGGGAATTTGGTCCATTTATTCTTGATTAAAAATTTAGGTGGGGCACCAATTTACATGATTTGGGGAGGTTTTGGGGGCTTAACACACCCAAATTTTACATTGGGTCGAACATGTTGGATACTAGTGTGTCAATATTTTCTATTATCAGTTTGCAATAGTCTAACAAAAGAGCCTACCCAAAATGGGACATTGTAGTCAACACTCTCTTTCCATTTTGGTTAGCATGTCAATTCTTTTCTCATAGGATCGAGAGTCTTGTTAGTTGCATAATGTTTGAGAAGAAGTCACATGCCTCTCTTTTTGGTCATTCTCTATAGGGATCCTATTTCTCTTCATTATGTAGTCTTTCCTTTGATCATTTATATTTGCACATGTATTCCTAATGCTTTGTTGCATATTTCATACTCCCATTCCATTAACTATGTCGCTCGTTACTTACATCCAGTGCATTTGTATTTTGGGTTGTATTCATGGAAGAGACATGTTGATGAGTGTCCACCTCTTGCCAACATATGTTCTCCATTTTGTTTTCCATAGGTCTATTCCATGTGCTTGGAACATAGTTTCATTGATGAATACACTTGTTTCTTCCACTACATCATGGAACTCTTTTCATTTTTTTCAATCTCTCCTAATATAGAAAGGACAAAAAGTCAAATATTTATATAAATAAAAAAAAGAGAGTGAGGAAACAAGTTTGGTGTTTCATGTTTTATTATTGTGGTAAAAATCACTTATGTCTTATCTTCCTTCAAAATTTGGGTTTTAACATTGAACTTATAAATTCAATCACGATCTTGAGTTTGTAACTCCTTTGCTCGGTTACCCTTCCAATCAACAACCTTCATAGTTCATTGCCTCCTACATTGTTGGATATATATCATTAGATTCTATCCATGTGTCTGAATTGTAGCTTAAATTCATAAAATTATGTGCATGTTGATGTTAAAAATGAGGTCTAAGCATATGTTGGCCATTTCTCAAATTCATTAACTTTGCATGTCTTCCTTCCCTATCATGTTGGTCTTAGTAAAATCATATCTAATGTTCACTTGTGCTAGTATGGAGGGTCTTCATGAATTTATTTATGGAGGGTCTTCTATAGTTAATTCAACTCATTATCTATGATATAAACATAGATTTGATAATTCACATGGGTTTTTTTTCATCATTGGTTGGCTACCATGCACTCAAAAGATGACATCTCATCATCGATCGATGAGTGGGTGGTTTTCCTCTGTGTCCAATGACAAAACATAATGGGATTTTTGATGTACCTTGAGTCTCATTTTCATCATTGGTATAATTCCTTTATATTATCGATGCCTTTCATTATTTGTCTTACATACTCGATGGTGTATTTAGGAAACATTTTGTGAAAGGACTTTAAACATAAATCATGTTATTGATTCCCGCTTGTTTTGGTTGATGGGGGATTACTTAATTCTATATTTCTAATGGATATAATCCCATTAACACCAACTAATTTTCTCAAGGATTGGTTTTCAAATTCATTGTCAATACCTTCGAGCTTGCAATCATGACTGGTAGGTTCCCCTACTATTTAAAGTGGGAATTCATTAATTTCTTGTTGTCAATATTTTATTAAGTATTTGATATCAACTCATTTATTCACACTTGTCATATGATACTAGTGTACCTTAACACCCATTATCATTATCAATGGGTTGTCCTGCATTTGTTAACAATATGCATCAAAGATTGATAATCAAATAGTTTCCCCCATGTTCAACTTCATATAATTTATTCACATGGTGTAGATTCATCCATTCCATTAAATTTGGATTGAATACATTGGTCCCATAATAGCATTCTCTCTTTTGCTATAAAACGATTTTTGTAAGATGTAACACATAGTTATATAACGTTGGTACTTGATGGGAGGATTAGCTTATGATTTCATCCATAATAAAAATTTATCCTACCATATACTAAGACGTCAATACACGGTGTATTTGTTCATGGCTATGATTTATATTTGGCATGGATCCACTATGTATCTTTTTGATGGCCATGATTTTCCATTCTACATGGATATGCAATGTACTTGATTTTGTAGCCATGTTTTTTTTACACTTCATCCTGAGTATTCCCACCTCGGGATCGAGATTAATCTAATACTTTGATTTTTTGTTCGAATTTTCCTTTTCTAATCTAGTTTTCAATGTAGTCTATATGGGTCCATTCATCAGACTTTAGTTCCTTTTTAAAATGTATGTCCACTCTGATGACATCATACATTAGGGGGAATCTATTATAGAATTACTAAGAACACCACTACCTGAGAAGTATTCCATATTTATCTATTTGAACCATCAAAATAGAGAAGATTATTTTTAAAAATGAAATTTTTATTGCCCCCCATGAATTTCCATTTAACAACATGTAGGGCCCTGCATGTTTTCTTAAATCAATACGTGGGGGGATTTCTAGAATTCCAAAAAAAATAAAGGTACATTGTTTATCCTAATCATGTTTTTCATGGTATGTACATTTGGACACAATTGTGGCTTGTACCAAATCCCTAACCACTTTATCCAAGCATAAAATGAGGCATTGAGGTTTGGAGTGGGATTTAAAAAAAAGTATTTGGGAGGTATTTTGCAATATATATTGAAATTAAGGATATCCTTCAGTATTCTAAGAATTATTATTCTATGTTAAAATTACACTAAGTGAAGATCATATTCCCAAAAGGTAGATCACATATTAATATACCACATATAGTCAACCCAAAGACATGACCCCAATAATTGTAATTTCAATTCACCGCACTCAACAACTCAAGGTTTCTTTCTTTATATATGACAATGATGATCGTGATGGTAATTAACGTCCATTAGGAACAAATTTTGTCTATTGGATTTTTAAAAAGTAAGGAGTCGCTTGGTTTTCTTTAGACTTTTATTTCTATGCTTGAAAATATTTAAGAGATGTATTCATAAATCACCATAGTTGTGTTGAGTTGAAATTTTAGGAGGGTCAGTATTGTAGAAAATATTCTGAAATTGCATTCCAATGTGCCTGTACATAGTACATTCTATGAGAAATTGATTTTCTTCTTCATCCCTCTTGGTGTCACAAATATGACAAATTCTTTCATCCCATGGAATTTTTGAATTTTTTTAGCACCATGTTTCACTATGTAGCTCATGAGAGTTTGTTTTTATTTTAGCAATGTTGATTTTCTTCTTTGCACTAGTAAAAATAGAGAGATACTTTTGATATTCTAGATTAGTGTTGATCACCTCATTATAGTATCTCAAATTTCTCTTATCCTACAATTATGTATAGCACTGCATCTTCTCCTTCAGTTTAGATGTAATAATACTTTTAATATTATCACTATTCTACAAAGTGACCTCTTCCTCAACTCCCCAGTGATTCATGGAAGATTTGGTTCCTTCATGTCAACCTCTCTTTTTAGTTGTTGGTGATTTCAACTACATTATGAATAAATATCAAGAATCCCCTTGCCTCCCATGGTTTTTATATTGTTCTTGTACATTAGATACATAGTCATAGTGAAGCAAGGGCATCAGGGCCCAACACAAATCATCGAATATAAACGAATGGAACACCCGGAGGACAGTTGATGACCTCCAGTGCAATGGGAGAAAAGGTTGATGAGAGGGAGTTGAGAACTAGTCGAGAGGATGTCGATCAGGAGTGATTGACAAAGACAACTGAGGACGATGGTCGATAGATGCTAAACATGTCACAGAGGTTTCGAACGATAGTGGTCGATGACAAACGACAAGGAGTGGAGGAGGATGGTCGAGGATGATACCGACCAAATGAAGAGAAAGGGGTCAAGAGGAAACCCGATGCTAATGATGTATGAACCGACTGCTCTACCAGGACCGAGGAGCGGAGCCATTGATTAGTTGGAACAATTGCAGAGAAGTTATGGTATTTTTTGTAGAAGTCCAAATGGTGAAACCTACTAAAGGGAGCCATGTGAAGTATTTAATGTAGTTTGACCATGCCTGGAAGTGATGGAAGATTCTGAAGGACGCTCAAGAGTAGGATGGGAAAAGTATAATACCAGTTGATGAGTAGATTAAAGGATATTTTTTGGGATTTCCTAGAGGACTTTGAAGAACTATGAGCTGTAGAATATTTCAATGTGCATTCCAAGAGATAAAGAAATTGAAATGGTCGATGCCCATTCTGACTAACCGATCCGAGACTCAAAGTGTAATTCCTATGTATAGAGATTGTTTCATTTAATTGAAAATCCATAATCCTCGACAAATATCTATGTTGCATGACTGTGTGAGTTATTTTGTTGTGTGAATTTGATCAGCAGCCTACCCACGCAGGTTGTTTCTGCATCACATAGCCACACCCTCAACTTATGATAGATTGTATATTATGAGGAGGATAGGATAGAGTGTATTGTCTTTAATTTTGAGATAATATGTTATGATAAATTTTAGATTTTCACTATCCTTCTCCATGATTCTCTAGAGATACTAAAACCACAAACTTCAGATCCATATGAGATAACATGGGTGACAAGAGTCTCAAAGAGTTTCTTAATGTCCCAAAACCATGGCTCTATTGATTTACAATTGTTTTCAAGTCCGTAGTAAGCTTTCCAAACTCAATTAATGATTTTCTCCGTGTTATAGTTCCAATTAATCTTATGATTAAAATCGTCTTTGGGATATTGCATGAAGTCACTTCTTCTACCTCTAGGATATTGTTGTCATACATGAAATTATCAGAAGTGATCTTTTGGGATTTGATTGTCATAATGTTTTTTTTTTAGTGTTGATAGTCATATTGGTACTAGAGGGAAAATACTTGATAATTTTTAGTTGCTTATCAATATCATAGGGACTACTTGCCCTAAAAAAAATTTCATTAGTAGAGAGAAGAAGGATTATGACTATAGATTCCAAAGTTCTTCTAGAACAACCTACCTCTTCCAAACAACCCTCTATATTGCTGATGTAAATACCAAAAATCGTATGAGATAGGTGAAAATTGTGCTTGGATCCTATATTACAATTGATTTCTTCTAACCATCTCCAAATGTTCCTAAACTTGGAAATAACCTTCTTGTACAATCTTATCACAATATCTCTCAATTCAAAGGGGAATTTTATCTCTTTTGGTATATTCCAAAGGTTAGTTGTGTGAACTATGCCAAATGATTTTCTAAATTCAACAAAGAAACAGTTAATATTGGACACTCCTCAACAATGGTCCTAAGAGTAACAAGGTGGTCCACCATTGAATCATACCCCCGAAATCCTACCTACCTTTATATATTTTTTCGTGATTTTTGAGCCATACATTAATCTTGTTAAATCCAAAATAATTCCATATATTTTGCATAAAAAAGGGATAATCATAATGGTCTTATATTTATATAAAAAAAAATTTTAATCCACTTTTGAAAATAAGAATAATGAGGCTTTATGTACAAGGTTTGGGGAATGTCTGCTTGACTGCTAAATTAAAGTGCACATGGTGTGAGGGATGATGATAGCCCCACAAATTTATAATATTGTTTCTTTCTATCCTTCAATGTCCTTCTCTTTCCCCTTTTCAAGTCACTTAGCCCCAAACTCTATGCCTTCTAAAGAGAAAACTTCTCCAACTGTAGAAAGGGTTTGAATGTTTTCTACGACAATAAGGGATTCATAAAGCTTTCAAGGTAGGAATTGCATGTTAAGATTCAATATGCTAAGACATAAAATATCAACATTACATTCCATTTCACAACAATAGCATATACAGGATCACTGAAAGAACAACAACCACATCATAAACACAAGAGACACAGATTTATCCTGGGAAACCCTCATGGGGTAGAAAACCTAGCAAAGCTTCCTCAATATAGATGACCATAAAATACAAAGATGTAAACCATAGACATGAGCTCCTTCTCTTCCATAGCAGATCTCTCCCTCACCTATGCGCCAATCACAGGTGAGTGTAATGTGTGTGTTAAATGAGGAACACACCTCCTCTATTTATACACAAATCCGACTTGTCTTTTACACAAGCTAGGTCGGCCCCAACTTAACCACTTTACATAATGTGACAGGGCCGACCCCACTAGGGTGGTCCAATAACCCTTTAACCCACATAACACATACAGGGATGACCCCCACTAGGGAAGTCTAATAACCCAAGTTACCACATTATCCACGGAGGAATAAAACATCTCCGGATATACAATAAGGTCTTCACGGAGGAATGAAACATCTCCGAAATAATAAAGTACAAATATAATATTTTTAGAAGTTACAATATTTCAACACTCCCCCTTAACGAGAAGGATATTATAACAACATCTGTAGGAGCAAGGAGTCATCAACATCATACATGATACATCTATAAATCATTGGAAGCTTTCTTTATACATCATTAGTAACTCGAGAAGTTACTGGAGCATCAACATCTTCAATACTGAATCTTCATCGTCTGCAACACTCGAACAACTATAGTAACATCATCATCATCCGGATCACTCGATCAACATCCTCATCGTCTGGATCTCTCGATCAACAGCATTATCATCTAGATCATCACGATCAACGGCATCGTCATCTAGACCATCACGATCAACAACATCATCATCTAGACCATCATGCTCAACAACATCATCATCTAGACCATCACGATCAACAACATCATCATCTAGACCATCACGATCAACAACATCGTCATCTAGACCATAACGATCAACAACATCGTCATCTATACCATCACGATCAACAACATCGTCATCTAGACCATCACGATCAGCAACATCGTCATCTAGACCATCAAGATCAACAACATCATCATTTAGACCATCACGATCAGCAGCATCGTCATCTAGACCATCACGATCAATTACATCGTCATCTAGACCATCACGATCAACAACATTGTAGCAGCATACCCTGCAATACACATGATCCATTTAAGACACCATAACATGTCTAGGGACGATGTAGTCCACTCGTCAACTTAGACAGAGTCTAAGGACCTCTTTTTCTAAGACTATAGATAAATTCAGGGATCGAAGTCTGGGGATGACGCAATCCCCTCTCGTCCACTAGGGACCACTCCTCGGAGACATATGTCTATGGATCAATTCAGGGACCGAAGTTCGGGGATGATGCAATCCCCTCTTTTCCACTAGGGACCGCTTCTCATAGACATATGTCTATGGATCAATTCAGGGACCGAAGTCCATGGATGATGTAATTCCCTCTCATCCACTAGGGACCACTTCTCAGAGACATATGTCTACGGATCAATTCAAGGACCGAAGTCTGGGGATGATGTAATCCCCTCTCATCCACTAGGGACCACTTCTCGGAGACATATGTCTACGGATCAATTCAGGGACCGAAGTCCGGGGATGATGCAATCCCCATCACGTACATTTTGAACTAGTGGTTCTGGCATGATGCAACCCCCATCACGTACATTTTGAACTAGTGGTTCCGGGATGATGCAATCCCCATCACATACATTTTTAACCAAGTGTTCAGGGACGATGCAATCCCGACCATAGTGCTAGTCCTTTTCCATACTAGATGTGACCTAGATTAAATCTAGGATTTGATCACCTGTGAATGATCACCTACTGCTGCACTGAGCAGTCCAGGAGTGAACATTACATCAATACAGGACCTGTGAATGATCACCTGCTACTACACTGAGCAGTCCAGGAGCAAACATTACATCATTCGAGTCAACCAAAGAGCCAGTACTATTTCAACTGGGGTGTGACCTAGATCAGATCTAGGATTTACAACCTGTGAATGATCACCTGCTAATCCAGGAGCGAACATTACATCATTACAAGTTTTGTGAATGATCACCTACTATAATGCTGAGCAGTCCAGGAGCAAACATTACATCATTCACCAACATCTTTCTCTAAGACAAGAGTCTACAGATCTGTTCAGGGACCTAAGTCCAAGGATGATACAATCCCTCCTCGTCCTCATATACAAAGTCTAAGGACCATGCATTGACCTCATCGTCATAACCAACAACCTCATCATCGACCTCATCGTCGGAACAGGTAACCTCATCATCGATACAAGTATCCACATCAATACAATATCCACATCATCGATACAGTATCCACATCAATGATATAGTATCCTCATCATTGACCTTACCGTCAATATAGGAAATCTCATCATCGATATAGGTATTCACATTGATACCAGTATCCAAATATTATCATCGACCATATCATCCCCCCTTTCGAGGAGGGTCCTTCTGAACGACACCGAGCTTGTCTCGGAAATACTCAAACTCTTCTCGAGACAGAGGTTTGGTCAATACATCAGCAGCTTGTTCATCAGTGCTGACATACTCGAGCTTGATAGTTCCTTTTTGCACCATATCCCGTATATAAAAATATCAGATCTCTATGTGCTTTGACTTATCATGGAACACTAGATGCTCTACCATCTTGATACAACTCTAGTTATCACACAAGATTACAATGGGATCCATCTCTAAGTCAACCAATCCTGATAGCAACTTTCAAAGCCATATCGCTTCACAACTAGCAGAGTAAGCAGCTATATATTCCGCTTCAGCTGTTCTTAGAGCCACACTATATTGCTTCCTGCTAAACCACGAGATCATGGCAGATCCTAGACAATAACATCCGCCCGATGTGCTCTTCCTGTCTGATACACTTCCTTCCCAATCAACATCTGTGTAGCCATACAATCTGAAGTCATGATCTCCAAGATAATATAGAACAAAGTCTATCGCACCCTTTAGGTACCTCATCACATGTTTTGTAGCTATTAAGTGAACACGTTTAGGTTCCACTAGATACTGACTCAAGGTGTTCATAGCAAAGCATATATCTGGCCTAGTGTTCGTCAAATATATCAGTGACCCAATAATCTATCTGTACAGAGTTACATCCACTAACTCTGATGAGTCATCATCTAACAGCTTCAAGTCGAAACTCATGAGAGTGGCCATGGTTGTACATTCCAACATATCAAATCTTCTCAAGATTTCCACAACATACTTTCCCTAGTTGAGAAAGATTCCTTCTAAGCCTTTCCATACTTCTAGACCTAGGAAGTAATGCATCAATCTGAGATCAAATCCTGTAGCTAGCTTCTTCTTGCTTTCCATGATATGTTTCTCATTCCCTGTCAGAAAGAGATTATACACTAATAGTATCATCCATAAAGTTAAGGTAAAGGTTAGAATCAACTTTACTTTTGGTAAAGCCCAAGCTTGTCAAGAAGCTATCAATTCTCTCACTGTGACTGAACATCGTTCACACTCTGCATTGAGTGATCTTTTGTATATCTATCCATGCCATCTCCCATCAAATGGGTCTGCTGGTATGAGCTTCAATATCATTCGAACTTTGTGATGAGTTCCTTCTTGCATCCATCTAAGAGAATCTAATGTCATCAATATATAGAAACCATCTTCAACCTTGTAGCAAAGGTTGAAATCCGCATCACCCATGGTGATCATTAAGCTCATCAAATGACTATCTATCTTGGGTACCCATACATCGCCTGATTCACACTTCTTCTTCAATTACACCATTAAGAGAATGGTCTTATCTAGCCACTTGGAGCAAACATCTTGTCATGATCCTCTTCCTCTTTCTAAGAGAATCTTCTATCCACGAGCCTTCTATAGTATGTTTGATTTGTAAGTATTCTTGTTGAACATCCATCACTTGTTCGGTGTTCATCATTCTTCAAGATCTTTCCTACAAATCAAGGTTAATTACATGATTAGTAATACTTCATAATCATCAAATCATGTTGACATGATAACCTATTATGCATATAGATATGATTCATATAGTTATGCAACACTATGTTGACCAATACTTTGGAACAACACTTTTCCATATCATGTATGCATACAGTGGCTATCTAGATGCCTTCCATCTCTACCAGAATATACTATCAAGAGCGTGCATAGCTCTCAGCATGTTAGCAAAAAGGTTTCATTCTAGATAAACAACAATGGAATGTTTGTCCAACTTACCCATCATATGCATATTAGTAGTATACTGTTCAATGCTATATGAATGCTCACACTATGCATGATATATTCTAGGAATACAAATATGCATACAAGCAATATCATTTACTATTTCAGAGATTCAAATAACAACTCAAATACTTATCGTTCATGTTGAGTGGTTGCCTCCCGCTTGATCTCTATATGTCTTTGAACTTCTCTTCATTTTGTACCACTATGCATGCTTAAGTGTGCACTAGTGTCATCCTCATGATCTCATACATAAACATACATTCATTAGTATAATCTCAATACTATCAAAACATTTTGTATGGTCATGATCATTTCATACACAGGTATACTTACCTAAGATCCTATCACAAGGTAGGATTCTAACTTGATATAGGAAAAGATACGTGGATTGTTATGCTTGGTTATGTCTTAACATACCCAAACAATATCTTCTTTGTTCTCTTCAATGATTTAGAGACCTTGTGCTAGAACCTGCATATCTCATGGGTTAAGCATAGTAGAACAAAGTCATGCATACCTCGTAAGAAGAGCTTCTATGTGATCCATGACTATGGATGAGTCTTTGTCTTCATGTCATCATGGTCATATGTTCTTGATCTAGAACTTTCTTGATGTACCTTTCATGTTAGTGGACAAAATCAACGTCATACAACACCACAGTGCATTAGTACAATCATAAGTGTCATAACCCTAATCAATGAATGTCTTCTATCATGCATTCATACTTTTACTAGGGTGATAAGACAAGTCTAAAATTAATTAAGATTGTACTAACCTTATTAATATGAAGACAAACATATCATAAAATTAATCAAGAACAAATTTCAAAACATACCTATATTTCCTCAAGACATACCTGTCAGGATTGCTTTTAACCCAATCCACATTGATTTGCTGAGACTGGATCTGGAGCTAGATTAGGGTTTGTCAGAGAAACCCTAAAAATTCAAACTTTGAATTTTCAAACTTTTGAAAGGATAGAAAGATGTGCCTTGATGAGCTGATCAAGCTCGTATACTCAGAATTTGAAAACTGCAAATTTTCACCCCTCAAAATTGCCTTTAAAACTTCCGGATCTTCTCGAAAAGATCCCGAACTAGGGTTTGATAAAACCCACCCTTCTTCCCAACCAAAAGGTTTTATCCAAATCTCTAAACTTTGATTTTTTTGAGGAGCTTCCAGCCGTGTTCACAAACTTCAAAAATTCCAACTTTTGAAGAAGCCCTAATTTTCCACCTTTTCGATCAAAATCCCGAACTAGGGTTTAATCAAGCCCAGCCTTCTAACCAACCAAAAATTTTGATCTTGGTATTTAAATTTCTGTTTTTCTAAGGAGAATTCAGCTGTGGACTCTGATTCCAAAAATTCCAACTTTCTCCGAAGCCCTAAGTTCCCACAGCAGTGATAAGCCAAGAATGAAGGTGCTCAGAATACAATTCTGTTTTGACAAAAATATGCGCCTGATTGTTTCTGGTGCATATATAAATTTACGAATTGAAAAGGTCTGAAACCTCAGCCTGTGGTAGCCTGACCTGTCTGCTTTCCAACCCCACAGGTCTTACCTGAATTGGATTTTCTGAGAGAGAGTTATGCCAAGTGTCGCAATGTGACCTATTAATGGGATAAAACATGAGATAGAACTTGTACGGCGTGCCACGTGTCACTAATTCAACTTCGGCCTATGAAAATCGTACCTGTGAAAGTACATTCTATTCCCTACCTATCACGTTTTACGAAATTTCATTTGGAGCTTCCTAGCCCAAGTTGTGACCTTTTTTCTAGGTCACCTGTTTATGACTGAGATCTAGAAGAGGCAAAAACCCTAACTTGTACTGATCATAAATCACAAAGTACAACGAATTAGAGGTTCTCATTTGGACACAAGGTACATGGGGATGTTATCTACTACCTGTAAAGGTTTCAGATCCTAAAATTATGCCAAAATGGATTTATAGCGAAAGTACCACAATGACTAGTTTTTTCTATACAAAACCCTAACCTGCAAATTGTCGCAAGTGAAGCAAGTGTTGTAAGTGCCATACATTACCTTCCTTCAGGATAGATCTGATACCATGTTAATATTCAATATGCTAAGACAAAAAATATCAGCATTACATTCTATTTCACAACAATAGCATATACAGGATCATTGAAAGAACAACAAGCACAGCATAAACACAAGAGACACAGATTTATCCTGGGAAACCCTCATGGGGTAGAAAACCCAGCAAAGCTTCCTCAATATAGATGACCAGCAAATACAAAGATGTAAACCATAGACATGAGCTCCTTCTCCTCCATAGCAGATCTCTCCCTCACCTATGCGCCAATCACAAGTGAGTGTAATGTGTGTGTTAAATGTGGAACACACCTCCTCTATTTATACACAACTCTGACTTGTATTTTACACAATCTAGGTCGGCCCCAACTTAACCACTTTACATAATGTGACAGGGCCGAACCCACTAGGGTGGTCTAATAACCCTTTAACCCACATAACACATACAGGTCTGACCCCCACTAGGGAAGTCTAATAACCCAAGTTGCCACATTATCCACGGAGGAATAAAACATCTCCGGATATACAATAAGGTCTTCACGGAGGAATGAAACATCTCCAGAATAATAAAGTACAAATATAATATTCTTAGAAGTTACAATATTTCAACATTGCAATCCCTCAAGGGAATTGGATTATTTTCATTAGTTCTATAACTTAGAATTTGCCTCCATAATTTCTTATGATATACCATAAACAAATGCAAAATATTCTCTTGATTTCTATTTATATAACACCATTTTTTCCTTTTAATACTGAATTTGTACCTATTAATCTTGACAACTTTTAAGGACTCATTAGAAGCATCCCTAATGGATTTTCTAGCATGCTTGCAAACTTTATCGTACCAAGGATTGGTCATTTTATTCTCATTTTTACATGACACCATGATAGAGAAATTGTTAATGGAAGTAGAGAGGGTTCTAAAATTATGATAGAGGTCTTCAATATTGTCATCACTAGTGAATAATATATTTAATTCATTATTTAAATCCAATAAAAATGTAATAGTTTTATTTTTATTGAAGATCAAGTGCTTTTGGCTATTATAATTATATGTTATGGGCCTTATGTGCCTGCCAAATTTTATTTTTAGGGTTAGAGGTCTACGGTCAATTTCAGGCTCATGGTCATTTAATATGTCAAATTTTACTATACAAGGATATCATATATCACATAATGTACGAGACTACTACCTATACCACATAAACAAGTCATCTAGTTGGATTTCAACCACTTGATAAGGCCATTGCAATTTATTAGATATTGAGAACTACAAGTCTTGATTAGCTTGATACCAAATAAATTCTCAACCAAGTTTTCAGAGTTTATTTTGTATTTACTAACTAAAATAAGGTCCTTATCTAGCCATACATTATTGGGGTTAGAATCATTGTTTAAAATAATAGCTTGGTTAGTTTCTAATATAGCATTAAAGCCTCCTAGCAAGAGGATATTGCCTTAATTTCTTAGGTTGTAAATATCATGTTCCAAGCCATTGTAAGGAAAAATTTTATCTAGATTGTGCTTCTTATAAAAGGTAGAATTAATATGCAAAAAATAACATATTTCTACATAAATCTTATTAGTATTAATATCTGAAATCTTCATCCACATGTACCAATTGAAAGGATTTTCCTTATGAATCCTAATATGAGAAAAACGTTTTTATTTATGCAACAAGATATGCCTTTGATCCTTCTATCATAGGATCTCTTATTCCATGCTAACCCTAAGAAACAAATTTCTACATTAGGGACATTAGATTCTTCATTCTCCCCAGTTTCAACAAGTAATCTAATATCCCTTTTTTGTTTTTATGTTTGCTCGAATCTCCCTGACTTGCTAGAATGGCTTGTTGTCAGAGAAACCATGACCCAGGTGCATCTAAGCTGTCAAAATCACCCGAGGATCGCACCTGGCCTAAACCACACCAACCTCAACTTGACTGGGTTTTTGGGTCTCACCTCCCAACTAAGTCACCCCTAAGGGGAATTGAACTCGAGCTTCCTTGCTGACAAGATCCACACCTTAACCGAGTGAGCTAGCGAGAATTAACAACGAGTAATCTAATGTCAATTTTGCTCCATATCCAACTTAACATGGGACCCTTGCTCCATGGATTACCATGATAGTTCTAAGAGAGGAACCAGAGTGTCCCAAATTGTTATTTATCATTATCATTTTGGTCTCTATCCCCAATAATATTTTCTATTCATGATCATTTCCCATTTTCCTTCCTTTTAGCTTTTTTTACCTTTTCAACTTTGCTTCTTAGTTCAACTTGATCTTCTAGAATGATGTCTTCCTTTATAAATATTCCTAAACTTCAAGTTTTATTAAATATTCCATATTTATATATAATTTTGATTTATGTATATTATAAAATTAAAATAAAAATGTTTTTAATGTGATTTAATGATTTAAAATATAAAATACACATTACACCTTAAATTTATAATGATTTGTTTGTATGATAATTCTTTTCAATTTAAAATATAGAAATTTGTATTTAATATTTTACTTTTGTTTTTTCTCTTAATATAGATTAAAACCCAACCATGGGTAATATTTGCTTGGATGCATGGGATTGAGGATATTTGTTAACTTAAATGTATAATGTTTTGTTTGTATATATTTTTTTCAATTTTAAAATATAAAAATTTGTTTTTTTTCTTTATTAGAGATTAAAATGTAATCATGGGTAACATTTGCTTTGATGCATGGGATTGAGGATATTTCTTATTTTAAGGAAAATGCCTTTATTGATTTAACATGAGTGATGATTATAAGCATTATCTTCGTCTCCGATGGGAAAAAGAGGCTATAATATATATAACCAATGAGCATATTTTGTATAGAAAAAGAGGCTATAATACATATAACCAATGAGCATATTTTATATATACAAAATAATGTTACTACATTCAAGAGTCTTGAGACTACCTAAAAATCCACAATCTTAAATATTATAATTTTTTTTTAAATCATAATTAATTTTTGTTTATTTAGTTTTTATTGTTTCCAAAAAAAATCACGATCCATTTTTTTTCAAAATTTATCTCATTATAAATTATTAACTTTGATTCTGTCTGGTTGGATCGAGATAACATATATATTCAGATCAGATTTAAAATATTTGGAACTACATATATATAAAATATATGAGATAAATTAAAACCACAAGCATTGCATTACACACTTCGTCAACATTTCCAATCTAAAAAAGAATTTGGATTTTATATCATTACAACATTATAAATTAGATATTCTTAATTTATTTTAAGTAAAAATAAAAATGTCTTAAAAAAAATTAATATCTAAATTTATAATTATAAGATAAATTTATTATTATTAATATAAAATTATAATATAGCCCAATATTAAATTGGAATTCCTTCAATATGGTGTTTTAGTTTCATAAATGGAACTAAATTGTCGATACTATATGACTTCTACTTAGCTTCGAGCTTAGCCATCATGGACAACATTAACACTTGGCACTCGATACTAAGTAAAGAAGGTTGATAGTGCCTTTTGTCTTTTGAGTAAAATGAAAATTTGCTTATTAGGAATTCATCTTCCTCAAATTTAAAGTTAATGTAGGCCTAAAGCCTAAATATATCTTTATTGAAAATTGGTCATCTTACCTACCATATGACGTGGTTTTACTTCAATGCAGGCCTAAGGCTTACATATATCTTTAATGAAATGTGTCATCTTACCCACCATATGACGTGGTTTTACTTTAATGCAGGCCTAAGGCCTATATATATCTTTAATGAAAATTTGTTATCTCACTTACCATATGACCTGGTTTTACTTCAATAAAGTTGACTAGTGAATTTGCTTTTATAAATTTGCATGTCTATAGCTGGCTAATATTCATTGATAACTAAGTTATAATAAATTTTGTCATCATTTTAAAAAAACAAAAAATTAATATAAAAGATACCAAACATCCATTGAAAACCATAATACCCTTAATTTCAATTGCATCAAAAGGTTTTATGTCATGGAAAATCTATGCATATTAAAAGTTCCCAAAATCTTGTTATCGTTAAGCTAAAGTTACGTTGGTACGTTATTCGTAGGATGTACTGTCGTGCCTCTCGGGAAATAAATCGACAACAGTGACACGAGCAAAATGTCGTTGGTCTTATTACTTCGTCTCACTCGCATTGGAATCTCTATAATTACCGATTTCTCATGTTCTCTATTCTTTTGTGATTGTCAGTTAATCTTGTGTGGAAATCTTAGATTCTGAAAACTAGTGGAGACCTAACACGATGTAGATGTGGTAGGTAAACGTAGAATAATTGTCTGCGGCTCCTATCATCCGGATTGAAATGCCTTCAAGCTCAAGAAGGCAAAAACCTTTATCAATCATATTGCCAAACGTGATCATGGATGTTGGGTAAAGTGTACGCAGCCTCATTATCTAGGAAGAAAAAATGATGCCCATGTTTGACTTTTTCTTGCGTTTCCTGCGTTTAGATCAGCTCAGCGCTCGGCTGGGTAGTCTGCAAACTCACTCACAGAGAACAGAGCATTGCAATCTGTGAGGGCGAAAATGAGGTGCAGACAAGGGAAAGAGGAAAGCATCCCTCCAACTCCCTCCAAACCAATGCTGAGAAAAAGGCTTTGGTCACCCGAAGAAGATAACAAACTCACCAATTACATCATGAAAAATGGCCTCTTGCGCTGCTGGAATTATGTGGCCAATGAGGCTGGTAAGCATTCACTTCTTTCTCTATTTTAGTTTTTGTGTTAAAGGAATATCTAATGAGGCTAGTAAGCATTCACTTCTTTCTCTATTTTAGTTTTTGTGTCTCTATTTTAGTTTTTTGTGTTAAAGGAATATCTAAATTGTCAAAATCACTTGAGAATGCATTCTCCACCATTGTGTTTTCGCCCAATTAAATTATTTATAAAAATATTGAATTCAAATAACTTACAAAAAGAAACCACAACTTTGTGAGAATTAACATGTTCTTCGTCCTCTTACATTCAATTCAATTCAATACATTATTCCATGTATATATTCGATGTATATATATGTTCATACAGATATCCAGAGATCCGGAAAGAGCTGTAGACTGAGATGGATTAACCATTTGCGTCCTGATCTTAACCGTGGTGCATTTTCATACAAAGAAGAATTATTGATCATACACTTACAATCCTTTCTGGGTAACAGGTATATTGTTTTCTCCATTCCTGTGTTCTTACAAACGTTTTTTATCACTACATAAGTCTTATGTTAATGGGTACATGAATAATAAAAATTTAACATGCCATGTGTGGCAGGTGGTCTCTAATTGCGGCACAATTGCCGGGACGCACAGACAATGACGTAAAGAATTACTGGAACACTTGCATCAAGAAGAGGCTCAAGTTGAAACACCACCTCTCCTCCTCAACCAACACCAAATCTATTATCCCTTCCCAATATCCTAATACCAAATCAGTGCCTGCTCATGAACCTCACGATGCTTTTACAACTGGACAAAATCAGTTTTGTGTTCCAGACCAATTGGAATTAAGTCATGGACAAGTACAGGATCAAAGTGATCATGAGTTTTCAATTGATCCAAACCCCACCCACATCCAACAGTTGTCTTACTCTCAGCCGTGGATCAATGCTAGTTCTGTCCATCCCCATAAGAGCTTCGCTAGTCATCCAGCTTTTACAGCTCCAAATCTGCAAGCTTCTAAAACTGCAAAATCATCGACATGCGATCAATTAATAATAGAGCCGTGCAGGAGGACTACAGTACTACCTGATGAGGCGCCTCACTCTGCCTATTACTCTCCTGGCTCAACCGGAATCACCATCCCTGCGCTTCTTGAAAGCGAGTGGCTGAAAGAAAAAGACGAGAATGATGAAAATCATATGATGAACGACTTTTCAAATGCATGGAGCGCTGGTCATTCATATTCAAATGCAGCGGAATACTCTCATGTAGTGGATCCAGGAGCTTATACCGCTCGTGACACGGGAATTAGTATCATGGATGATTCAGATAGCTTGTATAATGGAACTTTGATGGGATTTATAAGCCAAGTAGATAGTCAAAGTTTCACATAAATTCCAACCCCAGATTCTTTATCATTGGATTGCAGCCATTTATGACGAGCTTACTGTAACTATGTATGTCTATATCTCCATTTTCAGTGCATCAATAGAACTACTAAGCTGAAGTGTGATCTCCATTGTAACGTTTTATTTAGATTGTATATCCGTGAGGGACAATCTATCAATAACCATTTACTTACGCATCTTGGATTGGATCTTTTGTAACATAAATTTTAAATTAAATGTAGAGAAATTGGATTTTTTATAACATAAAATTTGATTGTAGAGAAATTATAAATCAAAGTTTCATCAAAACATTGTACTTTTAAAATTTTTATTTATTTGCACTTTTAACAAATTTCAATGCTAAGATTGACATTTTTATTTAGAAGAAGGGAAACATCCTAGGAGGAAGGTTTACAAGTAAGTTATGTCCATTCCAACTAGATTTTTTTGTGTGGTTTTAACTTAAGGGATAAGAAAAATGTTTTATACAAGGTGGAGGAAGGCTCCACATTTGTCCCCTCAAGATATAGATGGAGCTATTGGGAATTGATATTGGCATGTTTGAGAGGGATGAGAACAAGACTTGAGGGTGATTTGTAAGTGGGCCCAATTCGTTAAGGACCCTTTTTTTAACCCCATTCTCTATACAAACGATGGCTCTATTCAATCATATTTACAAACCCAATTCCACTATGATTTTCGAGGGATATCATGAAATGGGGTGGTAAGACCATTTTTGTTTTTGTTTGTACAACGGTAAGGAGGGTCAAGTTGTGGAGTAGCTCCTAGTGCTTAACGACTTAGGAAGTAGAACACACAAATCCCAAATCCCACATGAGGTACAATGTGCAAAGGGAAGCAAGGGTCTTGGATGAAGAGGAAAATGGACATTTTGTAGCTAAGTTTCTACGCATGGGTGGTAAGGAGGGTCAAGTTATGGAGAAGATCCTAGAGCTTAACGACGTAGGAAGTAGAGCACTCAATCCTACATGAGGTTCATGAGAAGAAGGAAACAAGGGTCTCGGATGTAGAGGAAAACATAGATTTTGTAGCTGGGTTTCTAGGCATGGGTAATAGGATGGACAAAGGGAAAGTGAAAATAGGGGAGGGTGAGGCACACCCAAGAATCATATGGAATCTAACAAGAGTGTCAGCTATCAAAAAAAAACAAAGGCTAAATTGAAGGAAAGGGGAGCAAACTTGAGATTCCATAGGAGGTTTCCACAACACATCAAAGCTAAGGTAAAAAGATTAGAGTTTAGAATTCAGGATAAAAGGGGAAACACATATTTTGGGGATACTCTTGTAGAACTTATCAATTGGATACCTAATACTAGCTTTCTACAAGTCAAAACACAAAATATTTCCAGCAATTCAATGTGTATTGGCATACCAAATCCATTATGGTTGGGTTCATTAAGGATCAAGGTATTAGATAGAAGGTCATTCTTTAGAATATTGATCTCCTCGATAAAAGATATGATTCCTTCATAAATTTTCTTTGAGTTATGTAAATAGTAGAACAACACCAAAATCATGGAGGCAAGAATTTAGCCTTAGTATCATGAGGATATCAATGAAAACATCATCTATATGGTATCAAACTCAAATGCCAATGCATGTGTGCTACCTTGTTGTTCTCTCTCTTTTTTTAATGAAATACATTAGGAGAAGTTTACTCCTTGTTATGGTTAAAATTAAGGTATGTACATATATGTTGCTTAATCTAGTGTAAACTATGTTAATATGCTGATGATTTTGTTGAGTTTTTCTCTACTTGACTATTATGTTTATAAGTTGTTTATAGACTTAAAACATCATAAAATAGCTTGGAATAAACATGAGAATCCTTATTTTAATATTAATTTTGATCCATTGAATATTTCATTTCGTTTCCCATGCTATAGTGAGGAGTGAAATTATATCTTTCTCTACTTTAGTAATACATTATTCCTAGTGGTTAACAAAAAACACTAAAAAAAAAAGAGAAATTGAAGATTAAGAAAAAATTATAAAATTCTTTTTATCAAAAATAATAAAATAAAATGACAAATTTACAATAATGGATTTAGTTTTTTTTTAATAGCTTGCTTTAAGAGGAACAATGTGCAAAGATTCTTGTTTAAAAAAACCATTTATCATAATTTTTTAAATTTGATTCTTCATTAATAAATAAATTGTTTAAATTAAATTGTATTAAAAGTAGTGAGGTGTTTTACAATTAAATATGAAAAAAATATTGTCATCAAAAAATTTCATTCATCTCAATATTTTACAATCCATATTTAATATAAATTTATGTTAATATCATTGTTAATTTTCATATAATAGTCTAAAAATAAATATTCTTAAAACTTTAATAAAATGAATAAACATCTTTGGAAAATTGGAAACTCATTAAAAATGTTCATACCTACTTTTCAATTTAAAAAAAAAAAAAATCTTAAACTAACTCTTTATATATTATTAATCATTTAAGTTGCTAATATGCAAATGTGTTTATATGAATTTATACCATCATGACTTACATAAAAGTCATCCAATTGGAATCAACATTACTATGTTGATGTTACTTATTTATGATATGGGAATATATTAAAGTTCAGACATCTTACAATTTGTTTTTTAGTTGAGTACTTCAAAAATTTGACTATACCCAATAACGCTTTCCCAATGTTTGTATGGCTTTGAAGGTCTCATATTAACACCATTTCATACATTATAATTAAGATAATGTTTTATATGGTTACCATATAACCATGAGGAGGTTGATCTACAATGCTATGTCCATAAACATGTAAATTTATAAATTTAATTATAATTAACAATAATATTAATAAAATTAATATATTTGATAATATATTATATTTAATTATTTTTTATGGGTTTAAAAGGTTCCCTCATCAACTTAGTTAAGAATTTAGTCAAAAGAAATTTCATCTATATTATGCTCAAATTTCCAAATAGGTATCTAATTATATGAATATTAACTTAAACAGAGATACAAGACTTATAAAATGCTCTTCTTCACACCTTCTATACATATGTATAATTATTGTGTAGTTCCCTCTAAACCTTCTACACCTAATGTGCATCAGATGAATTTCTGTTTTTTTCATCAAATAAAGGGCACTTGAATGAAGATGGTACCCAAAATTGATGTAATAGAAGCGCATGAGCGCTAAATATCAAAAGTGTGCACGTGCTCCTAACAACGTGCACATGATTTTGGTCTAGCAATTGTCAAACCTCCACTAAATCAACCACATTGACACAAGAGTGCACAACACTACTAACGTGCACATGCTACTAGCACGTGCGTGCTTGTTTGTATATTAAAAATTGGGTTGAGGCCCATTTCTAACCCATTCCATCCCAATTTTGCCAGCCGAAAATAATACCAAAGAGTAGCAGAAGGAACACGTGTGCTTCCCTCCACTTCCCAAGCCTCCAACACATCATCCATGTAAGATTTCATCACTAAATATTTTTTTATTGGGTTTTTCAATGATTTAATAAAAGAAATGCATTATAAACATTGTAAAAAATCAACCAAAACTTAAACAAAATCATTTTTTTAATTGCAAATTGTCCCTCCTCCATGGAAAATTTTAGGGGCTAATTTTAGCCCATGGGCTAAATTTAGGTGTTTTAAATTTTTAATGGGCTATTTTTTTATTAAACACCCATTAGGTATGATTATCCCCCATTTTATATATTTATTTTTAATTAATATGAGGTTAGCCCCATTGAATTTAGAAATGGGGGCTAAGATAATAAAATTTAGCCCCTCTATAAGTCGATTTTTACCTATGTTGTCCCACAAAAATCGTTAGGAAGCTGCCATTCGCCCCTGATTTCTAGAAATGACAATTGGTAGGGGATCTTTCTCCCTCTATCTATCATGGAAATCAAAGTTGAAGTTACATTCATTTAGATTTAATGGGTCGAGTCTTGTTTTGTAAGTTTCTTTATGTCCACATGAGAAGGGAAGTTAATATTTACAATTAGGTATTATAGCGACCCATTTGCATCTAGGAGAGTTCGGAATCCCATCGCCTTAGATCCAAAGTTTCCCCAAGAAACAAGGGGATTTTGAAGCACGCGATCGATGATGCAACATTAATGTTTATATGGGCATTTAGGGCATCATGCCTAGGGTCGGGACTTCATTCATAGACGCATATTTGGGCATGCAGGGGGCCATGATGCTGCTTATAACCATTTCCATTTTGTTTCTACTTGTGTTAGTGTTCTTCTTTCTAGGATAAGCCATGGGTGGAGCAACCTAGAATCCCACTGCCTTGATGCTTCTATTTCTTTGGGAATCTCTAAGTATTTTGACATGTTGTTTGTTTTGTTTATTGAATTTTATGGTTCTCAAAGGAATTTTGTAGTATTTTGTAGAAACTTGATTTCAACTTGCATGTTTCTAGTAGTTTGTAGAAACCTTAGAAAAGAATGCAGTCTTTGATTGAAGCCTGGAACTTTGATTACTCCATCTATTGTATTTGTAAATGTAGTCCCAGATTCAGTCTAATCTTCCTCATTACTCTTCTACTAGCTCTGTCATAGTTTTGAATCCTTTCTTTCATGGATTTAAAGACTTGAACCATTGCCTTGACATCACCACATTTTCAACAACCTGCATTTTTTTATTATTTTTGCATGGAAATATATCATGCATAATGGGGTTGGTTTTTAATTAGGTTTGGAAGCATGTAGATAATAATCAGTTGAATAAAAATTTGTTGACCAAATTGGAACACACATTTTCTTTCCATATAGAGTGGCAATTATTTTTTAGAATAATTTCAAGTGCATTGAAATAAACAATACACATTTAGAGTTTTTAACCCTCTAATTTGGTAGGGCATGTGCATAAATTAGGTGTTGGTGGGTCCTTGTAATAACATGGAGAGATAAATGAGGATTGAGTTTTTGTTGGACGCTCGTATTAATATTGATTATATTTGTTTTGGTGATGAAAAAAATCATTGTTGTTTTCCAAGAATATTCCTAGAGTATGGTGAATTTATATGTACTATGATAGTTAGAGTGAGGTACCAAAGTACCACTAAAAGAGGGCTTGCTATGTGATGAATTATTAATATTTATCTCGTATTTAGTATTTTTTGTATATGTTTTCATATTACTATATACAATTTTATACTTTATCAAAAAAATCGTCAAGACTTCACAGTATTTTATAATTTAGTAAAAGATTCACCAAGACTTTATAAGGTTTTATAATTTAGTGAAAGCTTCGCTAATATTTTACAAGATTCTATAATTTAGTGAAATATTTGCCAATATTTTACAAGATTATATAATTCAATGAGTTATTTTCCAAAAAATCGTATATACATAATATAACATTGATAAAATAGCCTTCATATTTTCCTATATATCATGGGGATTCGCCCGTTTATTATACATGGAAATTTAGGGGGGTTGTTAAAATTTTCCCTGCTCTCCTCCATTACAATGGCCAGCAACCAAGAACCAAACTCCCAAACAAAAAACCTTGTGGATAACCTAAGCACACAAAACCTCGAACCTAATCCCAAAGTAAACATTAACCACGAGGAGAACCCAACCATAGAAGGCCAAATTAACCAACATTTAAACAAGTTAAGGACCTTGGTTCAATATCTTAGAACCACTAGGGAAACATCGAGACTTTCCTTAGCCACCTCGATTAAGTGTAGGGATAGGATGAGAGAATACTATTCGACTGCTCTCAGTAAAGACCAAACTAAAGATTTGAACATCTTAAAACAAACGCTAGTTAGTTACTTCATTAACACTAAGACCAACCTACCCCCTTATCCATGCAAAAGGTGCATTTGCATGGATTGGTGTACATATGAGCCATGGAAACAAAACTAGATGATCTTATTGTTTATGGTTTTGGAAAAACCTCCTTGCAACAATAGGGAGGTTCCACTATATTTTCTTTATAAAGTATATGTGGAGTTTGTGTTGGGTCTGCATGTTAACTACTTTGACATTAGTGAGTTTCAAGGGGTTGATCTTGGATCTTACCAAGATCGACACACCCCCAGGTGTAACCTAATGAGAGGGACACCTGCTCCTAGGCATACACCTAACCCCCCCATAGACAACTTAGTTATTGTATCACCTAGTTGAGACTGGCACTACCATATCATAGCTTAAATATAGTGTACTGTAGCACAATACATTTGTGGCATCATCTAGGAACAACCCATCAAAGAAGTATGGAGAACCATCAGGTGTAGGTCCTTCAGGTCCCACTCACTAGTACATGTGCACATTTTTACCACGAAAAACCGTCGCTATAGCCACGGTTTTTACCACGAAAATGTTTCTAGTACATGTGCACTAGAAACACTTTTTTGTTTCTATAGCGACGAACATGACCCCATATTTTCGTGGAAACATTTTCATCATTGTAGCCACTCTTTGAACCTTTCATCACTATGGTAACAGTAAATAGATGACATGTGGTGTGAGTGGACATTGCTTAAAAAAACCTTGATTCATCGCTATAGCAACGTTAATCTGTCCCTATAGAAACAGTTCTTTGTCGCTATAGAAACGTTAGTTTGCCATTATAGAAACGTTAGTTTTTCTCTTTAGCAATCTTAGTGTGTCGCTATAGCGATGTACTGGCGTCACTGCAGCGACAGCCAATCGTTCTTAGAGCAACGACTAGTCATGCACATAGCAACAAATTTGCTATACAAGTGATGGATTATCGTCGCTAGAACAATGTTAATCTGATGCTATGGAAACGGTTCTTTGTCTCTATAGAAATGTTACTGTGTCATTATAACAACATTACTCTGTTGCTATAGCAATGTTAGTATATCGCTATAGAGACATGCTGGCGTCGCTGCAATGACAACCATTCGTTCCTAGAGCAACGACCATTCATGCATATAGAAATGGATTTGCTATACAGTTGACATATTATTGTCTCTATAGACATGAAATATATTTTCCTAGGAAAGGAATGACCAAGTATTGTTCGTCGTCATAGCGACGATTTATGTGTATTTTTTTTTTAAATTGATGTTGATGACAAAATAAATGATGTGGATAAGATTTTGAAAGGATTGTTATAGATTAGTATGCTACCTATTGTACATAGGTGTGCTCCATTCTATTTGATCTATATTTTGGTGAATGCACCCCTTCTAAAGCCACGTTACTTCTAAATGAAAAAAAAAAAAAAAAAAAAAGAAGAAAAGATATGGACAAAGAATTATTTTAAATGTCCTTGAAAGGGAAGGACATGGTCTTATTCCTATGTTAGTGTTATTTCCTTCCATTGGTCAACATTGAGCAAGTTATTGAACAAAACCATCAAATTTTCATTGAATCGTATCCATAAAATCCCATTTAACGTGGCATACTCTCAAAAGAAGCATGGCAATGGAACTCAAACTATTTAGAAACCAAGGGAAACCAAACTATTTAGAAATCAGAAAATGCCAAGGGAAATCATATTTGCAGTTTCAAACAAATTGTTGCAGCATGGCATACTTTATAAGTTCCATAACTCAGTTCATTAAGAGGCTTTGCCTTTGACTATGTTCTTTGTTGGGGAGTGTTCTAGGAGTTGAACAAAATGGAAAATTGCCACGGATATTGATCATCATCATCATAAAATATGTCATGGTAGTTATCGAATAAATGAAGCTGCCAACTAATTTTCTAAACAAATTTTAGTTTACATACCTTAAGTCTTCCCGTGAAGTCAACTTAATTCCATCCTAAGTTTCTTTGACAACTCTTGTGCATATATTGTGCGTGACATGGAGATACACGTGTATTTTTTCCAAAATTTAATGCCAAGACAATAGTGCAAAAGTGCAAGATAAATATTATTAAATGCCCTACCTACATGTTCTTCAACCTCTTCTATCAATTCACCTTTCCTACTTATAAACTGTTGAATTTTTATCTATTTCTAGATCTGTATGCAATCCCTTGTGGATATTCCATGAGTATGGTCATTAGTGAGTATGCAGTTTTTTTATGAAATTGCATTTCCAAAACCATAGAAAGAGGACAAAATGGTATTGAGATTCTATTACATTCTTTGAAAGTTGTTTCATAGAATCTAATGGTCACCTATAAAAAGAGAGAGAAGGAAAGTGGTGGAAAGGAAGCAATAGGGTAAAGAAGTTGAGGTTCCAAAGCTAATAAGCTCAGAAAGAATCGCAAGAAAGATGTGGAAGAAACAAGTAAATTTTGTGAATTTTTCTATTATGAGTGAATTGGTGAATTCTTCTTTTAAGCCTAGTTTGGTTCAAGAAGCAAAAAGTAGTAAAGAATGCAATAATACAATGACTATGGAGTTTGAAGTAGTGCATAGAAATAAGACTTGGATGTTGGTCAAGTTGCTTGAAGGAAAGAACCCCATTCACCCTTTGCAAAATATAACTAAGTCATCAAGTTATCAAGTAATATTTGTGACATCTGTTGAATAAACATTGATTCAACACATTAGGACTTTAGACTAGATATTTGACACTTTTGTTGAAAACATGGTAAATTGAAAACAAGGTAAAATGATCCTACCAGTTGCGAAGGTGTAAGATCAAGGGTGATTTTGGTATAATTACTATTGTTAATATGTAGCACTAGGAGAATAACTACCCCTAGGACCTGGGTGAAGAAATAAGATCCAGACATTGCATGCAAACCCCCATGGTATATGTTTTCTAAAATCCTTCAATATTTGAATATAACAGACATGCATACATGCATACAACTCAAGGAACCTCTCTACTTGTGGGTTTCCTAAATTAAATTTGTGTAGATTCCTGGATAGAAGTTGGTGGAATTTGGTACTGTGACACATGCTTTCATCATAGGATGAAATGGGGTGGATATGATTGCAAGTAGCTTGTCATGGTTTCCAACCATGTCATATTATGTTTCTATATGGATCATGACTTGGGGTGTGTTAACCCCCTATTTACATGGAGATAAATTACAAAAAAAAATACACTATGTACATACGCTTGTTATACTTCTTAATCATGTTGACATACTACTATGGTTAATTATTGGACAATATTAAAAAGAAAAACCAATTTAATTACAAACTAAAAATGATTAAAAACATGTGTAAGACACCACAAGGAAGGATAGAAAAATAATAACCTTGTGATCCAACCTCCAATCTTCGTGATGCCTCCAACAAACTAATGTTCCTGGTGTATCCCTCAAAAGATTCGTCGCTTCTTGCCATGGATTGCATGCCTTATGTACAACTACTGGGCATCTCAGATAGTGCCACAAGATATATTTTGAATACAAACATATGTCTTTGTACATCTATAGATTTTGAATACCAACCTCATCAATTGGGTCTACAATATAGAGGACTTGTAAAGAAAAACAATATGGTGCAGTTGCCATGTTGTATGTATTACTACAGTACAATAAAATTATGACATTTTTGTGGAAAAGAAAAACCATACCTCAATATCCTTCATGTCTAGCATGTCCCAGAAACAATGAGCTATAATAACCATTAAAGTACTGAAAACAATAACAGTAACAATAGTAGCAATCTATATATAACAGTAGCAATATATATCAGATCTGAACCAATTATAAAATCAACATCAGATATTAGGGTAGACGTCTCTTATCCTTGGAAAAAATGCTTTTAAACAAACTTCGACCTCTTAGCGTTAGGTTACTTGCATGAGACTCAACTAGACCAATATAAATATGAAAGGAGAGAACCCAAAACTAGAAAAGACCCTAAAATATATCATCCAACCCTCACAAATAAAAAATAGTAGCAGCACAGTAGTACATCCAAATCACAATAAAAAACGATAGCAAAGTAGTCCAAAAAAGTCATATAAGGTAGCGCTATGGTGGATGGCACCTAAGGAGGTCTCCTAAGGTCAATGCAAGGGTGGAAAACAATCCTAAGGGGTCACACTAGTCATCAACAAGCTAGGATTCAACATTTAAGGGTTTTATAGCTCAACATTACCATGCAAGGGTCAATCACGAGTCACCACAAGCCTAAACATCACATACAAGTAAACATGCAAGGCAATGTAACATAACAAGGCAACATGGCGTCATACTAGGATCATGCACATCAAGTCAACATGAGGGTAGGTTACCTAGACTTCTCAACTGTATGTGGTCATACATCTCATGTGTCTCATGCAAAGAGTGGAAACTCATGTGGTCATCTCATCTTCCTTAGGTTAACTCAGCAAGGGGTGGCTAGCCCCTTGAGGATAACCATAGTCCTTGGAAGATGTCACACATAATAAGCTATGCAACAAAGTGAACAAACATTTGGCATATAAATTTTAAAAATCACAAATATAGGTATATTAATTTTTTTAATCAGCATAGTACTATCAAACAGAGAGCTGCAATAATCATTAAAGTACTGAAAACAAAAGAAGTAATAACAGTAGCAATATATATTATATCTAAGTTGTTAATGAAAGACAACAATGTTGAAATAATAATAACCTGAATATATTAGATCGAAACCAATTATAAACGATGTGTTCATCTCATATTCCCCAGGTTAACTCAGGAAGGGGTGTCCAACCCCTTGAGGATAACCATAGTCCTCGAAAGATGTCACACATATTCAGAAATATGAACTGAGCAATAAAATTCACATTATAAAAATCAATTCTAAAATATGACCATGCACCGACTAAATCAAGAAACTTGTAACAAAACTATAAATAGTTCATTTTGTTACTTAGTCAAATACAAATCTTAAATGTATACAACTACATTTTTTTTGTTTTGGTTTTTCTTTCAGAAATTTCAAGATGGGGACATCATCTTTGTTGTGATGACCCCTTGTAGTTGTTGTTCCCTCTCTTTTTGTTGATTGTGTAGGCATGATATCCCGTACCATACTTCTGGTACGTTGATGAGTAGGGCATGGAGATCGCTGGAGAGGGGTATCATCTACAAAAACGAAGACAATTATATAGATATTAATCCATAGTTATTATTGAGATACGTATTTCATTATTTACAATATCATTAAAATAATATTTACATGTTGGATGACTAGATGAGACAACTTGAGTGTTCATTTGTTCTGCCATTTGTTCATCTTCTAGTTGAGCATGAGCAGGTACATGCTTTGCCATTCACAGAAGAAAATTTATTAGCACATTTGATCAATTATATATTTAAAATAATATTAAATAATGTTTTTTATAGCATACATACCTTAATGGCTAGGCTTCTTGCCACCACCATGAGGCATCTCCCCACCATCATGTGGTAATTGTTCGGTACCGCTACCCTCGTTGCTTTTGTTGCTCTCGCCCTGAAAACAAAAAAAGACATTTATTTTTTGATGTAATCATTCATGAATAGATTAAACAATTACATTGTAATGATGGCCTTATTGGTTTTATTTACCTCTGTGTGCATCAATGGGGAAATTGGGGTTTGCCCAAAGCTTTTTTGACATTCTAGCACATGTTGAAAACCGTACTTGAACCCAAGCCTCAAGTCTTCTTCAGTGGATGACTCTTGAAAATTATTTCCCTGCAATGCATAACCCCATGAAAATTTCTTGTGAGAAATCAATTTTTTTTTGGTACAGTTAGAAAAATTTTGGCTACAAATAATGATCGTTTGATTCTTACAATTCGTGCCCTTAGTTTATGATATCCACCCTGGCCCAGTTTTTGTTGCCCATGTTTTTCTACTCTTTCCTTGTGTCTTTAGAGGTGTCAAGGAGCCTATGAAAGGTTTCAAATATGTTAGATATCGCAACTTAAATATATTTAAAAGTAAACAAAAAAAATTGAACATTTTTCATTGAAAATATGATATGTGTCATACCATCTTCAACCGAGTGGACAAGTATTTCCTTGTTTTCATAATGCCTTCTCCTTTGCATCATCCATGAGCTCATTCCACTCCTTCTCTGGAACCATCGGAGGACACTCATACTTATGGTTAATTTGCACATTGTCCCTATAATTTGCCCTGATATATTTCAAATTTAAGCCAACTATTGCGGTGACACCTTTTTTGTTGAAGCTATCACCAAACAAGCTGACCATGTGGTTCATCAGATCATCTTTCAATTTTTCATTTTGGGCATTCCACTGTGTACAAATGGTGGGCCCAAAAATATCCAATGCCTTCTCATGTAGTTTCTTATAAAAAACATTATTTCCTGCAAAAATATATGATCATTAATTAAAAATAATTTGAAGTATGTGGCTTTGAATTACATGAAAAAAAACATTGAATTAATTAAATAATACCTGCAATATTCGGTATCTTGATTGCAACACAGTCCTGGTCCACCAAGAATCCAATGGGAAATGATCCCCTGCTAACCACACGTACTGCTCCAGGATAGAAACTTTCACATTTGATGCTACTATCCTCTCTAACATCCTGTGAAGTAGTAGTGGGTGAAGGGCCCTGCTGATCTCCAACATCCAGTGAGGTCATGGCATCTAAAAGGAATTGATGGTCAGGAGATTCAAATAGCTTCGTTGGTATGGTATATTTACAATGTGTCGAACCATCGCTACTACCAATACCGACCACTACATCCTATACTTGATGCACATGTGTTATCTCCAAAAAATCCTACAAAAAGAAAACTTTAATTGATTAGATCATATCAAAAATAGAGAACTAAAATAACATAAATGAATATATGTCATAGTTCGTAAAATATTTCAAAGATGCCACTTACCCCATATTGTTCTATTTTTTGCCTCAAGTCATCAATTCTTGCATTGATTTCTTCAGTCCTGGGTCTAATTACAATTATTCTAAGAAGTTCTTGATTGGATTTTTTCAAATCCTTCTTCACAGTTTCCATTGTTTCAGTTGAATAAACAATATCTTCCTCGACGACCCCTCATCATCCTGATGTGGTGTGCTCTACAAACATCAATCAATAAAAGTAGTTAATTTATTTGTATCATTTCAAAAATTCACGTCAGAAAAATAACATGCATATAATAAAAAAAATAATTACTTTAATCATGTTTAGGTACTATTACGCTATCATTTACATGATGTGACACCATTGGTGACTTCCCATGGTCAGCCTAGCATAATACAAAAAGCAAGACATATTAACATTGAAAAGTAAAAATTGAACCATGTCTAATAAACATGATTAATGAAGAAAAACTTTACTGTTAATATGACAATCACGTTTACCTGACCAGAAGTTGCAAGTGTGTTCTGAGTACCCCCTTGTGACAATACAATAAGCATAATATCATCTTGAAATATTGAGCTCATAAGCATAAAAAAGGTCAAATGCTAACAGCTATAATCTAATATTGAATTGTGGTTACTATTACATTGATGCTATTCAGTACTATTACGCTAACATTTACTTGATGCGACACCATTGGTGACTTCCCATGGTCATCCTGACTTTATACAAGAAGCAAACATATTCATGTATTGAAAATTAAAAATTGAACCATGTCTAATAAACGTGATTAATGAAGAAAAAATTTAGTGTTAATATGACAGTCACGTTTACCTGACCAGAAGTTCCAGGTGTGTTATGAGTACCCCCCTGACACAATACAATAAGGATGATATCATCTTGAAATATTGAGCTCATAAGCATACAAAAGGTCAAATGTTAATAGTTGTAATATAATCATGAATTGTGGTTACTATTACATTGATGTTTACCTCAACAGATCTACTTTCTTGTGGCATATTTCCATGATCACCCTGCCACAATATAATAATTAAGACATATTAAAAATGAAAAGTACATATTTAACCATGTCTCTTAAATGTGATTAATGAAAAGCATGACATATAATTAACCATGTGTATATTATAAAAAGCATGACATATAATTAAAATCGTTGCAAGAGAAAAATAATAAGGCATCGATCAAAGGTTGATTTAAATGTTGTATAAGATAATTACCCCTATAATAGAAACCCCCACATCTATTCGATTCAAACCATAATCGATCAACAACTGTTCACCTGCAACTATTGATTTTGTTGCACATACGAATACATGATTTCCTTCATACCCCTCAAATGTGCAATTGGGTAGCTTATGTGTTGTCCCTGGTCGTGTACTATTTATAAACCCTACGATATTTTTGTAATCTTTTAGCCTTCCATCAATATACATAGTAGCTCCTTTGTTCGGATTTTTGTCCAATAGTTGTATATAATTTGCTGCAACTTCGTATGTCTGCATACTTCACATATATCGGACCAACAACAACCATTCATTGTATTTATAGCATGTTCCGACATACTCCATCAATTCAGTTTCAGTGCCATATTTGACCTTTATGCCATCCATGGAAAATAGCCCCAATCCATGTAAAGACGATGGAGCAATGCAATAAATCCTCCCATTGAGGAAGAAATCTGTGTCCACTTGGGGTAGCTCCTTGGGTAGCCATCATTTGAAAAGATGTCTATACCTCAAGGGAAAATCAATGTCACCTATGCTCTCATTATCATAATCACATGATCCTCCTTCAAAAAGAAAAATTTACATGCGTCTACGAAATTTTATCCTTACCTTTTCACCTCTAGTTGATATTGACATGTTAGATCTTGTAATAGACGTCTCGCTTTCAACCTCTTCTAGTCTATATTCCTCACTTGAGGAATATATATCTGACAAGTAACTATTTGGTGGTACCTACAATCATTAAATTGAGACAATATCTTGTAGTTGAATTTTCAATACTAAAAACATCATTCATGGCTCTTGCTCTTGCAACAAAATAAAGATTGGAATAGTAACAAGGATAACAAGGACTAGAGTAGTAAATTGCAATAAATAAATCTTATTGGGATACATTTTATTTAGGGGGGATGCATTCTTATCTTGTTGGTAGTGTTAGAGTATGGGCATGTGTTAGAATATTTTTACAAATCTAAATGATAAATGAATCCTAGGATGTGAATCAAATCCTAATGTGAAAGAAAGTATAATATTTTGTGACTTTAAGCCACATCAAACATAGATGCTACAGATAGTATGAGGAGACAAGTCCATATTGTATGGACCGCACTCCTTGATGGCTATTTTTCAAACCCTAACCATATAATCAATGGTTACAAAAGGAGACTAATATGAAACTATACATTACATTTATCAATGCTTTAAAAAAATTTCCCTATCTTCCTAAATCTACTATCTACTATGTTGGTTCAAACTAAGGTAGGTAATCAACCTAGAAAATTAGCCTAATATAATAAAAAACTTGTAATACATTATAAAAAATAAAAGAATTAAATTTTCCCATAGGTAATGAGCATTCCATGTCCTACAGTTGATGCTAGGTTTAAGGTGTCTTGCTACTTCTTGCATTTGGGGGTTTTATCCACTATGTGATCCTCCATTGTTTCCACTATGTTTCCAAGAAATCACCTATATAAACCTCAATCTAATCATTTGCAAAATGAATGTGGGACAAAGCCCCATGGGAGAATCAAAGGATATCACCAACTCACTTGCCTTCACATTATTCATGTCTCCTATTGAACCAGTATCACATTTGTGTAGCTATTCTACTCAAAATTACATGTGCCATTTCAATCACCATCCCACAAGGGGCTCCCCTTTGTTTCATTCTTCAAAGTTTCATGATGCAACAAACCTCAAAGGAGAATTCATATGATCCTTTCATTAGGGGGCATTCTAACTCAATTCTAGTTATTTGGTTGGGATGGGGAATGTTGCTACAACTCACGAATACAAAGCATGGAAGGAATGATTAAATGTTACAAATTCAATGATGGTAATTTGGGATAGGTTTCCATTTCTCATAATAAAAATTAGTTTTTTCCATCCAACATTGGTGTTGGTTGGTGTGCATTGTCCCTCCTTCATTGGTGTTGGATGGTGTGCATGTTAGGCTCCTATAATTCTCCTTACTAGCATCCTAAAGGGGAAATCACTTATGCAACAAGTCCTCTCATATGTGCATAGCTCATTGTCGATGTTGCACTAAAAATAAAATAGAAATAAAGCATTTAGAATGATCGGTATTATTGCTGCCAATATTTTGGTGATGCAAAGCCCAAACTGCCTAGAACATGTCCAGACATGGTGCAAGGTTGTTCTAGTGGATTCTCCTTGAAATAGGCTTCCCAGAATGCTCTAGAGCATATTGATACATCTCTAGATTCAAAAATTCATCCCATAAAAACTACAATGCCCAAGCTAACTACTTGCATGTTCAGAATTGTTGTTCTTGCCTTTTTAGCTTTATTTAAAGGCCTATAAGTGCCCAGACCTGCTGATGGATGTTGTAAGTGATTGTTCTAGGACTTCCTAGGTTTGCAATCCCAACCCAGAATTGTGCATTTCATCATCCTCCCTCACATACCTAAAATACCATTAAACTCTATTAAATCTGATGTCCATTTCATAGGATAATCCATGCATCATAAAGCCTAAAGAGTCAAATTTTCGTAGCCTCTTGAACCCTTTTAAAGGATATGAAATTTCATTAAATTCCTAAGGTTGGATATATGAAGTAACTTGTGTAAGTTTAAATAACATGAGGTGTGACTTCAAACTAAGTTAATGGATGTGAAATTCCTAATTAACATTTCATTTCAAACCTTAGTAATTAGCAAAATGTTAAACAAAAGCATTCAAGGACCCAAGATATGTTAGTGCCACATGGAAATCCTAGTGTGTGTCACATGTCTTATGGAAATCCTACTATATGTCACATGTCTTATGGAAATATTCATGCTGATGTGGAGTTATTTTGAGCTTTCCATGTCATCCTTTTTTCAATCCTTGGATTGGTTTGCTATGCAAACCTTGTCCTTTCTTTACAAACTTGAAATGGCCTAAAATTTGTTTAAATTATCAAATGGCCTTTACTTATATACCATTAGAGTACTTAATATAGGCCAATTCCACATGGCACTCTCAAACACATTTGTATGTCCCAAGGATCAAACTATGCTAACACCTTTAGGGTGATGTGTCATGATCAGATTATCCAATACCATCAATGATGCCATTGTTGACATCATAATTGATGGAAATAGGTACACTCTAACTTGGATAACTTTACCTACTATTTTCAGTATTTATGTATGAGTGATTTTCCTATTATATGTGCACCATGTAGTGTATTCCTTTGCATATGGGAAAATCCCCATCCTTGTGCATTCCTTGACTTGGTCTTTGAAATGTACTTGAAATACTAGAACTGAAATGTTTTATATAGTTTGATTTTGGTTCTTTATTGGGTTTTCTGAATAAGTTTTGTAATATTAGAACATAAGCAAATAAACCCATTAGAATACCCAAACTCAATCATTTATAATATAGAAGAAATAAATAGTGTCAACAACAAGACACAAACATGCCATCGATGATGACATCATAAACAACAAAAAAGAATGCATTATCATGCCACATTGCACTAGCACATTGTGTACTTTATGACATAGGTGCAGGGAAACTTTAACAAAGCATGCATTATCATTTCACATGGATAAATTCAAGAATGCCACATTGCACTAGCACATTGTGCACTTGAAAGTTATTTAAAACCAATTAAGTATTAAGAATAGGACTCACAATGTTATTGACTTTGCTTTAAAAGAACATTTAGTCCATAAACCTAGTTAGATACTATATTTTTTGTTCATTTAACTTATATGACTTGTGACATGGACCTTAGGGAACATGAAGCACTATCACTTGATTGGGATCAATTTAGTGGTTTGGGATGTTCCAATAGGGTTTCCATGGCTATAATGTTTCTACTAGGGTTCATATACTACAAATTGTGACCAAGACCTAGTCCCGTGGAGGACTTGGACCTCATGGATGATGAGAGGGAAGATACTCCATGAAAAGCGTCTATATTCAGGTCACATCATAAGGTCTTGTATATTTGGAGAGGTAAGAATTTTTAAAGGTGTAACCTTATTGATAATAACAAAATGAAGGTTCTAGATCATCCTTTGTCGAATGGCATGCATGAAAGATGAAAGGAATTTTGTGAAGGGGATGGAATTTTAACATGTGTTGATGGTGATTTGAATGAATAGATTTTTGGGGAGTTCCTAACTTCTTGTGAGGTAGCGGTTCATATACCTATTAGTGAAAGTCATGAATATATATGTCTAGTGTACAAATTTGGTGAAGGAGTTTCACATGCTAAAAAACTAGAGCCAAAGTATCAAAGTTGGAAAGAAGGTTTACCAAATGGTTTGGTGTGGAAATAAGGATTGAAAGGGTCTTTAGGTATCAACATTTCAAAGGGTGAGTACCAAGACAAGAATTTAATCAATTCAAATCAAACAAAAAAAGTACATTTATAAGAGTAAATCTAGATAAGGTGAAAATGGTGGTGGGTCTAGATGTAAGTCATTCATAGGTTGAGGGCTTAATGGATAAGACATTAGTGGTAAATTTTGTGAAAGCATAAGCTCTTAAAACTAGATCATAGAGTTTTGGTGACCTATTCTTGGTTATATTGATGGTTTTCATATTTTAGTGAGGGGTTATATTTATTTTAAAGTGAGGATATTGAAAGGCATATAAAAAACTTCTAAAAAGGGCCTAGTTATAGGGACCTTTCGATCTGAATCTAAAGATGTGGAATCTAGATTTCAATCCTCAAACTAAGCCATTGTAATTTCAAAAACTATCGGCCCTCCTCTTGATGATTATAATAGAACTCTATAGTTGAAAAATCAAGGAATGGATAGGTAATGAGAATTGTCAAAATTTTGATGGAATTTAATCGAAGAGAAGGCCTTCCTATAAATACTATCATTGAATGGGAAATTGGTCCTTCTAAAAAAAAATAGACTTTTGCAAGATCTAGTTCAGATGCATGAGATGTCGTGAAATTAGACATCTTTTGGAAGACTACAAAATCTCTAGAAGGCCTACAACATGAACTCGTAAATTTTGGGTTAAGAATAATTTCCCAACTATGAATCCAAAATATGATGCTGATAAAGAGCAAGAAGTTCCTAAATTTACACTAGTGCCACCTCTAGATATAAAAGTTATTTTTCATGATACAAAATTCTTGAAATCTCGACCATTTCCAAAAAACGCTTCTTCTTAGTGTATGATCTCTCTGAATTTCTAGGATATGCAATATCAAATCCCCCCTTGTGTTTTCAAATATTTTTTAATGAATCCCTTAGTTTGATTCCAAGATGAAAAACCACCAAATCCAAGATAAATTCAAACCTAGGTTTCCAATTCACTAAAGAAAACCAAATCTTGTTATTACGGAAAAGAATGCCAAATAGAGGAAGAGGGTATGGCTTACCAAAGACATTGTGCTCCTTTTTTGTCTCTGTCAGTCTCCTCACAATCTTCTCAAGAAATCCCTTAGGGTCTTTTCTCCTCGCAATGTGCTCTCCGCTACCAACTATGTCATATCCCTACGCTCCTTGCAGGGTCTTTGCTCCCCGTAGCATTGTGATTTTGGTATACCAAAGAATGTGGGTGGTCTAGAAATACCTCCAAGTATTCTCCTCACAGTCCTCATCTGAAAGAGAATGTGGGTCTGCTCCTCATGTTCCTCATCTGGAAGAGAAATTGGGTCTACTCCTCCCGGTCCTCAGCTGGTCCACGGTCTACTCCTCTGCCATTGTTTATACAATATGGAAACACTATTGAAAACTAGTTAATTAAAATTATAAAATAAGATTATTATATGGGTGAGGGTTTACAATTATGAGGGATTATCTTTTTAAGGATTGAGGGATGTTGCTAAGTTAGGGCTTGTAGGTTTTAAGGGTTAAAGTAGTTATGGGTGTTAGGGATTAGACACCAAGGCGAAACATGTAACAAGCTATGGAGTTTAAGGGTGATAAAGTTGTGAGTTTTGGGTAATAATTGTAGCTATGAGTTATAACATTGATAAGAGTCAAGGTTTAGGGTTAGGAGTATTGGAGGTTAGGTTTCATAAGTGTTAGGGTTTATGGTTTAGGTGTTAAAGGTTGTAGCCATCAATGTTTAAAGGGGTTAATAATTAGGGTTTATAGTTGATAAGTATATAACCATGCATTTGAGTGAGGTTGACTCATGATCAAGATAATAATGTTAATAAATTGAGAGTGTCCTAATTAGATTCAATGAGTCTTTATCATAATGGGGAGAATGATGACAATAACTTGATATCCTCCTTATAATTTGTTATGGGGCTTACTCATGATTGGGAGAATGATGACAATAACTTGATATCCACCCCCATAATTTCCTATGAGTTTTTCTCATAACTAGGAGACTAAAGAAAACAATTTGATATTTCCACTATTAGTTTCTATGAGGCTTTCTCATATTGGAAATACCCCCTATGAGTGTATGCATATATTGTGTAAATGAATGGTAAGTATGTGG